>JAGFMF010011684.1:2971682-3000552 GCA_019455555.1 Galemys pyrenaicus
CCGCTCTCTGTGGTGAATCCTCTCACCCCCCCCCCCCACACCTCTGGCCTGTGCCCCAGTGCTTGTATGCATAAATAAATAAATCTTTAAAAAAAAAATTCATTGTTTAATAAAAAAATTTACTGATTTACTATAGTTTATAAACGACAGTGTATGCACATAAGTTCACACACATAAGTATATGTGTGTGTGTGTGTGTATAAACTCACGCTGCTAATCATTCTTCATATTAAATTTTCCATTTAAATTCCTGGTGTGATTTCCATTCATTGGAGACTGACTGATATAAACCCTTTCAGAAAAGAATATCCTTTAAAAAGTTCTAATTTTTTTTTTCACAAATGAATTGATAGTATTGAAAAATTAGAGCTCCTCAAACAGGATCTTTCACCTAGGAGATTGCTCAATAAATCACAGAATTTTTGCCAGTTAGAATTATAAAATTTTCTTTTTATAAGATTTGGAGTAATTGAAGCCCCCATCCACTGCTGATAAAGTTATAAAATGGTGCAATCACTTTAGAACATAGTCTGGCAGTTCCTTAAAAGGTTAACTATACAGTTACCATATGATCCCCCAATGTTATTTCTAAGTATATACCTAAATGAAAACATACACCATACAAAAACTTGTACATGAATGCTCAGAGCAGCATTATTCATAATAGCCAAAAAATGTAAATCACTCAAATACTCACCAATAGATTACTAATGAAATATGATACATGCATATAATGGAAAATTAAGGGATCACATATTTATATAACACAGATATACCTTAAATGTGTTATGCTAAGTGAAAGAAATCAGAGTCAATCACAAAAGGCAACAGATTGTAGATTTCAGTTGCATGAAATATTTAGAACAGACATGTCTATATAGAATCAGAAAGTTCACTGAGCTGTTGTCTAGGGCTGGGGGCCAGAGGGGATGGCATCAATGGGGAATGAGTGCTAATGGATATGGGATTTCATTTGGGAGTGATTCAAATGTCCTAAAATTAGATCATGGTAGTGTTTGCACAGTTCCATGAATACACTAAAATGCATCATAGTTAACAGTTGACTTTTTTATGGTGAAAAAATTATATTTAGAATTAGCAAGCTGGCCTCAGTTTAGATGATCCCAATTTCATTGGCAACATCCAAGGCATCATAGTCATGAGTCAAACATATGCCTGCTTGTCTCCAACGGGTCTGATCAGGCTGCTGACCTTCGCCCCATCAATGTCATCAAGCTCCTTCACAGCCTGTTTAATCTGGTGCTTGTTGGCCTTGACATCTACAATGAACACGAGTATGTTGTTGTCTTGTAATTTCTTCCCAGCTGACTTGGTGGTCAGAAGAAACTTGATGATGGCAGGTGATTTAACTTGTTTCTCCTGGGGTGCTGGTCCAAGGATATCTGTGTTACCTTCAGAGTCACAGCATCTTGGGCCTCTGGAAGGAGAGTGACAGGTGGATCTTCTTTTTCTTGCATCTGTGGACATCCTTCAGCACTGCTTGGCCTCAGAGCTTTTCCTTTGGCTTTTGCATTAGCTATGGGAGGGGCAGGGTCTTCCTTCTTACTTTAGGGGACATAGTCATGAAAAGCTAACTGTGTGCTTTAAATAGAACAATACTATGTATCTGAATTATTTCTTAATATCGCTGCCTTTCAAAAGTAGCTTTATTTCTGCCACTATAGTTCAGGAAATGTGTCAAAGTGAGGCTAAAATCAATTAACTCAATAAATCACAAAAAATTTATTTTAAAAAATTCATCTGGCTATTTATTTCATTTTATTTACTTTTAATAAAAATTACTTTGAGAAACATATGAGAGAACAGTGAATGATTTTTCTCAGATGTTTTATAATAGGCTGTTTCATCAGCCTGCCTAAAGGGTATGCTTTGTTGAATGCGATTAATGTGTAATGATTTTAAATCAATGTTAAAGATCAGTTCATAAGAGGTAATAAAAAGTGTGATAGAAATGCCACAGGGAATCCTTCAAGTTCCAGCTCTACAGAAGCCAGTCTCTGTGGGTGACTTGTTCCTGCATCTCCCTTCTTATCTGAAAAATGGCGGTATTGAGCTGACAATCTTTGTGGCTCAAACATTCTGGGACTCTGAAATTCTGTTCTCTAGATGTTTATATTCTAAAGGCAATGTGGCTGATATTTAAGCGAATTTCGCAAATAGAAGTAAAGTTTGAATGCTGAAGTGTGATGACATTAGCAGGCTCTCTAAGGTCACCAATGCTTTAGCAAAGTGGTTGAACAGCATATCAGAGGCTACCAAGTAATCAAAAACTGACCTGACTCTTTAGAATGAGGACCTTTGAAAGGAGTTAGATTATTTAAGTTATTTACTATATTTACAGCCATTTCTCCTAGGAATAGTGACCACTTTTTTTTTTTTTAATAAAGGGTTCTGTGGTTATTCTTGGTCAAAAAAAGAAGTGCAATTTTGAAATAATTAAATCCTCTGTATAGTTTTCTTTCACATTACTCATCTATTCTTTCGCTCCCTGAGGAACCTGCAAAGCAATGCACCTCAGGAAAAATACAGGAAAATGCAATTCCTTTTTCTTCCCATATTTCTTTTTGTGTGCAATAAAAGAGTCCCCATAAGATTTTTCCATCAGAACTTCAAATGTATAAGCTAAATTTAATTCTAATTGCTACTTATATTAGCTGATCTCACGTTTAAGTCATGTTGATGACACTTATCAAAGCTCTGTGAACTGCTTAAGCAATTTCTGTTTACTTGAATAAATTGTAAGCTAGATTTTGCTCAAGGATTTTTAAAGTATAATTTATGCCTTCAAATTTCACCTCTTTTATTTTATTAGGTTAGTAATATATTCAGTGACTGAAAATCTTCTAGCCACAAAATGCAAAGGAAACTAGAGTCTATAAAATGTAATATAAAGTAAATATCAAAATATAGATATTCAAGAGTCAGAAAATTAGATACAAATATAGAATATTAGATTTTAAGTATTTATATAAATTTAAGAAAAAAATTATAGCAAAATACAAACTTTAAAATGTGGTAAAGAAAAAAGTAGTGGGCCTCCCTGGTAGCGCAGTGGGTTAAGCTACGCACTATGAAGCAAACCACAGCCACTGCAGCATGAGTTCGATCCCTGCCACCAGCCAGGGAGGGGACCCACATGGCGGGGCAGACCTCTTCTACCTCACCCGCTGCTCCCCTCAGCAGTGTTTCAGTCTGTCTGCCTGTTCTGCTCCTCGCTCTGTCTCTAGTGAATCCTCTTACCCCCCACACCTCTGGCCTGTACCCCAGTTCTTGTATGCATAAATGAATAAATCTTAAAAAAAAAAAGTATTGCAAAATCTAAGAAAAAAAATTTTAATTAGTGCCTAACACATTTCTAATATATTTTTATTCCTATAGTTCTGGCTGAACACTCTTTAGCTATCTTGTCATTCAATAATTTTTTTCCCCAAAAAAGTGCTAAAGTATCTCTTCTGTCCATTAATTGTTCTGTTTAGTTCTCTGCAAATATTTGGGATAACGAATCCAAAAAAAGTCATCATTAACAAAACTATTGCTTAGCACAAGTCATTACAAAAGATGACAGTATTTCTCAAAATCAAATATATGATTTGTATCATAATCAAATATGATACAAACAGCTTTCTTCAACTGTACACACCACATCCAGTCACCATCCACCACCCGTTTCATCTACCCGTTCCTTGGCCCTCCTTTCCATCTGGTAACCTCACCTATATTTTCTGACTTTCTTCACACTCTTTCTGTCTTCCTGATTTTTGAACATCAGAGCTTTAACTTTATAGTGACACAGTAAGAGAGCTTTTGATGTTTTGAAGCTTCTGCTAGTATTCCTTCTCTCAATTTTTGATTTTGGCTTACACTAGTAATACTTCTTTCATGTCTATATTTTGGTATACTGAATAATTTTTAATAAAATAATGTATAATTAATATGTAATGCCCCTTATATAATGTACATGAATAATTCATTGAAATCAAGGCATACACAAGAGTTGGAATACTCTTTAGTAAAAAGTAAGACAGTAAATATTTTTGGCATTTGGGAGCCATACAATCTGTGTCTCAGCTACAAACTCTGCTTTAATAGCATTAGAATAGCTATAGACAACACATAAATAAATGGGCAAAGCCTTGTTCCCATAAAACTTATTTAAAAGTAAGGCAGGAAGCTGGATTTGGTTCCCAGATCACAGTTCACTAATCCCTGCCAGAGAACATTTCAAATGAATTTTTAAAGTGCTGCTACATTGTGTTGAGGTACACAATTACTCATATTTGTGTGATGACAACTCTTGTACAGCATACATCAACTTCTTAGAGAAGGTTAGGATTTGATCACTTGAAGACTTCCTTCTCTGGTTGCTTTACTGCCTTGCTGGCAATAAGGTACACGATTTTATCTGGAATCACAAGATTTTTGAAGAACAATGCATATCTGAAATGCTAAAACAATCCAATATGTTGGGAAGCATAAAATATACAACTTCACATATATATATTATAGTATGGCAATAGCTTTGGGTCTTACATGGAAATTCTTTTAAATTCTATTTTTCAGATTTCCCATCCAAAAAGAAAAGGTGCATTTCTAATTGATATGAGATATCATCAAATATATATATTACCAATAGGAGAAAATTTCCATTTTGACCAGAAATCAATGAAAACACTTTTATAAGCCTGAAAATTAGAATCATTTTTCCATACTAACTTCTGTTCTGGAAACTTCCAATCTTGCTGCTGGACATACATGCTTCTGGTGTTAAACTGCTTATGATACAGTTATCACCTGATAAAGCTCTGGCTCTAAGTTTTCTTGTTACTCAGCTGGCTGGGTTGACACAACTCCAAACAGTTGACACAGTTACTGTGCAGAGTGAGCAGCAAGATTATTACTGAAAGTCATTTCAACAATAACTAGCAATAACTTAGCTATCTATCTGTATTCATTTCTTATGGCTGCTGTAACAAATTACTGCACAGTTTATGGCTAAAACAACACACACATTTATTTTTTTACAGTTCTGGAGAACTATGAAATCAGAAATATGAAACCAGTTTCACTTGGCTAAAATTGAGGTGTCAGCAGGGCCATACTCCTTTGAGAAGCTCTGGGGGAGAATCTGTTTCCTTGCTTTCTCCAGCATCACTTGGCTTGTGTATCCTTCCTCATCTTCAGTGTCATCAGTTTAATGTCTTGCTTCAGTGGTCACTGTGCCTTCTTTATTTTATGTGAAATCTCCTCCTTTTTTTTTAGAAGGATCCTTTATTGCAAGTAGGATTTACCGAGATAGTTCAGGATAAACTTCCCATCTCAAGTTGTTTAACTTTATCATATCTTCAGTCTCTTTAGCCATGTAAAGTGACTTCCTAGGTTGGAATTAGGAGTTACACATCACTGGGACCCATTAGATAGCCTATCACATCAAGTATGCACAAATGTATATACAATGCAATCTCTAAAGTTCTAGCAGTTTTGGATAAATCCCTCTGTAATCCATTATTTACCTTTCCCAGGGTTCTTTTGTTTTTGTTTTCTTGGTCAGGAGCATGGCTATGCAGATTTTCGAGTACTATCTTGTTTCTTTTTTTTTTTTTAATAAAGGCAATCAACTGCTTAACTGAGGTAATTCAAATCTACAATTAAACATTTTAATATGTACAATGTAGTAACTTTTGGTACATTCACAGTTGTGCAAACATCATGTCTATCATCACTGTTCCAAAACATTTTCATCAGTTCAAAAGAAAAATTTGTACCTCCCAGCAGCTGGCACCACTAATGTTTTCTGTCTCTATGGATTTACATATTCTGAATACTTCATATAAATGGAATAATACAATGTAACTTTTGTGTTTGGCTTTTTTTTTTTAACTACCTGTTTGCTTATTATTTTAAGATTCATTTATGCATGCATACAAGAACTGGGGGGTAGACCAGAGATGCAGAGGGTGAGAGGACTCACCAGAGACAGAATGGGGAGGAGAGCAGGCAGATCCACCAAAGCACTCTGCTGAGGGGGGCAGAGGGCAGATTGGAGAGGTCCACTGTACCACGTGGGCTATCCTCCTGGCTAAGGATCAAACTCATCTGCAGTGGCTGGCAAGAGCTTGACAGCACCATGTCCCCAACCCCTGCACCACCAGGGAGGCCCTGTATTTGGTTTCTTTCATCAATGTTGACAAGGTTTATCTATAGTATAGCATGTATCAAAATACTTCATTCCTTTTCATGACTGGATATTATTCCATTGCATAAATACACTACATTTTTTTAAAAAAAATCTACTCATCAGATATTTGAGTTGTTTTGACCTTTTCGCTATTGTGATTAATGCTTCTACAAACATCTGTAAGGATTCTATACTCAATTCCAATGTAGTTTTTGGAATTGAGTTCCTCTATATACCATCAATCAATTCTCTAACACCAGTTGGCTGTCCCATATCCAGTTCAATTGTGATACTGTCTATCTAGAGATAGTATCAGATTCCACAGATTAAAGTTTCAATCCCCACCTTTCATATATCAATAAAAAGTTTAGGTTGTCTGAAACTATAAAATATGTAAAAGAAAACATAGGCAAAACACTCCATGACATAGGCTTCAGAGATGTCTTTGTGGATTCATCTTCAACAGCAAGAAAAACAAAGAAGAATATAAATAACTGGAACTACATCAAACTAAAAACCTTTTACACAGTGAAAGAAACATCACTGAAACAAAAAGATACACACATTAAATGGGAGAAAATATTTGCCCATAATATATCTGACAAGGGACTGATATACAGGAACTCATATAACTCAACAAAAAGAAAACAAAGAACCCAATAAAAAAATGGGCAGAAGATCTAAGTAGACACATCTCCAAAGAAGACATACAGGCACATGAAAAAATGTTCACCATCATTTATCCTCTGGAAAGTGCAAATCAAAGCCATGAGATACCATCTCAAACTTGTGACAATGGCCCATTTTAAAAAGAGAAGAAACAACAGGTGAGGGTGTGGAGAAAATGAAACCCCTGTACACTGTTGATGGGAATATAAATGTAGCCAGCCCCTATGGAAAACAGTATGAAGGTTTCTTAAAACATTAATAAATAGATCTACCATATGAACCAGCAATTCCACTCCTAGTTATTAACCCAGAAAAATACAGAAACACTAATTCAAAGGGATAACTGTACTCTTATGTTCACTGTAGTCCTATATACAGTAGCTAAGTTATAGCTATAAGTGCACATGTACAGAGAAGTGGATCAGAAAAAAAAACGGTGTATATATACACACACAATGGAATGCTACTCAGTTATTTAACAAAAAGATGAATTCTTGCCGTTTGTGACAACATGGACAGAATTGGAAAGGAGAACGCTAAGTAAAATAAATCAGATGGAGAAAGACAAATAAATACCTGATAGCTTCACTTATATGTGGAATATAGAGAAACAAAATAAAGGTCAGATAAAACCAAACTAATAACAAATCTTGACATCTAACAGCAAAACTGAGGTAACCAGAGGGGAGCATGGCAGAAAGGGAACAGGGGAAAGATGGGGCCCAAGGGAGCATGGTAAAAATAACTGGGACTTTAATGGTGCACATGGTGTGACAATATGTATTTATAGAGGTTTGAACCTACCACAAATATGATCTAAACCAAAATTATCTCAATAAATACTAACTTGAAGGAAAATAAGACACCACAAATGTTAAAATACAATAATTTATCATCAAAGTTTTGTGAGTTAAAATGACTCTACATGAAAAGCACATATTAATTTCTAAAAAGTCTGACTGTATATCTTAGACTCTTGGATATAAAGTTACTTAAATAAATACTAGAATCAGACTTTCTCATTCTGCGCTGTACAATAAGAATAGCAGGAAAGTGAACCCTGAAAAAGAATAAATTCATCCAAATCTGTAAAGTACAAACATTGCGGGTGTTTCTTTAGAGCTGTGGACAGAAATTAGAAGTTTTGTTTCTTTTTCAAGCCAAACTACTGTATAGGAAGGTAAGCTATCCAAGTTTTCTACCTTGAACCCTTACAGCATAGGCAAAAAAATTGCAATTAGTTACCTGTAGGATCAGAGGAAAGTTCTCAGGCTTTTCTGCTCTCCCGCCATTGGTGTGATGATGGGCACCTGAGTTCCTGCACGCGTGCTGAAGTGGGCATGCCAAGTGGGGCACCTGGGTTTGGACACGGGGGTATTAGGCCGGCATCATGAGGACGCCATCAGAGCAGAACGAGCAGCAGAACAGCCAAGAGAGTGAAGATGCACCAGGGGCCACCCCAGCACCCCTGCCTGCCATGTACCTCGTCACCTCTGAGATAATGATGCAATAAAAGCCAAAAAACACCGAGGGCCCCAGGACTCCTCCTTTACCCGGTCTGCCAGAATCATCAAGAACTTGCTCTGTGCTCCTTCCTGCCACCACAACCATTTATTGAAAACTTTATAGAACTCTGTACCATGCATTTTTGTTACATTAGCTTAGTTAATCCAACAACGCTACTATATTTTAAAGATAAAGAAACTTGAGCTCAGTTATTATATAATCCATATGCTTACAAATTAAGAAATATACTTTTATATGTACTCAGGCTGAAGAAACACAATTGAAATTATAATGTACTTCAAACTGATATATAATAATAGTACACATCAAAACTTATTGGACGCTACTAAAGCTGTGCTTCAAGGAAAACTTATAGCTTTACATGCATATATTAGGGGGCAAAATTCTGGAAACTGGTGACCTAAGTACCTCACAAAATTTAAAGAAAAATAGCCATGTCAAAGAAGCAGGGAAAGAAATTACGATAGAAACACAAGGTAAAGGAATAGGAAGCAAATGTACAATACAGACATCAACAAAATGAAAGACTGGTTTTTCACTATGATAAATATTCTGCCTAAAATAGAGGCGCTAAGACAGCAGCACAAAGTCTTTGTTTCCCTAGGCTGAATGCCCTGGTCTAAAGATACTTTTAACCCCCACCTGGTTGAGGACGCCAGTGCACAATCTTAAAGGAAAAACATTTCTGGCAGATATAGAAGACAGGACCAAACTTAAAAGACGGCTGTTACACATGGATTTCAATGGTAACTCATTCTTGTTATTGCAACATACTCGAAAAGTTTTTTGAAGTCTATGTTTTTCCCATTTTAAAAGTCTCTCCCTCTTATAAATTATTATGTAGGGGGAAAAACTGAAACAAATGACTATTGCTGCTTGTGAAATACTGCATTTTTTACACTGAATAAGAAACTTTAAAATACAATTTTATATAAAAGGAGCTATTTCTGTTAAATAACATTCTCTATGGAATGTTAAAGGAATACGTGCTCTCTAATAGTTACTACTGAGATCCTAGGTACAGGAGTTATATGAACTTACCTGACATTCTCCAAGCTTCTCACATAATACTCTGCATGCCCCTGATATTTAACAAATATTAACTCATCTTACTAAAGGTGTTTATGTACCTTTTTGAACTAAAAATCCCTGCAGATTTCAAAGTGTAGTCCCAGGACCAGCAATCTGGAGTCACCTAGAAACTTGCTGACATGTGAATCCTCAGGCTGCACCCCAGACCTACTGCGTCAACCTCTCCAGGTGAACCTAACAAACTGCGTAACGAACCCCCTTCCCTCATCCCGTGATTTTAATTCGCGCTGTAGTTTGAGAACCACTGCTCTAGGGTAAGTAGAAAACAGACCTCAGAAGCGTCTCAAAATGCCATGTGAAGCAGTAGCCTAGGAGCGCACAGGGTTTAGCACATCCACATGTGTTGGCAGTTTAGAGTTCTAAACAACTCCGACTAAAGCAAGAGACTAATTATCAAAGAAGAGCTTCCTTGGCTCTCACAAGACAGGTTTACATGGTAAAAATGAACCATAAACAGCACTTGCAGCACACTGCAAGAAATGACAGGAAATTTAATGAGTTTATAGCACCAAGATACACTTAACGGAACATTTGATCATTCACCAGAGTACAGCTGGCCTGCCCTTAAAAGAGGACATTAACCGGGAAATGGATACAAATAAGCAAATGCGGGAAAACGCTGTTTCAAGGACAGCCAATTAGAAAATAACTTGATAGACGGAAAATAAGATGCACTTCATCACCAATTATCCCAAGATGACAATGACTAAATTTACTCATCTATTTCTCCTGACTTATTCCTGCCTCTGTTTGGGGGAGAAAATGAAGAAAAATGTTTCCTATGTTTCCCTAGGTTCACAGTTTTTTATTAATTTGTCAGTTTACATGTCTGTGTAACTTTGGGGGCACAATTTCACACTTCCACATGGACCCATGCTTCACTCCTCTTCCACCCCTCATGCCATTGTCCTATACCCTCCTGTCCCCTATCCTTTTCTTCCTCCCTTAATAGAGTCTAAGAATTGTTTTCGCTCTGCTTGCCCAGTATGTTTTTTGGTTATACTTATTCCACTAAGGGAAAGCATTCAGTATCTTTCCCTTTCTGACTTACTTCACTTAGTAAGTCACCTCTAGCTCACAGCTGTTTGGCTAACCAGGCTGTTGTACTAGTCGGGTGAGGCTCCTTAGGGCCTTAGGAACTGATGCTCCTTAACGAAGTAGGAGCCAATGCTCTCTTAAAGTAAAACAAAACACTTGCCCTTTCAACTTTGTGTTTTTGTTTTTTTTTTTTTTTTTTGGTCTTGCTATTGCTTTGTTTTTATCTTTTGAAATTGTACTTTCTCCTTTCCAAATCAGACCAGAAATTAAACTGAAGTTCTGAATGGCACCTATTGATGATGGGGGGGGGGGGTGAGGGGGGAGGGAGGGCAGCAAGGAAGGTACACATTTTACTAACATTTCTTTCTCCTTCTTACCTGATTTCTTTTCTTTTTAGAGATATTTTTATTTATTTATAGACACAAGAGCTGGGGTACAGGCCACAGGTGCTGGGGGTTGGGGGGGAAGGGGTGAGAGGATTCACCAGAGACAGAGTAGGGAGCAGAAGAGCCAGATCAAGGGAAATACACTGCTTAGGGAAACAGCAGGTGAGGAGGAGAAGTCCACCATGGCATATGGGTCACCTCCCTGTCTGGGGATCGAATTCGCACTGCAATGGCTGCAGAAGTCCCACAGTGCAGCACTCAACCCCTTGTGCCACCAGGCTGGCCCCTCCTTCTTACCTGATTTCTCCTACCGACTCCCACATACAAGTTTTTTCACCATTAAGTGAAATTTCCTAAAGGTCAAGTTCTATTCTCCCTAATTCTGGAAATGGTGGGGCAGTGAGTTGAGGGCATAGCAACTCCTGCATGTTGCCCCTATATCATAGCGCAGACACTAAATCAGTGCCTGGAATTTAATGAAATCTTTTCTTTTTGAGACATACTACTAATTGGGAGAACTTTTTTGCACTCCATATAACTGATAAGGGACTGATCACAAAGATTTACAAAGAACTCACACAACTCAAAAAAAACATAGTAAACAATCCAGCAAAAAAAAAATGGACAGAAGAACTCAAAAGACACTTCTCCAGAAGGAAATGCAAATGGCTAACAAGTATATGAAAAAATGTTCAATGCCACTGATAATCAGGAAATGCAACTCAAAACCACAATGAGATTACCACCTTTCACCAGTAAGAATGGCACATATTTAAAAAACTAGCAACAACAAATGTTGGTGAGGAAGTGGAGAAAAAGGAACTCTCCTACATTGCTGGTGGGAATGCAAACTGGTCCAACCACTATGGAAAACTCAATGGAGGTTAAAAATGGAACTCCCATATGATCCAGCAATCCCACTTCTAGGAATATACCCAAAGGACATAAAAACACTGATTCAAAAGAATACCTGGACCCCCATGTTTATTGCAGCACTATTTACAATAGGTAAGACCTGGAAACAACACAAATGCCCAAAAGTAGATAACTGGATCAAGAAGATGTGTCCAGTGGTTACCACATGGAACACTATTCAGCAATCAAAAAAGATAAACTCATGCCATTTGAAGCAAATGGATGGAGCTAGAAGGGATTATGCTCAGTAAAATATGCCAGAAAAAAAAAAGAAAAATATCTGATGGTTTCATTTATAGGAAGGATATAGGGGGAGCCAAAGAGATCAGGAAAAATAATGATAATTAATTAACAGGCAACTATAAAAAAGGAAAGGGTTCGTAACTGGAGAGGAAGAGCACAAGGGACTATAGCAATGGTGCATGGGTGAATTGGTGGTGGGGATTCTATGAGGACTACAACCTGAAAGGAGAAAGCAAACATTGTACAAAAAATGAACAATGATATAAAACATTTTTTTAAATTAAAAAATTTTTATAATTACTGTGTATATTACTTTTTAATTACAAAAATAACTCATGCTCATTTTAACTAATAAAAGTATCCAAAGATGTTTTTATAATAATATTTAATGTAAGTAAACTCGTAATAGACATTTGTGGGGAAACCACTGCTGAGTAAATCTGGGTAGGAGACTATTCTGCTATCTAGAGGATTCGCAGTCCCTCCACTCTCCCACCAAGTGGTATTGGGGCAGGACACATTAAGTTTGACTTGTTCAATATTCCCCCCAACTCCCACCCCTGCCTGGGAGTGTTGCATCTGAAGAAATGATATAAGACTCCATTGGCCAACTAGAACCAGTGAGGGTGAAAGTCGAATGGTGGTCATGTTAGTAAGGATACCCTAAATCACATTGCTTGGGGGTATGGCTTCTATTATGTCCTCTACTGCCAAGGCCCCTGACAAATTCCTGGGCCATTGTTTCATGTTAATCCTCCAACTATTTCCATAAGCACCATTCTGCCCAGTCTTTAGAATATTCTCAGTAGTAGTGAAATATTTTTTTCCTTCAAGGGTAGATTTGAGTTTTGAGACAGCCGAATGGCATTTGGTAACAAGGGATGACACTAATTAATACTATATATCCACAGTCATAGTGATGTGATGAAAATGATGTGATTATTTTGACATTAGTTTTCTGGCTTGAAAAAAGACCAAGGAAATGATGCCAAAAATGTCTTGAACAATAGAAACATTGTTAATTTGAATGCACTTTTTTAACATTTCTTAATCTCACTCTTAAAGAGAATGGAATACATTTGAATACAGGAATTTATTCTTGTATTTATAAATTAAAATAAGTCTCATTACTACCTACCTACTGCAGAGCTAATATGAAGCCCATACACCTCACAAAAGCCCTACAAATACATTATAACTGGTAAGAAAAAAATTAGACTTACAGAATCACAACTCAATTACTTTAAACCTAGAAAATAAATCTGCTTTGTTCTGCCTAATATTGTACTACCTACAGTTTGACGATTAAAAAAATAACTTTGTCCTGACAGTACCCCTACAGAAGTACAAACACTCTGGGGAATAGTATTTTTATGACCTTCAACAGAATTAGATGTTTTAAGTAGCTGTGCAATCTTAAGACCTGTATCTTCATTTATAATGCACAGATAACAACTACTAAACATATATTATTCTTTTTAGTTTTATTCCATGAACTGAGCGCTAAATTTTTTTCTCCTCTGATTTTTTAAGTACCACACTTATTGAGGCATATTCCACATACCATACAATTCACCCATTTATATGTATAATTTAATGGTTTTTAGTATAATTAGTTGCTCAACTGTCTCAACTATGACTTAAGAGACATTAGTCAAAGGAAAAAGGACAGAAGAAAAATTCCCTTCTCAAGTTATATACAATACCATAATGTGGTGGCTTTGCCTGACTCGTTGTATTAGAGCTTTAGGTTTGCAAATTCACTCACCAACTTGAGATGGCAGGAGGAAGGTAGGAAGGGGAGGAAAAACAAAGTTTTATTTATGGGAGGGGTTCCAATCCCTTCTAATGAATCTCTGGTTAGAACTTGTTAGGATTTGTCAATTAACAAAATTTAAATATACCAGAGGCCTTCTCCAGTGCAATCAAAACTAACATCTGCTTTAAAAATCCAGTGAGGAACCATAAAATATATAACAAATAACTACTATAATCATTTTCATTTAAACCACATATACATATTTAATAAAATAAGTTTTTAATCTGTCAAGATTAAATGAATTTTGAGAATATAGTTCTACTTTTTAATTATTACAACATTAACTGTTGAGTCAGTCGACTACTTAGTACATGGTAAAACAAATATAAAGATATGGTAAAATAGATGGCTTTCTTGGTCACTTTAATGCTGGATTTGACTCTTTGTGTCTTTTCCAAATTGAAAGCAGTCATTCTAATGCAGAACATATGTGATCTGCATTATTCATGTTGTGGACCAAACGTCTGTGTCCCTCCGAAAGTCATGTGTTGAGACTCTTACCTCAGTGTGATAGTATTAGGAGGCAGAACCTTTGAGAATTAGGTCAGACAGTGGAGCCTACATGAATGTGATTAGTGTGCTGACAAGAGCCCAGAGTGTTTTGACTGGCTCACGTGTGAGGCTGCAATAAGAAGCAGGCAGGCTGCAAGCCTAACAGGGGGGCTCCCACCCAGCACCTGATCCCCTGTCACCTTGATCCTGACTTCTCAACCTCCAACAATTAAAGAGAACAAATAAACAGGTTGGAAGATACATTTGCTGAGGAAAGATAAGGCAAGAAAAGAAGCAAGTTTAGAAAACATTTGGAATACTCAGTGATTATTCTCAGTTACTGAGAGCATGAACCATCTCCCATTATCTGTCCTTAGGAAACAAAAATAGGGGCCTCCCTGGTGGCACAATGGGTTGAGCACCACATTGTGGAGCTTCTGTGGCCACTGCAGTGCTCAATCCCCGGCCCGTGACGGGACCCACATGGCACAGCAGACCTATCCTGCCTCACCCACTGCTCTCCTCAGCAGTGTGTTTCAGACAATTTGCCTGTTCTGTTCCCCACTCTGTCTCCGGTGAATCCTCTCACCCTACCCCTCTGGCCTGTACCCCAGCTCTTGTATGCATAAATAGAAAAAAAATCTTAAACAAAACAAAAATACATCCATAGGAATTGAAATCAGGATCTCAAAGAGAGATCAGAACTCTCATGTTAATTGCAGCATTATTTACAATAGTCAAGCTATGGAGACAACCTGCGTCCATCCACAGATGAATGAATGAAGGAAATGTGGTGTACACATACAGTGGAATATTATTCAGCCTCCACCAAAGGATAGCTTACCATTTGCTATTCTATATGGATAAAACTGGAGGAGGTGATGCTAAGTCAAAAAGGGCAGACACAGGAAGACAAATGTCATATGGTATGCTCATGAGAATCTAAAATAACAAAATTCATAGAAGCAGAGAGTAGAATAGTAGTTACTGGGAACTGAGAGGAGGAATCAGGGAGGTATGTGTCAAATAGAACAAAGTTTCAGTTATGCTGGCTGAATATAAATACCAGTCAATTGTATAGCCTAGGGTCTATGGTTAACAATACTATAATGTATATTTAGATATTTATTACGAGGGTAGATCATAATGTTCTTATCATACATAATAAAAAATAAAGAGGGCAGGAGGAAACTTGCAGGCAGTGGATATTTATGGCATAGATTATGGCTTCATGGAATACACTGATTTCCAAACTTGTAAAGTTGTATACATTAAAGTGCATTTTTTGTATCTCAATCACACCTTACTAAGCAAAATGAGTCAGAAGGAAAAAGATAAATATCAGGTGGTTTCACTTATCAGTGGAATATAAGGAAACCCAGCAAAGGGTCGGGAAAAAGGTAAAACCTGTAAGCTGACCATAGATGTGAAGCATACAACACAGAAGAGGTCAAAACAGGGGAGGGAAGCACAAAGGACTGTGGAGACGGATCACAGGTACTGCGGTAAGAGAACAACAGGGACTATGCAAGGAGAGAAATCAAATACTGTCCAAACATAAATAAATTTAAAGGAAGAAAATAAAAATAAAATGCAGTATTTTATAAAATGTGTGACACCACTTTCATACTACTAAAAAAATGTTGAAATGTTGCCAATTAAACTGACACACAATTGAAAAATGCATCCTAGTTTCAGCAATGTTGATATGTGGAGAAAAACAATGTACGTCTTAGAAGTAATAAAATGTGGTTGCAAAGGTGATTCAATCCTAAAAGCAAAAATTAACTGAACTTTTAAATAATATTAGGGATACCCAAGAAAGAAACCAAAATAAAAAATGAAGCAAGAACTTTTGAAATAATCAAAACAAATACTTTCAGCATTTATGACATAATTTGCTTTAGAAAAACCTAACAAAGATGTAGGTTATTGAAGCTAATAGTTAAGTGTCCCTGAAGTGTCTAGTATTCAAGTGGTATAGCTAAGAAATGAAAAAGCCTCTGTAATGGGAATTAGGGAAATGCCACTAACATCTGAGGAAACTGCTGAACCATCAGAATGGTTAGCTACAGGGAAGCCCGGGACTCTCCCAGCAGGGTGACTGGTTCAGGAAGCTCTCAGGAGCAGAGAGCTGCTTTGAAATTTGTTTGCTGAGAAACTTGCTCAAGCTTTAAAAAGTTTGATGATCTCTAGGGCCTTTTATGATTTCTGTTCTTTTTGCTTAAGGAACAGAATACAAGTCCTGCCAATTACATCCTTTCCTGCTATTTGCAAACATGGCTTGTGATAGAAAAAAAAAACCCTTATATTAAAAGGAATATAAATGAAGCACAAAAATAGAAGAATTTTAAAATGGCATCACTGTAGACTATGTTAAAATAAATTGAACTATCAGAAAGTCATAGCTGATGTTAACAAACCAATGTTAACTGCTTATAACTCAGCCCTCTACTAGGGACTGTAAAAGTTTGTACATTTGGGCTTTTGGTTATTCTACACTGGTAAAGGGAGTATTTTGCATCTTTCAGTGCATACAAGGGCTAATTAAGTCAAGAACATTTTAATGAAATGAGGAATAATTTTGAAGAGCGTATTTAATGCTCCCATTTTATATTGAATCAATTAAGCCAAAAAGACCCACATAACCCTGGCTTTGACTTAATGATGAAACTTGAAACCAGGCATCAGGACATGAGTCATTTGATCTAATAGGACAACTTGCAGCTCTGTGCCAGCTCTAAAATTCAGCTTCCCAAGCTACTGAAAAATTACCATGAACATGAATAATGATATAAAAAGGGCATCTGGTTTATATAAATGGGAGTCAATACAAATAGGGAAGGACCATTTATTGTGATGAATGTGTGCACTGAATGTAAGAAGCAAATTATTGAAGAAAGAATGAAAGGTAAAAATCTATAAATATCCAGGCTCCCTGTAATAGAAGGGGATTAACCATGTGGAAATTAAAGAAAAACTAAAGGAAAACACTGTGAGTTCACATGTGGAGAAAATATTAAAAGCATCTCACTGCAGGCAATGAGATTAAGGCAATGCATTTATAGAACCAGTTCTAACATTCATTAAATGTTATGAAATGGAACAGTATAGGCCCAGAGGTGTAGGATATAAGACTGTTAATGGAAAAATAGAAATGGGCAAACAACAGGATCGCTCTTCTAAATAAAGCACAGGAAGGTTCATCAACACCAACAATGTTTCTTCAACCTTTATGAATCCATCAGTACAAATGAACACATACAGAAAGAGCACAAGGGACTGAGGTGATGGTGCACTGGTGAAATGGTTGGGAAACCCATGGGGACCATAATTGATGTCAAATACATATAAATAAATAAAACAAACAGACAAAAAAAAACCCCAAAACAAAACAAAAAACAAATGAACACATGCAAGCCCTATAAAAACTTGGGAAAATAAGCCATGGTATAGCAACAGCCTAGGAAGGATCCAAAACTTAATTCCAAAGAGCAAAGGTACTGAGCTGGAATAAGTAGAAAAAGAAGTCACTTTGGAGGTGTTATTTGTGAGATGCCAAAAAAAGCACCTCACTTAAAATAATTCTGCTCTGCTCTGCCACCATTCGTGAAATCCCATTGTTACTCACTCCAAAAAAGGCACTTAAGGCTCTGTCACCTTACTTCATGCTAGTTCCACTGAAAAGATGCCTTTTGCCGTGTCTTCCTCATTGCTGGACAAGTTCTTCAGAACTAACCTTAAATATTAGCTCCTCAATGACACCTTCTGTCTCTTCCAACAGCCCTGGGAAAATTGCCTTTCTGTCCTCTGCAATTTATAGGTTCTGCCGCATCAATGTCATCCTCTACTTACATGTAGATGTGTTTGTTTTCTTCACTGGGCTGAGTTTCCTTCAGTTAGTTTCCTCGCTCCATCGTCACCCAAACTAAAACCCGGCATACAAAGACTTAAAAAAAACTAAGTATTTTGGACAACTAACTAGTTGTGCAGAAAAGTGACACAACCTGGATAAGTTATGCTGAGCATATCTTGAAAGGAAGGGCAATATTGTGCAGGATCCTGTTTCACCAGCACCGAAAGGCATCTCATAAAAACCCATGCTCACTAAACATACAAGCATGGCTGCTGGGTGTAGATGAAAAGGACAGTAATACAAAAGAAGGGACACAAAAGAAGAATATGGGGAACTAAAAATGTCCCTTTTCACAGATTTACTTGGATTAACTTGAGAGTGATGGGATTTAGTGTGTTGAAATGGAAGGGCACCAGATGACCAGAGACTGCTGAAGGTTTAGTCATGCATTTGTAACTGGGTACTTCTCTGAATCCCAGTTTCCTCATCTGCCTCAGTCTGCTCCCTGGAACTGAAAAGGATTAAGTCAGAAAAAATACATTACATCACTATACAAAGTACTTTTGGAATGAAAAGTAATGTTTGTTTTGGTCTATGCAACAAAACAGTGTAGGTAAAAAGTCACATGTTAGAAAAATAAACATATATGCAAGGAAACTGAAGGCTGGTTCTAGCAATTTAGGTTGGCAACATGACTACCAAAAAGTCTTCAGTATTTTATCAACAACTTTGATGAACAGGTTACAGGCATATAACACATAAGTATTGATGCTAATGATGGAAACCTTTCATTAGCTATTGTGTATTAAAACAACTGGCATAATATAAACAAGCAAACAGCAGTTGAAGTTGTTAGCACATTATGAAAAGCCTAACAAAGATAAAACTTCTTTCAGGTAGGGCCCTCCCTGGTGGTGCAGTGGGTTAAGCAACGCACTATGAAGCAAACCGTAGCCACTGCAGCACGAGTTCGATCCCTGCTGCCGGCCAGGGCGGGGGACCCACATGGCGTAGCAGACCTCTCCTGCCTCGCCCGCTGCTCCCCTCAGCAGTGTGTTTCTGTCCATGTGCCTGTTCTGCATCCTGCTCTGTCTGGTGGATTCTCTTACCCCCCACACCTCTGGCCTGTACCCCAGTGCTTGTATGCATAAGTAAATAAATCTTTAAAAAAATAAATAAATAAAACTTCTTTCAGGTAAAAGCATATTATGATGAATTAACATAGATTTTAAACTTACTCTGATTAGCTTTCTTCTATTTTATGCAGAGCAGAACTTGCCAATACATGTTCTACTCAGAAGACAAAGAGAGGCTGGCAGAAAAATAAGAACAAGACAAGAAGAGGCCAGGTGTGGGAAATGATTTTAAAAAATTAAAAAAATCACCAAATACTAGAACTGGAAGCACCTTTACTAATCACCTAACTCAAAGATCGTCACCTCTACACAGATTAAGTGTGACCCATGTCGGGCATTATGACTTTGTATTAAGTAATTTATTGTAGTAACTAAACACTCTATTTCTCCAATGGTCCCTCGACTCAGCAATTTTTACTACTTTCTTAACTCTGGAAAACACTGGCGTTTGCAAGTTCTGAAATCCAGTCAATTTATTTTACTGAAGAGGAAACCAAAGCCAGAAAAATTGTGACTTGCTTAAGGTCACTTGCGCAACTATTTACTAGTAGTGCTACAACTTAAAACCCAAATATTCTGATTTCTAACCAATATTGGTGCTACAAATTCTAGCCAGAAGGATTGTTGAGTATTAATTTGGTTGGAAAGAATGGCCTAAGAGTCTTGCCAAGACTGCAGAGCCAATACAGTGTTTACTTATGTTTGTTTACTTTTGCTTATGAGAGCCTCCCCAAGTTATTTTGTGGTCTCACTGCCAGTGCTAACACATTGCTTTTTCCACTAAACTGTCCACCTCCAGTAAAGTCACTTGTCTCAGTAACCTTTAAGAAGTTTCTGGATTGTTGCTTATAGTATGTTGACAACAGCAACTTCAAAGGCCATTATTTGTAAATGCATTTTAGCCTAGATTTTCATCTCTGCATTTATTATGAAGTGGTCGATATAAAGACAAAAACTTAATTTAGTCTGAGGAATAAAACAAGATTTATTTTAAGGAAAGGCAGTTATTCCCACATTGCAGAAGACCTGCACAAAATAATGCTGTTTTTCTCACATTGAAATTTGCAGACATTTTATCCTTTAAAATCTAATAATAACATTTATCACAAATTATCTGCTCCTACATTTAGGTATTGGCTAATTTTTACTATTTATAGCCCATTTCTGGTGGGTATTTAGTAAGCAGAATTCTCTTCTGAGATGGGGTTAGGAGGCAGGATATGGTAATAGAGGAGGCAAAATATGGTTTGGTTAGTTTTACCAAAAAAAAACTCAATTTTTATGTTTCTTCTTTCTATCTGTAATTAATGATGGATTATTTACATAAAATATACTGGAATTTAAGTAAACTCCCTAGCTTTTCCTTTATGTTACAGTAATTTCCAACACAACACTGACCTCTACTGGAAACATCTGTCTTTGTTGGATGGTTCATGACTTGCGAAAATTTAGCCTAAACCAAATACTTTCCAGGGTCTTAGATCAGCAAATCCAATTCTCTATGAAAAGGTAAGAAACCCTTATCATATTTAAGCAATAATTGTGTTTAATTGTACTTAGTATTTTGATAAGTAGAAAATTTAAAGAAATTTACAAATGATGTCAGTGTTATCAATGTTAAGTATTGTTCACAAAGAGTTAAAACACTGAAGTATTATAATCCAAATAGATTAGATTATTTTATAGATTATATTTAGAAAAGTGTTGACACTTATCCTAAGTATCAAAAACCCTATGAACAAAAAGAAATATCTAGGAGTAAAGTTAAAAGGAGGTGAAAGACCTGTACAATAAAAACTATAAGACATGGTTAAAAGAGACAGAAGACAAACAAAAAAGGAAAAATGTTCTCTACTCATGAATTGTTAAAATTTTAAAATGGCCATCCAACCCAAAGCAGTATATGGATTTAATGCACTGATGGCATTCTTCAAAGTAGAACAAACATTACTGAAATTAATATAGAACCACAAAAGACCCAAGTAGCAAAAAATAATCCTGACAAAAAAGAGGAAGAGTGGGTAGTATCACATGTCTAGGCTTAAGACTATATTATAAAGCTATAATAAGTAAGACAGTATGGTACTGGAACAAAATCAGACACACAGACCAATGGAACTAAAATGAGAGCCCAGAATAAACCAATACAACCAATATGGGCAGTTAATTTTTAACAGAGGACCCAAGACTATACATTGAAAGGATAGTCTTCAACAATTCTTGTGAAAACTGCACAGCAACATGCAAAAAGAAGAAAAAATTTTGATTACCATCTAGCACCTTACACAAAAATTAACTCAGTATGGATTAAAGACTTTGATGTAAGACCTGAAACCATAAAATACATTGAAAAAAACTAGGCAAAACACTCTGATATTGGTATTGGTGATGTCTTTGTGAATTTGTCCATAACGGCAAATCAAAACAAAATTAAGCAAATATAACAAATGAGACTACATCAAACTAAAAACTTCTATATGACAAAAGAAATCATCCATAAAATAAAAAGCCTACTGAATGGGAGAAAATATTTGCACATCATACATCTGATAAAGTACTGATATCTAAGATATGTTCAATATAAAGAATATGTGCAACTCAACAAAAAATAAAATCAAAAAAATGGGCAGAACTAGAAACTTCTCCAAATCAGACATACAGGTAGCCATCAGATACATGAAAAAAATGTTCATCACCACTTACCATCAGGAAAATGAAAGTCAAAATCACAATGAGATACCACTTCACACCTATGATATTGGTCCATATCAAGACCAGAAACAACAAATGTTGGCAAGAATATGAAGAAAAAGGAACACTCTCAGACCATTGCATGGATATAGACTGGTCCAGTCCCTATGTAAAATAGCACGGAGGTTTCTCAAATATTAAAAATAAATCTACCATATGATAGAGCAATACCACTCCTAGGTACCTACCTGAAGAATGCAAAAGTATTAATTTGAAGGGAAACATACATTCTATTCGTTGCAGCCCTATTTACACAATAGCCAAGTTATAGAAACAATCTAAATGCTCAAGGACAGATGACTGGATTAGAAAAATGTGGTGTATGCACACAACAGAATACTACTCAGCTATAAAAAAAAAAGAAAAGAGGGCCTCCCTGGTGGCGCAGTGGGTTAAGCAACGCACTATGAAGCAAACAGCAGCCACTGCAGACGAGTTTTATCCCAGCTGCCAGACAGGGAGGGGACCCACATGGCGTAGCAGAGCTCTCCTGCCTCGCCTTCTCCAGCCCTCGGCAGTGTTTCAGTCAGTCTGTCTGTTCTGCTCCCCACTCTGTCTGGTGAATCCTCTCACCTCCCTGGACCCTGGCCTGTACCCCAGCTCTGGTATGCATAAATAAATAAATCTTTAAAAAAAAAGAAAAAGATGATCTGTTGAATTTGGAATAACATGGATGAATCTGGAGGGGATAATAATACTAAGTAATATAAGTCAGCAGGAGAAAGACAAATGCCAAATGGTTTCAGTTACATGTGGAATATAAAGAAACAAAACAAAGGGTCAGGAAAACCCAATCAATAACAAACCCTAGAAATCTAACTGTGG
Source organism: Galemys pyrenaicus (assembly GCA_019455555.1). NCBI lineage: Eukaryota > Metazoa > Chordata > Mammalia > Eulipotyphla > Talpidae > Galemys > Galemys pyrenaicus. The sequence goes on from JAGFMF010011684.1 coordinate 2,994,628, forward strand.
AATTGAGATTACAGAATGGGGGAAGGAGCAGAGAGGGAGAAGGCATAACGGACTGTGGTAGAGGGCTGAGGGTGCCTTGGTGCTAGGTGTGATGTGATGGCAGGCATCTTAGGTGTAATCCTGTGCTCATGAATCACATACAGTGGTGTAAATCACTATTAACTCAATTTTAAAAAGTCTAATATCTTTATTAATATGAATTTTTAAAAGTTTTAATATCTTTACTTTTGTTATGTGCTCACTGATGAGGTCACTATACGTACTAGCATTGGTCGAAAGTAAGATATCTATCAAAAGACCCATGTCAACAAATTCCTAAGTGACCAAATCAAGTAAATAGAGCTTTTTAAAATAGCCCCCACATCAATTAATACCAAGTTTAAAAAAAAAAAAACTTGCCTCCAAGAGTTTTTGAATAAAACTTCAGCTTTTGAGATCAGTATTGTTGAGCCAGTGTTGTCTCAATTAAAAAAACAAAAACAAAAAACACCAAATTATCTCAATGAAGTGGATTTTTAAGACTGTTTTAAAAGATTACATCCCCTACACCTCTGGCCTGTACCCCAGTGCTAGTATGCATAAATAAATAAATCTTAAAAAAAAACAAAAACATTATGACGACTCAGCAGGCAAGAAGTCTGATTTCATTTGTTTGCCTCTGCCTCATAAAGACCTCTCATGGTGGACTGGCCTCCACTGGTACATTTTAAAATCTCATTGAAGTACCTTTCATTCCCATGATTTTTATCTTCAAAATCTCTCTTAGTTTGCTTTTTAATAATTGAGTCTAACACACACTTGATAAAAAAGGATACAAGAAATAAAATCAGTAAGCAGAGATAAAGTGGAATCATGGGCTCTAAGAAAATCTATCTTGGCATGACTGTTTTTAGCAGCAGCAGTTCTGCTGTTTTGTACATTACCACTGAAATGTTTATTGATAGCACCTCTCAAAGGTCCTAAGTTCTTAGTGGAAACTGAGCAAAAGACCTTTATTCCCATGGTGGATTAGCCTACACTGATTAAAATAAAAGGACTTCAATTTTAAATGTCACTCTGGCTTACTTATTTATTATGAAAATAAAATGATCTTTGGTCCTGTTTTTTTTTTTTTTAAATAAAGCTTCATTTTTTATTACTATTAGAGAGATGTTGGCAACAACTTATATAAAATTTGTGGGGTTAGAAGAGGAGAGATTAACATTTGTTATATTCTCCAGAAGAGGCTCTGGATACTATATGTGTTCTGTTTTGACAGAGGAGTGCTAAAAGAGATACTATAAAATGAGCTGACCTACCCAAATGCGAATATTACTTTCCGTTTAGGGAAAACACAGTTTTTCCTAGATCTTCAAGCAAAGCAAACAATTCACGGAACAATTCTCTAAGATAGACTTTCAAAATTGTAAATAAACTTTTTAACTAAATCTTTGATTCGCTAGGAAATTATGAAACTTACATAGTGACACAAATATGTGCTAAACTGAAAGTGACTTTTTTTTAAACTAATGCCCCATTATTCTCTAATTCTTCCCATTTTATTTTTTCAGACTGAACATTAAGGTTATCTAGACACTGAAACACCAAAATTCCATCAGGAGTTACTCAATTATACTGCCAAATTAGTGAATAGATCCACTCCTATCCCAGGCAATATATTTGTCCTGCAAAATTTACACTTAAGTTTCCTCTTCCGAACATACATTAGCAGTTCACGAATATCAGCTCTCTTTAAATTGTGTTTCCTATAAAGTGTACAGAAATTCCCCTCTATGGAAATCAGACTCAAGCTCCTAAATAATGCTAAGTCATGACCCATATGTCTATTAAATTTGCTAGATCCAGATATGACTCACTGAAGGCAGATGAAGAAACAAAAGACGTGTGAAAAATCAGAATGACGAAAAGATGGCTGAATTCCACAACCCTTCTCATACACAGGATAGAGTCAACCTTAAATATTTGCTCTAGTACTCTCAAATTTTCTATGGAACACACATTTGATCATGTACTCAAGAACGAGACACTGATGGCCACCATTCCTATTCCTATTCAGCATTATACTGGAAGTTAAAAAAATAAAGGAGGGAAAAAGGAAGGGAACTGAGAGGATTGATGTAAGAATTTATAAGTATAATGATCACATCATAACAAGTGACCCCTAAATTAAGTGACTTCAAACAACAAACATTAATTATCTCATCATCTGCATGGGTCAGGAATCCAGATAGAGCTTAATTGAATCTTCCAGCTGGGGTTCTCTCACATGCAGTTAGGATGTCAGTTAGGCTGCCATCTTCTCAAGGCTTTTTTACTAGGGACAACCCACTTCCAAGTTCATGGTTGTCGGCAGGCCTCAGAAGATCCATTTACATGATCATTCAGACAGCTGTCAGCAGGTCTCAAGAACTTGCTGGCTACTAGGTAGACAGCAATTCCTTGTCTAGCCTCTCCATTAGGCAGTTCACAACATGGCAGCTGGCTTACCTCAGAATGAGAGAAGGCATGCAATATGGAAGCCAGTCTTTTTGTAATCAATCTCAAAAATAATACCCCATGACTTCTTGCCAGATTCTACTTGTTAGAAGTGGGTCACTAGATATAACCTATATCTCAAGAGAAGAGATCTCACAAAGGCATAGGTACCAGAAGGCAGGGGTCATTTTATATGCTACCACAGAAATAAAAAACAAAAACTGTCATTACTTAGTTCTTGTGTGATAAATGTAGAAAATCCAGAAGAACCACATTAGATATTTAGAATAGGAAAGCCTAGCAAAGTTGTTGGGTACAAAAATCAGTTTTACACTATATATAAACAATAATCCTTTAAAAACAACTCTATTTACAATAGGAGCAAACATCAAAGTATCAACTTAATAGTAACTGCTGGGTTAAGAGTAAATACCTTCACTTTTTTGCATATATTTGAAAATTTTAATACTAACTTTTTTAAAGTATCAAATACCTAGGAACAACTCTAACAAAAGATGTGCAAACCTTCACAGAGAAACAAATTTTTTCCTCATTTATTCTAAATAAATGGAGGGACAAGCCGTGTTTCAAATTGAAGTTTCAACAGCATGTGAGTGCACGTGTGTGTGTGTGTGTGTGTGTGTGTTAATCTTCAGGCTGACTAGCTGATGTTAAAATCTGCACAAAAATGAAAACATGGAAAAATTCTTCAGCCTGTTACCCATTATACATCAACCACACTGATAACAATTCAAACTGTGCCAATAGCAAATTTAGATGAGGATAGTAAGCAAAAAGAACTGTCATACATTAATGACAGGATCATTAACTGGTACAATCATTATTTCTCATACAAGTGGTAGTAATGCTTATAATCTCTCAAGGATATTAAATTTTAAAAAATTATCTTGAGGAAAAAAGAAACAACAAAACATATTTCCAACATAAGAAGCAATAGAAGAGACTTCTCTACTAAAGTAAAATCTACCGCAGACAGCAAAAAGAAAACTCTTTACTCTGAGCAGAATTCAAAAGTCTGGGAATAAATACTCAAACATTAAAAATTTTCAATAATTTCCGTTTTGGAAGGTAAGGGCAGCTCTAACCAATAGGAATACTTCTACCCCTTTTAAAATAAGCAACATCGGAATTGATTTTAGGAGGCATTCTGTTCCAAAAAGAACAGGGTCAGATCTCAAGTGTAAGGAAAAATCAGTGCAAAGCCAATCAGTGAGTGTTACCCTTGGTTTGTTTTTGTTTTTGCTTTTTGTAATTATTCTCAGAAAAAGCCTTCCAAGTGCCCCACAATCATAGCGCACCACAATTTGCAAAAGAAATGGACAAAACACCTTCCCAAAAGCTAGCATACAAATCCAATCTCACTTACTTTATCATATAAATAAATGACTGACATGAGAACAGTAGTCAAGGCAATGATGTTTAGCATTTTGAGGATGCCATTAGACCTAAATAAATACCAATAAAAATTCACCATGTGCAGTATAAAAAAACCAGTATTTATTTATATTTCATTTACTTTCAAAAGAATGAAGAGGCCAGAGAAATATATTTATGAAGGAAGTAGTCTCATTTTACTTAACCCATTTGTATTTTCCATGAAACAAGATTTTCACTTAAATCAGTGTAAGGGATCTGTATGAATTTATCCACTCTAATTTTCCGTCTCCAGCCAAGACTAAAATATACCACTGCAGGCAGATAAAAATCTATTCCACTTAAAAGTAAATACCAACTAATACAGTTGTTGTAAAAGAACCAGCTTTAGTAAGTTTTCCATAACATCCAACAAATCTGAAATAAAAGACAGTTATAATACAGGACATCAAAACATTGTGCAACAATGACAAACAGAATTTACACAAGAGAAGTAACAACTGGCTATTAAGTCAATAGCATCACAGTAACAGGACCCAGCGTCTTTTTTTTTTAAGACCTGGTTGTAACAAAGACATCCATAACTAGGATGTACACACAAATATTTTACAAACACCATGAAAAACAACAAATAAGTGAAAATACCTTTAAATTTTGTAATAATTACAAACATATTAACATTACCACTATATGCCTATCTCATAATTTTTAAGTAACTTGTACATTTTAAAAACAGCAATGAGTTTTATAAAAATACTGAAATGGCTTGACGTTTTTTGAAATCAGATAATCTTTATATTTCAGTAGTCTATTTTACGCTCTTCATTCTTCCATCATCATAGCCCTTTTTTCTATTCACCCGTTTATTCAAAACAGCCACAGCAGACATTTCTAATAGCTATAGAAGTATTACATTCGAAAACTCCTAGTTCTTTGAAATGGTTGGAAAGGATTTTTTAGTGCCCACATTAGCAGCTGTGGTTTTGGTTTCGGCTTTTCAGGAAACAGAAGTGCTTCACTTTCTGGTGTAGGAAATCGTTCTCGGTAGACTTCAGGATAAGATTTTTGAAACTAAAAAAAAAAAAAAAAAAAAAAATCCAAGGAAAGAAAAAAATATAAAAGCCAATAAAATAAGACTTTAAAAATAAGAGTTCCTAATCCCATATTTTCCTGCTTTAAAGGTTATTGCTTTCCATCAGAAAAGAGAACAAGTAAGAAAATAGGTCATAATCAAATTCACTTCAGTTCAAATCCATTTCTTTTTGTTAAATAGTTTGGTTCCACTTTCTATAGATCTATAGGTCATCTTCATTATGACCTAATCTTTAAATAAACTTCTTTCAATCATAGTTCTTAAAATTTCCCCCACTGCCAACTAAAAAATATTCACAAGAAACTCTAATTTAAAGAATAACTTGTATTTAACACAGAAAGTTTTGCCCCAAATACATTTCACCATCTCCCTGCTTACCCAACTCAGCCCCACCTGCTTCTGCCCGAATAGAAGAAAAAGCAACCTGGTACACATTACTTTACAAAAAACAATGAACTCTTATCCACAGTTACCTTGAGTGAAGTATGACTGGGACTGGGAATCAAGCACTCTGCTCTGTGTATAACCCAATTTTATATGGTGTGATCAAGAATTAAGCAATGCAGACAGGATTCAGTCATTAAAAATAAAAACCATTTACTTGACACTGGATCGATATTTTAAGACCTATTTTTGAGTTAAAAACTGTTCTCAGTAACCCTAAGTCATATTGTCAAATAGGAACTAAAAACTTTTAATGATGCCAGAGACAAGAAACCAGTTTGATATTAGTTACCTAAAAGCAAAGTTTTTATTAAATTTTAGACATTTTACATTTGTAAATGTAGTTTGATTTGCCCCTTTAAAAAGCCAAAAGGAATCTGTCCTCACTTGGTAGATTTCTCTTCAAGCTTAAAATAAATGCTAGGGCCTCCCTGGTGGCGCAGTGGGTTAAGCAACGCACTATGAAGCAAACCGCAGCCACTGCAGCACGAGTTCGATCCCTGCTGCCGGCCAGGGAG
>JAGFMF010011684.1:3000602-3036560 GCA_019455555.1 Galemys pyrenaicus
ACCTCTCCTGCTGTGCCCGCTGCTCCCCTCAGCAGTGTACTTCCGTTGATCTGCCTGTTCTGCTCCCTGCTCTCTGTGGTGAATCCTCTCACCTCCCCATACCTCTGGCCTGTACCCCAGCTCTTGTATGCATAAATAAATAAATCTTTAAAAAAATAAAATAAAATAAATGCTAGCTTACATCATACATTATCAAAACAGGGGACAAATAGTGGAGAACTGAGATGAAGAGTTCAATAATGGTATAAGATCTACACTGGAGAATAAAGAAAACTGGCATCTACTGGGTAAAACAATAAAATTCCTGGACATATGAACCAAATAATATATTTTCAAACTTACTTTGTCTCAGATGAGAACATATGAAACCTATCAAGGATAAAAAAAAAATAACCTCCAAAGAGAAGAAAAAAAAAAATTACTTTTGAAGAATATACTTTTTACCTGCTTCAATTTTTTCTTCTTCTCTTTCACAGACAATTTGGTGTCTGTTATGACTTCCTCCAACAAGGCAGCCAGAGGTTCCTGAGAGCCGTATGCTCTTTGGTATTCAAACTCCTCTGGACTAATTTGTCGGCAAAATGATGGGGCAGATAAAGTAATATCCATATCAGCTCCTGGATATTTTATCTGAGGCAAAAGGATTAGTTGTGAAAGGGAAAAGTTATTTTCAAATAAATCACCAAAGTTAGTTCAGATCAAATACAATATATTCCTGGCAGGAACGCCATAACATTCTTCAACTTGACTAAGGAAAACTATATTGAAAAGTTTATCCATAATTTAAAAAAAAATTAAAAATCACTTAAAGCCACAGTTTTAAATAAAAGAGATTTTGCCTTTTAAATTTGAGCCATTTTAATAGACAAAAAACCATGTGCCCTCTTTCAATAAGATGAACATTTACACATATACTAAACAAGCTGACAAAAAGAATTCAAAAGAGTTACAATGTAGAACACACACTGTGAACCACCCAGATTCTTTCCCACATCTGGGGAGTCTGACACTTCCTCCCCAGGGGTGACAGAGGCACCCACTGAGCTCAGCTGTTATGGAGAGGGACATTCCCAACCATTTCCTAAAATGTTAAAAGCAAAACCCAAAATGTACAGGTGCCGCATAGGGCAAGTGGGAGGAGGAGAACTAAGGAGAAAAAAAGGTATCAATGCCTGAAAAAATGAGCATCCAATAAAAATACTTAATTTTAAAATAAAAGAGGCTCATCTTTTCAAAATTTTAACACTGCTATTCTTCGGTGAATAAAATTTCTATTTCATTCACTTCTTTGTTTAAAAATTTTCCAGAAGGGTGATTACATGAAGCACACTCCATGCCTTAACATGAGTTTACCAGGCCAGTGAGTGACAACTAAGAGAGACAGCCCAGAAACAAAAGGGAAGGAGGCATATTCAGGGCACCTCCTTTTTCTGTTTGAAGAAGACCAGAGAAAACAGGAAAGGACCAAACGGGTGAGAGGTTCAGGTAAAGTGTGATAGCCAGAAGCCAAAAACATGAGAAAAATTAGATAGCTATGGGCTACCTCCCATAACTTATCTAGCCCAGCGTCAGCCCTGAAACAGCCTCAATACAAGTCACAAGAAGAGTACAAGTAGCATTGTTCACTTACAGAGAATGTCTGCCCTACATGTGATAAGATGCAGGGGTTGAAAGCCTGCGTGAGAGAACAGCCATCTATAGGGTTCACAAAACAATTATTTGGCTATTCTACCAAGTACTTCTAAGAGAAAAAACATAATTGGACAATCAATGGTGGAGAGTTGCTGATTTTACTCAGAGTCATCACCGTGCCTCTGCACAAGAGCACGTTGCCCTGCATCACTCATAGTGCAGGCTTCTATTCTTGAACTCAAAATAAAGGCCTACAGGGCTACGATGCTGCAGTACACTGGTGTTGGTTGGATACTCGAACTGTGTGAGTTGTACAATCAATGTACTTATTGCTATCACTTTTCCTTGCAAAGTTCAGACAAGTATTTGCTTTCCTTTTATATTTTTTAAAAAGTTTGGCTCATAAAAACATCAAAGCAATGGTACATATGTGTGTTTAATGATAAGTCTCAAAGTAGGCAAAGGTGCAATGAAATAAACAGTTTCTTAAACCAATGATAGGAATATATAACTGGAAAAATCATTCTAAAGGAAGGTTTGGCAACATGCAGCCAATACTTAAAATATACTCATTATGTAGTACTTTCTGATCATGCAGTACTGCTCCTAGGAATTTATCCTTAAAACAAACAAACAAAAAACATGGAAATGACCTAACATCAACCCTAAGAATTTCAAAAAGTTATAGTATATTCATACATTACCAATAAATAAAATAATGGTAACAGCTACCAATTGAGGGCTCACGATGTAATAAACATTATTCTAAGTACTTTACAATTTGTAAGCCATTCAATCTCCAAAACAACCCCAGAGGTTGATATTAATATCATGTTTTTACACAAGCAAAAAGAGAGAAAGGAAGCAGATGTGGAAGCAGAGCAATCTTAAAATGACATGCCCAGGTAACAGTGGTCATAAAGCGCATTTAGATGCAGAGCCTGTGTTCTTGGCTGCTCCAGTGTCGACTAAGAATATTTAATGATGTGGAAATTTTTGTTGTTGTATTGTTAAGAGAAAGTTATCAAAGTAAGAGACAACTAGAAGAGAAAGAAGAAGGAAGGAGAGAGGGAACAAAAAACACCTCTGTAATACTGTAATACTGACTGAACATATTTTCTGTATTTCCAAAGTCCTTTAATAAATAGAAGAAATTTTTCATTTAAACTGCACACTGGAAACCTTTATTTACTTTAATAAAACTTTGGGAGGTTGCAGTAAACTCTTCTTCGATTGTGAAGCCTCAAAAAAAAAAAAACACTTAAGGGAAAAGAAGGCCAATTTTTCAGATAGAGCCAGGCAAACCTGCCGGCCTTTTCCAAAAGTTTGCTCCCACAGGCTGACATACAAAGTCCACTTTTGGGTCCACATTGTAGTAACAGATCCTTTGCATTGCTTTAACATAACATTAACAATGAAATATTAATAGCTAGCTTTCAGAGAGTGTCTGCATTTTCAGAAGGTTTGTGAGTGGCTGTATATAGGATGGTATGCTGCTCTTAATGTCATAGCGCAGGAATGGCCCATTTTAATACTTGTGAAACTAAAATCCAGAGAGGTTTAGGGACTTGCCCAAAGCCACACAACCAGGAAAGAGAGGAGCCAGGAGTGTGGTTGAGGTCTTTATGGCTCTAAAGCCATGTTCTCCTACTACGCCATGTTTTGTAGAGGCAGTACAGCACAGTAGTTAAGAGCACTGTTTCTGGAAATGAACTGCATCAGTTTAAATCCTGGCTCTTTGGCTTTGGACAAGTTAACTTACGTTTTCTGTGCCTTAGAGCTTTCTCATATGAAAAATAGAAACCACTAGGGTATTATAAATCACTGGGCTGTTTATGTATTAAGCATAAATGATTTCCATCAGAAAGTATATGTAAATTCTAAACAAATTCATTTAAGACATTTGCAATCAAAAGTATGCAGTTTGACATAACAAAACCACATTGATATTCCATAAATTTGCAATGATAATGCAAACAAATATGGTGCTTACTAGGTGCTAAGTCATGCTGTAGGCACTTTGTCTATATTACTTCACTTAATCTTTATTTAACAAAAATATCTCAAGAAGCCTACTATTTACATGACTTTCCCCTGTCAACGTTATAGAACTGATAATACCCACTTTTACCTGGACCCTTCGTAAATGAGCCACACGCTCCTCTATGGAGGTCTGCAAAGCCAAAGGTACTTTCAGAATCTCCTGGTAATTGTCCATCAGAAATGTCACCAACCTAGCAGCTAATAACTCATCCAAGTCCACTTCGTCCTTGGAGCACAAGATGCAGCGGGAAAATGTCTGAACCATCTAAAAGGGATGAAGGGATTTTAAAATAAACACAGATGAGCTTCTTTTTCCTATTCTGAACTGAATGCAATCTAATTTGCAAAGAGCAAAAAAGTAAATTTGACTAGTCAGTGAGAAATGGCCCACAGCACAGGGTGCACATTCTACCTAGCACCTGGGCACACATATGACCTCAGATGAGTTGACCTTCTCATCAACCAGCATAAAGAGAAGGTGCATCGCAATCTCACAGAGACATAGCAGAGATGATTTCTGTGTAGCTTTTAAAAGTACCTTGTTTTACAGAACAAATAGGTGTATCTGCAAAAGGGGGTGCATACACACACAGAAAAACTAAAAATTATCACCACCATGACATGGATCATGCAGCACTTTTAACTTCAAAGTTCCTTATAGTTTGTTTTTAAAGATTTACTTATTTATGCATACAAGAAATGGGATGTAGGCCAGAGGATTTGGGGTGGGTGAGAGGATTCACCAGAAACAGAGTAGGGAGCAGAACATGCAGATCTACTGAAATACACTGCTGAGGGGAGCAGCGGTCAAGACAAGAAAGGTCTGCTGCCCTATGTGGGTCAGCTCCCTAGGGATCTAACTCATGCTGCAGTAGCTGGTGAAAGCTTGATAGCACTGTGTCTTTAACCCCTGTGCCACCAGGAAGGACCCTTTATAGCTATTTAGTCTAATAAAATCTTGATTTCATTACTAGTTTTTTTAAATCTGCTAGCAGTTTGTGTGCCTCTAGCATATTTTTTCCTAATTAATAGTTTTTTCTAGGACTTTGGATGTACATTTGACAATCACCTTCAAACAAAGCTATGAGATTTTATAAGACATGCATTAAATGAAAATAAGATTCTCTTTATAGTACATAGAAATATAAAATATGCTACAGCAGCTGCTTCCATACACTTCATATTAGCGATACCATCCTTAATATTACCCTCTGAATGGGCCTCCCCTGCCTTAACCCATGTAAACATAAAATCTGTTTCATAAGACTACATTTCATCAATATACTACAGAGGACACGTCATTTTCACTCACTCTGTATATGGAGAGACACAGCCAGAGATTCTTAACTGGAAACTATGGACCCCAGAGAATTTGTGAATGACTTGAAATTGTATACAAAATCTTACACATGCATTTTTCTGGGGAATAGGTACAAAGTTTTTTTTCAGTTTCCTCAAAAGGTCCATTGACCTGTCGACCCATCCAAAATAAGGTCAAGAATTACCACTTCACACCAGTGAGAATGGCACATATCAAAAAAATCAGCAACAACAAATGTTGGCAAGGATGTGGAGAAAAAGGAACACTCTTACACTGCTGGTAGGAATGCAAACTGGCCCAATCACTATGGAAGGCAGTGTGGAGGTTCCTCAAACTACTAAAAATGGAACTCCCATATGATCCAGCAATCCCACTCCTAGGAATATACCCAAAAGATAAGAAAACACTGATTCAAAAGAACACCTGCACCCCTATGTTTACTGCAGCACTATTTACAATAGATAAACCCTGGAAACAAATGCCCAAAAACAGATGACTGTATCAAGAAGATATATGGTTCATAAACATGATGGAATACTATTGAGCAATTTAAAAAGATAAACTAGAGTCATTCGTAGGAACAGGGACGGACCTGGAAGGGATTATGCTCAGCGAAATAAGTCAGAGGCAAAAGAAAAATACTGGTTTCACCCTTAGGAGGAATATAAGGGAACCAAATAAGCAACCAAGGAAAAGAATAATAACAATAAAAACAAAAAGACAAGGACAAATCAGAAATACACTGTGGGGAGGGGGAGGTAATGGTTTGAGGGCAGAAAGAGCACGAGGGATTGCGGTGATGGTGCACTAGTGAAATGGTGGGAAACCCACGGGGACCACAATTGATGTCAAATATATAATTAACTAATTAATTAATTACTTCACTGGGCACTGAGTAGTCTCTGACCTTACCCTACACATCCACTGGGCCTGCAGATCCTCAGGGATACACAGTGGCTCACCAGAAGATGGAAAATATATTCTAATGAAGCATCGATTTTATTCTAAAATTTTTTTCAGGAAAATTAAGAAATTTTGCTATTAATTCCAGATATAATTTCTATTGTAAAACAAATAGTGACATTACAAAGTAGAATTCAAAATTAGCATATATTTTTAGGCAAAATTGAGAATATTTTAAGAGATATTCATGGATCTGTCAAACATGCCCTGAGAAATACAAATTTTCTCTGGCCTCCCAAGTCTTTTGGCACAAGTTTGTATTTTACTCTTCTGACTTTAATCCACAGTATATTCTAACCTCTCTGATTGATTATAGTAAGAATGGTTTTGCAATCCTTTTTGTTCTGGAGAAGAGAACGTTGTTCTTCAAAACCCATTTATCCTTCTTGTCTCCCTTCCTTCTCTTTGTGTTGCCAGTAGGCAGGATGCAGCAGATAACTCAACACTCGGAGTCTGTTCTTACGGTCTTAAGACACTAAGACCAAAAGCACGATACCTATCTGGGTAAAAGGAAGTCATGGTTATTTAAGCAAGTCTGCCTTGTACTCTCCTCTGTTGGCCTACCTAGTAAACTTTACTCAGTAAACTTTACTCAGGGGAATTTTCTTCCAAATTCAAGTCATGTTAGATGTTAGATAACAACCAACCAGTGTTCGGGTGCCAAAGCCATCACACAATGGTGGTATCTCCTTATTTAAACAGATCCGTGCCATCATCCGTATCAACAGCTGTAGCTTTCTCCTGTTTTCTGGTGGCAGAAGGAGGCAGCAAATCTGAAATGCTTCAATGGCCATTTTCTCTTTCTGTAACAAACCTATTTAGAAAAAAGTTTTAATTTTTTTGAAACTTATAGCTCACTGATATGTTCACATTTTGTAAAATATGTATTTACTTAAGTTATATAAACATGTTCACATATTCAACTATATTGAGCCAATTGATAATAGATTTACTGTCACTCAAAACCAGCATTAAAAAAAAAAAAAAGAAACCATCAACTAGGGATGACGAAAACACAGAATAAATACAGCCTTTCCCCCTCACATACCCATGACAGATATAACTGATATATAGCATTCTTTTAGCATTCTTTTCCATAAACTAAGAATTGGGTTAAGCCTAATCTAACCCTTAACACTCACAGTGTTATTAGGTCCAAGACAGTATGAGCAAGAATACGAGTATGCTGTTGCTCCCTGAATTCTCCTTATATTATTTCTTCTTGATTAGCATGGTCATCACCTTCTATGACTCTCACAGACTTAATAACAGGACTAATGCTCCTAGAGTCAGCCTACTGCCACATGGCTTCATTTATTCCTAAATATAACTGTCAAATAACCCTTCTTTATACTTAAATTACATTTTCTATCTAAGTGTGCTAATTCACTCACATTACATGCCATCCTTCATCTCTAATAGGATTTTGGTAAAAAATAGGGTATTCTAAGGTTGTACACTCTTCCACCCTATTTGTCTCTGGGACACAACCTATATCAAAAGGTCACTAGTGAGATGAAACTAATTTCACCAGCCTTATCTGTTCTATATTTAATTTTTCAAAGGTTGTCTCTAACTTAGAGATAAAACCATCTTTCACATTCAATAAATACTAGCTGATCATGAATGATATACCAGGAAATGTGTTAGTTCCTGGGAATACAAGGATATGCCAGGTCTTCATTTGAAGAACTTATGTACTATGAAAATGTACTATGTGCTACTTCATTTGGGAAAAAATATAAAGGGAAGAAGTGAGAGGTGCTATAAGAGACATCTACAAGTGGCATATTAGTGGAAATATAGGTCACTATGAGGGCCGTGAGGGTGAGGATGAGGGCTTATTGGTAGAAGTGAAACTAAACGGTCAGCAGAGATGAGATATTAGACAGCCCTAAATGCCAGACTAAGAAGTTTGAATGTGATAATAAACCATTGTTGATTGTGAACAAATTTAACTTGTGTTTTATATTAACTACCACTTCATTCCCTCTGTAGCTCAGGAGAGTTCTCTTTACCTCCATCTGTTCAAAATATTCTATAATCTTTGTGTTTTCCTTTTGGTTCCATATTTTCCTTATCTCCTTCTAAGTCTCTCTGGATTACAGATTTAAGTTTATGATTATGAAATAAATGTTAAACACACATGAAGATCTATAGTGGAACTCAAGGTATCTTCATCAAGTACTTTTCAGATTTTCAAGATGAAAAACTGTAACTGATTTTTAAAGGGGTTCCACTGCTTTTTCCATTCCATTTTAAGAATTTCTGAAAGATATTAGTATTCTATTCTCATTTTATAACCAAAAAATTTCAATGTTGTAATTATTTTATTTATCATTTTACCAAACAAAAAGCTAAAAACTAACTTTTTCATCTTTCACCACTTCCTTGATTTCAGCATTATTATAAAAATACTAAATCTTCCTTCTCTTAGGAAAATGACAAGGGTCTTCTGTAATCCAAAATGTAACCATTCTTTGCATTTCAGAATGATGTATTAGTGCTTATCAATTATACATCATAAAGGCCTATTGCAAAGAGTTTTACATTAAAACAAAATCCCTTTCTGTCATTTTAGAGAAGAAATGGCTAGATAACAACATAATATTATTCTATCTTATTATACAAAGTTCCAATGTTTTGTATTTTTCAAAACAAAGATACACAGTAGGAAATAAACATTACTCATTGCTTTAAGTTTCATGTTCTCATATTTCTAAGTATGATGGGATTTACTGCCATTTATCAATGAAAAACCTGGAATCCAGAAAGGCAAAGCAATTTATCAAACTGAAAACAATTAGGTCAAGTTACTTGAACTTAGTGACGTTTCCACTGCTGAAATAAGACTAAAATAATGAAAAGATAATATGCAACCCAACAATTAACTTAAGCAACTCACCATGAGACTTTCTATGATCAGGGAAATTCTTTGTTTATTTAGCTAGACTGAGAATGGGTAAGTGAATAATTTAATTCTCAGAAATCCTATTAACTCAGAGAAATTTAATACTCAGGATATAATATGAATAAATCAAAGTTAATGGAAACGTACAAAGTGCTAACATTAGAAAGGTTAGGTGACATTCTGGCCCTGATGACCAACTGGCAGGTTCAGAATTAAGTGCTTTGTGTGACACCTACCTCTGTCATCCTCTTTCCCATCCTCAATGGTTATAACAGATTTCTATTTTAAAATCTTAGAAATACAAATTTTCATTTTTGCAAAGTAGACCTGATTATTCCACTAATCTATGCAATGTTAGCAATGGGTCAGTTTTTATGAAAGCACAAAAACAAGAGAAATACAGACTTTTGAGATGGCCCAAACTTTCAGAAAGATCAATGTCTGTTCAGCCAGAGACTAAGAAATTCAAGAAGGATTCACTGTAATTTTTGAATCAAGGGAATTAAAAAAATATATCAGTTTCACTTTCACTGAGAGAAGGTATAAATAGGAAAAGTTCTACGTTAAACTTAAAAAGATTCAGACCATACGTCGACTGACAAGTACTTCCTGCCTAAAGGAAGACACAGAAAATAGGAAAAAGAGAGACAAATATATTATTCTGGGGAAAGGAAAACAAGTTACCTTTGTGATTTGTTTGAAAGTAAGTTTTCACCCATGCACAAGATAATGCTCTTTCCTACATGAAAATTTCCAAAACTCCTAATGGTATTTTTATAACTTCTCCTTAAGTCCTTCACCTACCCCAACATTGGATAACGATCAACAGCATTTAAAATTTGCGTTTTGTACATTTAATTCTCCAATCCAGTTGGATTTATCTTGCAGAACAGTGTGAGAAGGTCTTAAACTTTCCCCCAATTATCCTAGTGATTAATGGTATTCTTATAGTTTATGTATTTAGTTATAGCCAACATTTTCATTTTTAAGGAGTATCTACTTCATTCCAACGGTTTTGAAAGACCAGCACTTATTCTATCTGGAAAGGATTCAACATCCTTACTTGGCCCACCTGCATCTTCAAAAGCTCCAGCTGTAAGCGCTGGGCCCTGAGAACACAGAACACGAACATTAAGAACTTTAGACTAACCTGGGTAAGAGCACTATGGTCAAAGGCATCAATTAGGTACTCAGAAAAAAAGAACTATTTCCCCTTATAAATGATAATGGGATCAGAGCCCTAAAATAAGCTGAAGAATCTAATGGCAGAAAGGTAAAGAGGCAAAGACAGCACACAGCTCCACAAAATCTCCTAGAAATCACTGGACAAAAGAATCAAAGTCTGGAAAACCTAACTTTATGGATATTTCTAGGTGAAATAATACAGGCGGAGATCTCAACCTATTATGTTAGATGATCCAGAGTACAGTCTGCCTAGTGAATTTCAACAATTTCTAAACATAACACTGAGGCACTTAGGGGGAAGGAAACAGCAAAAATATGTTATCCTAACCTTCCAGCCTACCAACAAAAATAAACCAGGAGTTGCAAGCTCAGCTGCCTACAAGAGCAGGCAAATGAAAAAATGAGCAAAAGGGATCAAAACCAAGTGAACTTAACTTCAGCATCTGAGTAGAAATGGGAAGTATTAGAAACATGGCAAACTGGAGCTCATGTCCCAAAAACACTTGCTCCTAAGAGCAGGTACTTTCTAACAATGGGAACAGCTTGTTACACTGAAAATTCAAGCCCAGAACTGCTAAATCTGGCAATTTTTCTCAAGTCAAAAATATTAGTTCTTAGATGTATCTCTTATTTCTTAGGTTGATAATTAATAAATTCTCTCTTTAAAACACACAAGTCAAATTATATGCATTTATATGTCAGATTTGGCCTGAAAGTCATCAGTGTGGGAATCTCAGGTTATAACATTATACAACACACAAGACACCCAGTTTTCTGAAACTCTATTCCCTGCTGCTGTGTCATTCTGTGTTTCCCTATCAGCCTCTTTCTTTTCCCCAAAGTGCTGAATTACTGCACACTGCACAGCTCAGTGGATTCTAGATGCATGTGGAGAGTGAATAAAGGATGCTGTTCCGGAGTCAGCTGAACTCTCATCTTAATATAAGGAACTACAATTAGAAATGAAGATTAATACTACAGATGTGTTATTAAATCAGACTGCTGAGCCTAAGGAATTAAGTCTTATTTTTAATTTTAAGTAAAGAGTAAGTCTTCCATGTCCATAAATACAATTTTTTTTTCAGTTTTAAAAAGAACTATTAGATGTTCCGTTGCATGTGTCAATAGTAAAACTGTACTCAGGGTCATAGTTTTGGCATCAAGCTAGCATTCTTTCGATGCTAAAAGTGAAGGAATAAACCTCAAAAGATGTTCATTAACTAAAATTCATTTCCACTGAAAATATTATAGAATTTTTGGGTTGCACAAAGATTACCTACTTCAAAGTCGTTTATGTAATGTGATCCCATTCCAATCCAAGTAAGTAAAGTTTCAAAAGTGAGAACTTTTCTAAGATTCACCTATATATACAATTTTAGATTATTTTCTTCTTTCATTACATAAAGATTTTGTTAGAAGTAGTTTTCAATGCAGGGTATATCAAGTATATTCACATGAAAAGGAATAGAGAAGGTAATGTATCATAGACATGCACATTTATTCTTGCTGATACCAAAGTGCAATTCTCTATTCTACCCAAATCCTTCCACATACAAACACAGAGGGATGCCAGAGTGGATGACTCTGATATCAATTTGGAAGCAGTTTTATTTTTTTAATATGCACTAAATATTAATATTTTTGTTAACAGTATATTATAGGTAATATATATAACATTGATATTATTTAAGAATTTAACATATATTTAATATTATAAATGGCATTCATATTTAAATAAAATTAAATACATGTTATTTAATGAATATTAATAAGTATTTGTGTTATGTATACAAGAGCTGGGGTTTAGTCCCGAAGTTGGGTAGGGGTGGGAGGGCATGGTGTGTGTGAGATGATTCACCGGAGACAGAGTGGGGAGCAGAACAGGCAGATCTACTGAGAAACACACTGCTGAGGGGAGCAGCAGGTAAGACAGGGGCAAGCCTGCTGTGCCATGTTGGTTAGATCTCTGGCTGGGAACTGAACTCATGTTGTAGTGGCTCACACCAGCTTAATAGTGCTGTCTTTAACCCCTGTACCGCCAGGGGTTCCAGATCCTGGAAGCAATTTTAATTCCAAAATTTCACAAAATAAACAATTGTAGTAGTACAAATCAGGGACATTCTACATATAACTGATTCATGTTGGATTATTGGTTTTGTTTTTTTTTAAATTCTTTTATTTCCAAACCAGAAAATTTTACTATAGATCATTATGAAAGTGGAAAGTGAGAAGAAAATCAAAGAAGTGATTTTTTAATCCAATTTTTAAAGCTCTTATTTTACCAGTGGCATCAATTCAGTAAGTGACTCTGTAACAGGAAGCTACTCCATCAGTCTACATGCATATTAAACAACAAGTATCATTTGGTGTGATATTCATAAGTGTATAAGCCCTCAATCCTTCTTGGTTGAAAACAAAATACCAAGAAGACCCAGTGGTAATAGATCTAAATCCCTTCATCTGTTCCCAATAATGGTCTCTCTAAAAACAAACTCACTTTTATATACACAATTATTGGACTTTATTTCTTATTATAAGAGAATCTACAAGAACTTTAAAATCCACAGTATTGTGCTATGAGACCAGATAAGTTATTTCTATATTACTGAACATTTTTTGTTAGGAAACTATGGCAGCATTCATATTTTCCATAAAGGAATTAAGATAGAGAAAAAAATGCTAAAGCCCAAGATACTCAAAAACAAAGGAATGTTAATACCATAAATTTACATAACATGATATCCACACAATGATTTAATGTTTAAAGCAAGCCTGTTGACAAGAAAATGATAATATACATTAAACAATCATAACAGCAACAGGAAAATCTGATTTACAAAATGAAAGGAATAGCAGAAAGACCTAAAGTAAAATATTAGTTTCTTCCTTTTTACCATGTCTCTTTTACATGGTATCATAAATATCTATGGCTTGGCTCTCTTCTCTCTTACCTTATGGACCTTCCTCACCAGCAAAACCCTCTGCATGCCTGAAACAGTAATTCAAAATCTGATGCCTGGAGGTAAAGCAAGTCTTTTCACCCTAACTGTTGACCAAGGAGCCAGATAAAAAGGGAATAAACCAGTCTTTGTATCTCTGCAGTCAATTCTTTAGAAAGGAGACATTAAATGCTGCATTTCCTTCCTCTAGTATCAGCAAAGATTTAGGTCAACCAATTCAAAACTAGAAGCCCTTCCTATCAAGAATAATTACATTCTTAATACCAATGATTTACTATTCTTACCTATATTTACTAAATTCAAATTTGTGTTTCTTAGAACAGCTCTCACAGAGTAAAATCTGTCCACCTGCTTCCTGGGTTCAAATCCTCACTTTGGTTATCTATAAACTCACTGTCTAACTATCACTGAGACTTTATTTCCACTCAATACAGACAACTCGTACTACAAAAACTTGTTCCTTTTACACAAAGAGGTTAGATTTCTAAATGAAAATTCACCTTCTATATTTCACAGTTGATGAAGTCATATCTAGAGTGATAGATTTACTCATAATCAGTAAATGGCAAGTTTACATTCTTCTACTACTTTGTACAAATGGCATACAATGTATTATACTCTTTCTTAAAAAATACTCTAGGCCCTTGATTTCAGTTTCACAATACAGCTTAACCATTTTCTTCTCCTCTTTCACCAGCAGAATTCCAAAACTAGGCAAGCACCTAATAAGTTTTTATTTTCAAAAATGCTATGAGCTTTGGCTAATGAAATTCTCAAGATAGTAGAAAATGATATGATTCCATATCAGTAATGCAGATATATGTTCATTACACTTTAACTTACCTAATACACTGACAAAGGCATCAAAAAGATGAAATGTAAGCAGAGGTTCTTTCAAATGTCCATAGTAATCTGCTATTGTTTTAAAGACATCTTTTTCAAACCCTAAGTACATAGGCTGTTTCAAATCAGAACAATGAGGCCCTGTTAAAAAAAGAGAGAAACATAAATGGGGTAAGTCACTTCTAAGTGTTAGTCTCTCCATATGCAGGGTAGTCAGAAAAATTTTCCTAAGGAAAACACAATATACATTTGTTTGCACAGCAAATATGCTCATATCACAACTAGTTCAATTGAAAGCTACTATTAAAACAATGAGGAAAATAAGTAGCCGACTACCATTTAAAAAAAAGAAGCCCACTCTATTTTATGTCCTCCTGACAGACATTTTCATAAAATATAAACAATGACAGTTTTTTTGAAATAGTACTTTCTTATTGACGATATAGTTGACCAAGATAACCATTAGCTCAAATATATAACGATAAATTATAAAGTTATATTGCTATAAAGTTTCATTACTTTGTCATTGCTATATTATAAAATTCTAGAGTAAGAGTTAAATGAAATAATTTCTGCAACTAATGAAACTATTTCAGAATAGTAAGAAATTTGCACTCTTTTTCTTAAAGGATAATTCTTAAAAGATTTTACATTTTATCTTATTTATGTTTTCATTATATAACTATATCTTATCAAGCAATCAAGTGCAAAAACAGAATAAGTATAAGAAGGCTGAAATAACTTGGTCCCAGCCATATCCTATGCCAAAGGCAAGATAAAGATCCACTTGTACTTGACAACAAAGAAGATCAAGAAACACTTAGTTCTCTGCAGAACTGGTAGTAAATGCCCCCCCACCCCCCCCCCACACACAGACACAAACCACAGATTCACTGCCAGTGAAGAAAAAAAAAGGGACCTTCCTATACCTTGAGGGAAAGAAATGGCAAGTAGTCCCATGAAGAACAGGTTAGTTAACCCTCCTGATTTCTACTACAGCAGGGAAAAAAGGAGTGCAAAGGCACTGGCCAGTTTGGTCCACTAAAACACAAAATTAAACAACTGTACCTAAGTAGATCTGTACCCTCAAGAGAATGAAAGTGCACACAATAAAAACTGAAAGGAAATTTTTCCTACAGAATCTCTAATTAAATAGAAAGGCTCAAACCTCAACAGAACAGTGAAGAATTCTGGGCCTTTACATTTCAGGGACACTATGAAAATAGCTTCTCTTTAATCTTAAAAAAAATCCCTTACCGGAACCAAATAAGGATCAAGGAAAGGAATAAGAACAATAATAATAACAATAACAGCAATAAAGACATAAAAACCAAAAATGAGGAGACAAGGACAGACTGGGGACACTTGGTGGGGAGGGAAGAGGGGGAGGGATGAGGGAAGATGGGAGCACGGGGGACTGAGGTGATGGTGCACTGGTGAGATGGTGATGGGGAATACATGGGGATTACAATTGATGGCAAGTATATGTAAATTTTTAAAAAATTTTTATACTAATAAAAAAAAATCCCTTACCTTTTCCTATTCTGCATACTTCTTGTAACTTAATTTGATGGAATAAAATTACGAACACTACGAAAGCTCTATATATGTGTTACCACATTAACCTAGCAGCCAGTGTGGCTATTTTTGCTTGCTTTCTCATCTGAAACACGCAAGTTTAGTGAGTTGAAATAACTAACTTAATATGTCTCAGCATTTAATACGTGTTGCCTCAAATTACTTCCTCCCAGGATAAACATGCATGTTATTCTAAGCAGCTGTACTCATTTGTGAATATTTCAACATTCCTGTTAAAAATATGTCTTTTTCGGAGCTCCGTAGTGGCACAGTGTTAAAGACACACCGCTATCAAGCTATCGCCAGCCACTGACACCTGTGTTCCTCCAACAGGGAGTTGACTCACATGTCTCACCTGCTGGTCCTCTCAGCACTGCATTTCAGTAGATTCTTCTGTTCTACTCCCTACTCTGTCTCTGGTCAATCCTCTCACTTCCTGTGCTTCTGGCCTGCACCCCAGTTCTTGTATGCATAAATAAATAAAATCTGGGCCTGCCCAGGTGGCACAGTGGGTTAAGCAATGCACTATGAAGCAAACCGCAGCCACTGCAGCACAAATTCGATCACTGCTGCCGGCCAGGGAGGGAACCCACATGGCGCAGCAGACCTTTGCTGCTGTGCCCACTGCTGCCCTGAGCAGTGTG
The DNA here is from genome assembly GCA_019455555.1 of Galemys pyrenaicus. Taxonomy (NCBI): domain Eukaryota; kingdom Metazoa; phylum Chordata; class Mammalia; order Eulipotyphla; family Talpidae; genus Galemys; species Galemys pyrenaicus. The sequence goes on from JAGFMF010011684.1 coordinate 3,016,683, forward strand.
TTTCTGTCAATCTGCCTGTTCTGCATCCTGCTCTGTCTGGTGGATTCTCTCACCACCCCCACACCTCTGGCCTGTACCCCAGTGCTTGTATGCATAAATAAATAAATCTTTAATAAAAATAAATAAATAAAATCTTTTTTAAAAAAATAGGTCTTTTTCAACTTTTTGCTTCTTTTTCTTTTTTTTGTACCGGTTAAAAGTAGATAAGCAACAAAAAGGTTTTCCTAAAAATTTTAGTACATAGTGAGCCCTATGAAAGAAGATCTTATGTTTATTAATCAATGGTATTCCTGACAGATTTTGATAAATAATTGTTTTCTCAGTTTTGACAACCTACATACTGAAGAAGAAAACACAATAAACCTGGTTCTTATTTACTTAAGTCTCAGTCCCTGTGTGGTCAAATATTAGTCTGGCCAACAACAAAAGTACACAGGTCTATGTGCACATTATCCACAATAAATGCAGATGAGCCTTCAGGAGAGAAGTAAGCAGCAGACTCATAGAAAAGGAAGCAGAAGCCTCAAAATACCCCATATTCAGCCTATATTTTGTATTCCCTAATAAATGACTATCATGGAAATGTATAATCATTAAGGATAAGAAGGACAAGATCATGACCATAATCAACTCAAGGTAAAGTTGGCAGTGGGGCAGTAGGCGAGGGGTGCACAGTGAGACTTCTGTAAAAATTAGTGATTTTATAAAGCTATTCAAAAAGCTGACCTTGTACTTTGGCCACCTTTTTCCCCCTCTGACATATAAACAAAACATTTAAGGGCATGTCAACCAGCTACAAAGCACTGCACTTGATAGATGTGAGACACATCCCTGTTCCCACACACCTCACACACATGAAGAACAGTACTAAGTAATTCTACATCTCTCTCTCCGCTGATAGATAATTCCAATTAGTCTAACCTTTCTGTCACAGTTTTGTTGTTTTGTGTTTAATTCTTGCTTGAGAGAAAATGAAATTCTTCATTATATTTTGATTATCACTGAAAATTTAGCATCATAGCCACACCTTAATATACACTTTACAACACACAATTGCCTAGATTTGTTACTTAGGTTTTGTTAGCTTCCTCTGTTCATTCTCAGCTGATCAACTTCCAATTACTTGGCTTGCCAGGAATTCAGAAATGGGTAATTTAACTTCCCATTTATACCTTCTATCTCATCACTGCCAACTCTAGGCAAAGATATAATTTAAATATAATTCACTTCAAATAGCTGAGCAGGAAAAATGGAAAGTACTCCCCTAAGCTAAAAACTGCAGTACTCTACATCTCAAAGTTTCCAAAATACCAACCAAAACCAGTAAAAATTTTAAGTTAAATAGAGAACTTTGGGCTTCACACAAACTAATACTGCTGTTCATATTCGGTATGTCAGTTGCTACTCATGTTCAAAATATTATAACTTTCCATATTATCACTGAGATTACCCACAGTAAACTGGATAGTTATTTTAGTTTCATTCTATATAATCAAACAAAACTAACTCCAGTTATATAAAAATGCAGGGTCTACTAATTCAAGAATATATATACCTCTCATAATAGGCTATTCCTACCAAAATTGAAGAAACTACCTCTCTCAGTGATCTATGAGGTTCAAAGTTCCGATGAAACAAACATCATCATTATCAGCCAGTTAAAGTAACTAGAATTCTCATTAAAATCGCTTGTTTTGGCTAAACCATTAACATTAGTATCCCTTCTTTGAATAAAGGCTTCAGAAAATCCATAAGAAAATGGGAATGTTAGCAAGATACTGTATTAATTCATTCTTTCACAGTGTCTATGGTAGTCAATGAAGTGGTTATCATATGAAATAGACTTCATGCCTATAAAATAGATATCAAATGCCTATGAAAATCCTCAGAGGAAACTGTTTCTGGTCCCCTTATTTTACACTAAAGGAGGCAATAAAATAGCCGTTCTCATTTCTCTGCATGTAGGTTCTTCTCTTTCGAAGCAATCTTGCTTATCAGTTAGGTTAGTCATCTATAACATTTCCCTCCCATTTAAACTACTGTCCTAGGAAAAACCAATCATAGCTAGGATCACCCAAGAAAACCAATGATGTAAGTACAGGCATATTTTTATGGGAAAAAAAGATTTTAGGAATAAAAATCTGTGAAGTGTTTACAAGCAGTTGTTACAATCACTATCTTTAATTTTTCTTTCCTGTGATGGACAGCTATATGAAGTATATAGATTTTATCTGCAATGTTATTATATCCACTAGAAAATGGAAGCACAAAACTCCCATTAAAAATCTTCTATAACTCACTAAGTCACAAAATTATCATTAAAACCACAGCAGTCCCCAAATAATTAATCATAAGACTCATACAAATCAAATAAATGTTCAGATTATTGAGCAAAAATATTTTGTAGCTCAGTATACTAACCTCATAAAGCTAGCAGAGAACTAGTACTTACAATTTGCCAAACACTTCATAGCTGACAGTACCCAATGAGGAAGTTCTTCTGCAAAACAATTGGAAATAAAGGCATTTTATTTAATTGTAGAATTATTCTAAGACTTACATACATATTTATAAGAACATATTTCTTGCCCAATTAATATAAAATATATCTGCTAGTCACAAGCTACCAACTTATGTATCAGAACACTTACACCATGGAAATTTTTCCTTAGCAGTACTACATGTAATTTGCAGACATGCAAATTCCTCCAACAAAAAGATGTACCTTTTAAAACTTGAGTGAAAAGAAGAAATCTGCTGGTTTGTTTCAAATAAACTAACAGACTGATTATTCTAATAATTGTAAAAAGGAAAAAAGAAAAAGTATCAAATATCAATACATTTGTGTAGCAGTTGACTCTCCTTAAACATAACAGTATATTCTGTTTGTCCAATGTCCAAAATAAGTATCATTTTCTGTGCTTTAATTTTCAAAATGTTTTAAGCAAGGCAAGAAAGAGAGTGCTACTGATATTATTATAGACTATTAGCATTAGGACAGCCTTCAAAGTAATAGTTAATATTGTTACAAAAAGTCCCAGCTCCATTATTTGGTACAAGTGCCTTTTTCCTTGTGGATTTGCCACAGACATCTGATGAGACAGCCCAGGCTTCATATTTCCACTTGTCTGTAAAACTGCAAAAATGCTTCTTGAGTATGTTGAATCTAATGAACCTAAGTCTTGTGAAGTATTCACTTTTTTCTGAAGAGCTGACTTAATGAAATAAAAGATGACTGGTCATGAAACTGGCATAGGAAGCATTAAGGTTTGCTGCACTCAGATAATGTAGAAGATTTTCAGATATTTTTCATAAGGCTATATCCCTCATTCAATAGAATTTAATTTTATATGTTTACATTAACATGATAACTCATGAAATCACAAATCTGTTTATTTCTGTGTTCTGATGTCCTTATTTCTGACACAAGGACCATAAAAGGGAAAGTGTTACAAGTTGCAAAGACAGGTCCTATCAGGAAACACAGCTAGAAATTCCTCTTTCCTTTTCACAATTAATTAGGCTCTTTCTTTCTTTTTTAAGATTTTACTTATTTATTTATGCATACAAGAGCTGGGGAGTAGGTCAGAGGTACAGGGGTGAGAGGATCCACCAAAGACAGAGGAGGGAACAGAACAGGCAGATCTACTGAAATACACTGCTGAGAGCAACAGTGGGTGAGACAGGAGCAGTCTGCTGCACCATGTGGGTCACCTCCCTGGACAGGGATTGAACTCATGTTGCAGTGGCTGCCAACAGCTTCATAGTGCTGAGACATAACCACTTGTGCCACCAGGGAGGTCCCCGCTTAGGTTCTTTCTAATATAGCTCTGCTGCCCAGGAAACTCTAACCCTAAACTTTATGATAATTTATAAGATCCCAAAAGTGCCACACCATCTTCCCACATCCAATGGTCATTCTAGTTCCAACCGATTCCCAGGATTAAGGGTTTATAATAAAGGAAGAACCAATTGAACAATCTATCATATTCTGCCCCAACCCTGATCCAGAAGGACAATTTAATCAGAATCAGCTTGCAGATTCTGATCTACCACAGGTACCATGACTTAATTTTTCAAAATCAGAAAGCAAGAAAGGCAGCTGCTAAATGTCTTTTTCTCCTGATTTGTAAACTGGGTTAGAGGAGAAGCACATTCTACATTTAAAGAGTTCCTTTTATTAAACAAAAAACAACATATGCCAACACAATCCTAGAAAATACGATAAAAGACACCTTAATGAAAAGATCAATCAGAAACTGAAAATCAACCACAGGACCACAGGACCCATATTAAAATCAGTACATGTGCTCAGGTCTTAAACTTACTCATCTTTCATGGATTTTCCAGGAATAATATGAAATTACTTAATGCTCAATATAGCTAACAATGAACTAGATCTGATAGACTTTCCTGAGGTTTTCACTTCTGAATATCCATCTTTTTATAACATTTCCTTAATCTAAACAATTAGAGGTATTAGACAGAGAGAAAGATGTATGAAATGAGTAGGTAAATTAACTCAGTGTTTAGGGAAGGATCAAATAGAAGCAGCCAAAGTATTGAGTCGACTGAGAATAAGATGATTTATACGCACTTACTTGACTTGTCATCAAGGATAACAACTCCCTGCTTACTCACACTATAAACATTATGAATGATGAACTTGGAGTTAACAAGTTTAATATCTAAAACTTCTTCTAAGGAACCCAGGCCAAGAGTTTTCTGTAAACTAAAAAGAGAAATAACAGTTACTTTTAAAAATGCATATTTACCAAAAATATGGCAATGCAAAATATTGATCTTTAAAATACACTATTTTCATGCATTTCACCCAATCTTTGTAGGACAAAAAGGCTGGAAATTAAGATTGTCAAAACAAACTTAAAAGATACCCTTGTGCCATTAACATATTGCTTCACTAATTTAATATATCACTTTGAAAGCTAAGAAAATAATTTTATATAACATTATCCAAACAAAGAATGAGCCTATCCAAAAACTGCTATTAGTATATTTTCATGGAAAAAAATTGCTACATTGTTAACTTTAATTACCTGTATATAGTACATCAAGTAGTTAGACAAATTTTCCATTATGTATTTTGTTAAGTTTAAGATTTCAGTGTTACTAGGAAGTTTAACAACCTTTAAACTCCTGTTTTGCCTATTATCTAATGACAACTGAAAATTCCTAGAACTCGCTTAAATTATATTTACTAAGCAGCACAGTTGCAAATAGTGTACTCAAAGTTGAGTTATTTTTTAATACATAAAACTACGCAGAGTTGTCAGGAAGCAAAGTAGAAAACACTGAAAGTTCTCATTAATAGCAAATGTCCTTACTAGGATAATGTCATAGACTTCCATATCTCTTCTACATTGGCCTCTGTCAGCTGTCTGCGGTGGACCAGACGGCAAGCAGGTACCTCTCCAATAGCAATGCTGTGACGCTTGAACCACATCTCAGAATTCTAATTGGGGGGAAGGGAGAAAAAGAGAGAGTAAATATTTTAATGGATAGTGGTATGATTTTATGAGACATTTCTGTCTCAGAGAATCAAACTATGATAAAGGTCAGGTCATATTATAAACAAATATTCATAAATTGCAGAATTCTGACAATAAGACATTCACTAGCTTTTTTTCGGGACCCAGGGAAGTTTCAACTAATCAGTGCAGTAGCACTGAAAATATTTTTCTTAATCCAAAATTGCATCAAAGAATACCTATCCAAATCCACACACAATCCAAATTTAGTGACTATTTAAGGAAAAGTTAAAAGTCTGACACTTTTAATAAGAATTCTCTATTTTTTATAAACAAAGCTTGCCACATGTAATGTTGGAGAGCAGCTTCCAGATTTACTTAAGCATTGGCAAAAAGTACACTAGAGAAAATAAGAACTCCACAGGACAGCTGGAGATGCAAGGAGAAAATTTAAAGTTCAGAAAAGTTAAACAATTTGGCCAAAATCACATAGCTTTACCACTATAACATTCTAAGTATTACCTTCCTCACATTCAGACTACAAAATATGTCTTAAAACTTCTTTTTGGTAATCTCAGAAAAAAATTTTGAACTCCTATATTTAATAACAGCTTTATTGAAATATAATTTATATAAGATTCAACCTTTTGAAGTGTACAAGTCAGTGCTTTTTAGTAAATTCAGAGTTGTACAACAATCAACACAATCCAATTTGACAAGAGAAAATTTTTACCAACCCAAAAGAAACCCTATGCCAATTAGCAGTCAGTATCTGTCCTTTTCTCTCCAGTACTCACGCACTTTCCATGTCTAAGAATTTGCATATTATGGACATTTCATAAAGAATTAACTCTTAAAGACAAAACATAATAAATCACAAAAAGTTTCTATAATAGTCTTTGCCAAAGTGTTAAAGAAAAGTCTTATTAATCTAGAAAAAGGTGTTTTTGACTTTAATTTTGTTTTTGTAGAATTTCTGAATTATGAAAGAAATTCGAAGACTATACGAATTTGTGAACTTTTTAAAAAGAATATAAATTAGGGCCTCCCTGGTGACACAGGAGTTAAGTCTGAGCACTACGAAGCTATAAGCATCCACTGCAGCAAGAATACCATCCAGGGCCAGGGAACTGACCCATAAGGCACAGCTGACCTCTCCTGTCTTACCCGTTGTTCTCCTCAGCAGTGTATTTCAGTCAATCTGCCTTTCTGCTCCCCACTCTGACTCTGGTAAATCTTCTCACCCACCCTGCACCTCTGGCCTATATTCCCAGTTCTCGTATGCATAAATAAATAAAATAAAACTTTTTAAAAAAGAATATAAATTATGTGTTTGTTTTTTAAATCAAGCATAGAAATTATTGCATTTACATAACGAATACACTTCTACTGGAAATATTTTAAGAAAAAAGTATGCCCCCAAGAAGGCTGCTCATGCATCAGTGAGCTTAAATTTACCAAGATAGCAGAATCTACCTTTGTTCCAATACTGTGTTAGGGCTCATCCCACTACATGTAAGGCTCCAAACTGCTCTTTCTTTTGATATAATTATCTCTTGATAATTATAACAAAGTTCAGTAAGAGGAGACAAAAAGAAAAAGAACAAACTATAGAACAGAAAGGAAAAGAGATTATAAGGTAGTTTTAACAGAATCTATGAGAACATAGGGAAAGCTAACAGAACATAGGGAAATAGCTATTGTATATATTCAAGTCAAAAAGTCAATAAGCAAAAGTAAAAATGCAAAAGACAATCTTTGTTACCAGTCTCTGAGTTACTCACGGGTAAGATATTTTTCTAAAATAATTATCAAGCATTGTTCATAACTGACAAAAAAATTTTAATCCTTGTCTGGTGGGTCACAGATTATTTCTCCTAGCTCTTGGTCCCCATCTGTTAACAATGGCACTTACCATCACCACTGGCCTCACAGGAATGTTCTCTTGTGAAGTGCCCAGTGGGGGATCATTCCATTCTGGAAATTTAATAACATCCTTTTGGTAGGGAAGCTTCTTTGGATATGGTTTCAGGGGTGAGGAAGGAGGAAATCTAAAAACCAAAGGCAATCTCCATTACTGTAGTCAGTAGGACACACAGATATCCCATTAGTCCCCACTTCTATCCTTGAGAATGTATATAATAATTATATAATAATTTCAAACTTCATATGAGTTCATAGTTATTACAAATCATCAGAAATGGTTAAATTTACCCACCAACAGATTTTTTAAAAAATATTTATTCATTATGCCCATCAAACAGCACTATGAAGGAACACAAAATCCAATTTGTGACACATTTTTAAATAAACTTATTCTTTGATCACTTCATTTTCATAATTAAAGATTTTTAATGGGATGTTAGGGTAAGCCATTTCTTTCACCCAGCTTAAAATCTTTACTGCTGCCTTACTCTAACTGAAATTTATAGACGGTAAGTATAAAAATAGAAACTACTGACAGATAAATTCTCAGTAATACTTGCTGAGGAAGAGTATATTATCATAACAATCATTTGGCCTTACATTCTGTTTCTAATAAAGATTAACCCTCCTTGCCCAGAATATTACACTTTACACTAAGTCTGAGTTTTGGTGTAGAAATATAAATTGGAGAAGTTGAAAGCTACCCAATGTCCTTATTCTGAATCTTGATACTCTCTGTTCCTATCTTTTCCAGGAATCAGCATCACTTCTTTAATTAATACATAGCAGCTCTAAATACAAACTAATTCTCTTTATCAGGTGTGATCCAGACAAGTTTAAAGAACACAAAGGTAACTGAATGTATCATTTTCTCAGATCGTTTTCTTTAGCTTGTTAAGAATGAATGCATTGCATTGTATTGCCTTGCACTGAAAAATAACAATACAAGATTTTAATTCTGTCAACACAGATAGAAGTAGTTGACTTTTTATTTTGATGTATTATTATTTAAACTAGAAAAAAGGCTGAAAATCTTGTCAGTGATATTCATAGGAAAAATGATCTAAATAAAGTATAAAGATCTTACTTCCAGAACAAATGCAGAGAAAAAGAATTTTGAAATGTTTACAATTTACAAGGAAATTTTATATCAAGGTAAGTCGGGAGAGTCACAAAAATAAGATTACTATGGAGAAACATGTCAAAAACAGTCATAATAGACTAGAAAAAGAATGACTACTGGAGAAGTTGAGTTTAATTTTTTCTGAAAAGAATATCTAATTACTTCACTTTACTTGAAAAGTCACTAGGAAAAAAAATGAGGTCAGGAAATCATTAAATCAGGTGAAAGATAAATAAACTGAAAATTAGTCTAAGTTTCAGATAGTCAAGATACAAAGGCAGGTATTTAATTTTTTTTTTAAGATTGATTTATTTATGCATGCAAACACCGGGACACAGGCCAAAGTTGTGGGTAGGTGAGAGAAACCAGATAGAGCAGGGGGCAGAACAGGCAGATGAACTGAAACACACTGCTGAGCGGAGCAGCGGGCACAGCAGGAGAGGTCTGCTGCACCATGTGGGTCACCTCCCCAGCTAGCAGCAGGGATCGAATTCGTGCTCTGTGGCTGCAGTCTGCTTCATAGTGCGTTGCCCAACCCACTGCGCCACCAGGGAGGGTCCCAAAGGCAGGTATTTACAAATGATTCCAAAATATGAATTAATCTCTAGAGTCAGTGAAATTTACCCTATTTTGTAATTGAAGGCTGGGTTACAGAAGTTCAATCCTATTTCTTGGAAGCCAAGTCATAACATCAGCCAAACAAGAGCATGTATGTACACACATATTCTCATATTCACATGTGATATTGCATAGGATTCCAGAGAATTCAGACTACCCACTCTTGATCTCTTAAGAGTTAAACACAAGGCCTATCTATACTCCACCACAAATATCCACTGTTTTACTCTCCCTCTCTCCCCATTCCCTCATCTACAGTATAAAATTTATAGACCTGAGTTCCATCTTGGCTCTCTCACAAACTATATGCGTACCTTTGGAAAGTAGCAGTATTTCTATATCAGTTTATTTGTCAAATGGAGACATTAAACCAGATGATACACAAATTTCCTCCTAGCTTCAAAATGTTATTTTATTCCCGCAGCCAGAAAGACAAGTAACATCACCCAAAAGTCAAAGCAGAACCTCTTATGTGGGTAACTGTAATTTTTTTTTAAGATAGGTTTCTTTTCTTTTTTCTTTTTAAGATTTATTTATTTATGCATAATAAGAACTGGGGTACAGGCCAAAGGTGTGGGGTGTGAGAGGAGTCACCAGAGACAGAGTAGGGAGCGGAGCAGGCAGATCTACTTAAATACACTGCTGAGGGGAGCAGAGGGCAAGATAGGAGAGGTCTGCTGTGCTATGTGGGTCAGCTCCCTGGTGGAGGGATCGAACTCGTGGTGCAGTAGCTGTGGATAGCTTTATCATGCTGTGTGCCACCAGGGAAGCCCTGTGGGTAACGTTAAAGAAATATCAAAGAGTCACATTTTTCCTCCTCCCCCAGAAGATGAGGTCTTTGACATCACATCTGCAGCTTTCAACAGTACACAGGTATCCTCAAAGCAGTCTAGCAAAGCAGACCTGAGCCCTCTCTAGTTGACAATTTTCATTTTGTATTTTGAAAAGTTTTCAATTCAATTTTAACATTTCAATTATGTCACCTCGGATTAAAAGCCTGCTAGGCATGATTTAGTCCTAATGTCACGTTTTTATACTTAGAGATACTAAGGCCCAAAAGAGGAAAGCAATGTATTAAAAGCCTCACAACTAACCAAAAGAACCCATTTAGCATAAAAACATGCAAAACTTTTACTAAGGAAATAATAAAGTTATTGAAAGACAATTAAAGAACTGAGTCAAAGAAAGGTGAATCATGTTAAATAAGATGCAATATCATTTATCAATTATCATCATGAAGAAATATTTTTACAATGAAATCCAAATCAAAAGATAAAAGTTTTTATAAAAAACAAGACAAATTGATCCTAAAATCATATGGAAAGGTCAACGGGCCAAAAATAATCAAGGCATTCTTAAAGAAGAAACCAAAGTGAAGTGGCTCGTCCTAACAGCTGTCAAGACTAATTAAACTAATAAGTAGAGCAATATAATGACAATTTCTCAGCCTCATCGTTATGACATGTTGAGCTGGATAACTGTGATGAGCTGTCCTGTGCACTACAGGGTGTTTAGCAGCATCCTGGCCTCTATCTACCATAGACTAGTGTCTCAAGTGTGACAACCAAAAACGTCTCCAAATACTGTCCCCTGAATGCCTCCCAGGTAAAAGCCCCAGGCCCAGAAAAATTAATGCAAAGAAACAGACTCATACTTAGATATCTGATTTATAACAGAATAGACATTAAAGATCAATGAGAAAGTATGAACTTATTAAGGATCTAGTCCAAGAAGCTGCCGATTTGAGAAAAACTGATTTCCTGTGGTAGACAGCAAAGATATTTTGTAAGAGTATCTACACCCAGGCCTCCCTGGTGGCATAGCGGGTTAAGCACCACACTGTACAGCATCCGCTGAACAGCAGCACGACATGAGTTTAATCCCTGGCCAGAGAGAGGACCCACATAGCACAGCAGACCTCTCCTGCCTCACCCGCTGCTTCCCCTCAGCAGCGTATTTCAGTCAATCTGCTTGTTGTGCTCCCCACTATCTCTGGTGAATCCTCTCAGCCTGTACCCCAGCTCTTGTATGCATTTAAAAATAAATGTCTAAAAAAAAAAACCTTCAGGGACCTCCCTGGTGGCACAGTGGGTTAAGCAACACACTATGAAACAAACCACAGTCACTGCAGCTTAAGTTCTATCCCTACTGCCGGCCAGGGAGGGGACCCACATGGCACAGCAGACCTTTCCTGCCATGCCCACTGCTCCCTCAGCAGTGTGTTTCAGTCGATCTGCCTGTTCTGTTCCCCACTCTGTCTCTGGTGAATTATCTCACCCCACACACCTCTGGTGTGTGCATAAATAAATAAATCTTTAAAAAAATTTGGAAAAAAAAAAAAAAAGAGTACCTCCCATCCCACATGCTCTTCTCTTTGCCAATGTGACCTTGCCACTACCATATCAAGAGGGAGAGTGTATTTTGCTACTCTTTTGAGTCTGGGTAAACCCCCCTTTAGAGGCACTGATAAAGAGAAGATGGCACTAGACCTAACTTGCATAGAACACTCATTCTTGTGCCATTCATTCTTGCAAAATGCCTCATGATACCCTTTGACCAGCATGCTGTGATATGTCTACACAACAGGAGGGGGCCTTAGAAGATGAGACACTACCCAGAAAGAAACTGAGGTCAAGGAGTAACCAAATCTCCTGACCTGTGACTGAGAAAGTCACCAATGAAGTGGATTCTTCAGCCTCTGCAGGCCCAGCTAAGCCCTTCTGAATTCCTGAGCCACAAAATTATATAAAAATGACAATAATTTTAAGCCACTGAGTTTGGGCACAGTTTTGCCACACAACCGTATATAACCAGACAGCAATTTGTAGCACTGGCATCAAGACGAGGAAGTAAGTAGAGAGCTGACACCCAGAGATTGTTAGTGGAGGCTGGAAAAACAGTGAGGAAGTTACTAGAAATGTGAGGAAAGATCCATGTTACATAGTGGTATAAGGGTCAGTTTAAAATGTCACCTGCAATAATATGGAAAACAAAAAAAGAACCTGCTAAGGAACTATCCAAGCATGCTGAAAGTGCCATCTGATTTCCTTTAGCCTGCAAAGAGATAAAACTGCAAAGGAAGGAACTATTCAGTTTTTAAACACAACTTAGAGGAAACAAAGTCTTGATGTGATTCAAAACCAAAACTACTTCTCTTCCCCAAGCTCACAGTTAAAAGGGTCTCAAAATAAAAACGGCCTTATACAAAATATCAAATTCCAGATGTTTTCAATAAAACATGGTTCCCAGGGTAGTCACAAGTGGGTAGTTATAGTTTTTTGCTATAACCATAAAAAGATTCTAAGCAGTACCTTACAGATCTCTTGGTTAAATGAGAAGTTGAAGAATTTTAACAGTGCTATACCATAGCAGACTTATAAGCAGCCCAAGGCAGAGCAGAGTTGGTCTCAAAGAGATCTCTGAGTTTCACTGTTGTCTAATGTAGTAAGATTCATAGGAATAGCAGAATCAACATCCACTTGGACTGAAAGGGAAACAGTTCAAAATCTAAAGCCCAGAATCTCAAGTTTCTATAAGCAGGACATATCTAAGAAAATTATTCCACTGCAAATATGTGCCACTTTGTATGAGAAAGGAAGAAAGACATAGAATGCTGAATCAAGCGCCACAAAGAATCACTCCCAGGAAGCAAAACTATATCCGATACAAAGAACGGCAGACAGATTGCATTTTAGAAGAGCTAGAGGCAGTGGCTGCTAAACACAGATACCATAGTGGGATGAATTTGGGGTGTCTTTAAATCCTAAGAATTTATAAGAAAAAAATGCTATATAAAAAGACCAAAGACAGATATGGAATCTGAAATGATGAATATACTTATAAAAGGATATTTAATTTCATCACTAATCAAGGAAATCCAAAATAACATCACATGAGACAGCATTTCATATTTACCAGACTGGCAAAATTTAAATCAGTTAACATCAAATATTTTCTATGACTGGAGTAAAAATTAGCATATCTACTACGGGAAACAGTTTGGCAGTAAAAGCTAAACATGCACATACCATGTAAACTAACACCATTCTGAGGTTTCTCTGAGTATCCTAAAGAAACTCTTACACATATAGAAGGAGACATGTCCATATGTGTTCAGAGCAACACTGTTATAATAGCAAACAACTAGGAGCAACCAAAATCTCCACCCATAGCAGAACAGATACATAGACTGTGATGTACTGACAGGATAAAAAATAGGTACGGAAATTCCATAAACTGCAATTAAACATATCAACATAGATGAGGTCAAAAATCATGAAAAACAAAAGAACAAGAGTCAGAGAAGACGCATACGCTTTAATATCTGTTGAAGTTGAAAAGAGAAAAAAATATTTCAAAAGCAATATATTTAAGGCAATGTTTTTTTGGTTTTTTAAAATAAATTTATTTACACATATTTGATATCAACTGTAGTCCCCATGGAGTTCCCACCACCATTTAACCAGTGCACTGTCACCGCAGTCCCTCCCCCGACCTTCATGTTACCTTTGACTTGTCTTTGTCTTTTGGTTCTTGTTGTATTTTTTTTTAATTGTTGTTCTTTTCCTTGAGCCCTGTTTTTTGTTTGTTTCTTTATATTCCTCCTACTAGTGAAACCATCTGATATTTTTCTCTTGCCTTTTGACTTATTTCGCTGAGCATAATTCCTTCTAACTCCATCCATGTTTCTACAAATGTCTCTAGTTTATCTTTTTTAATTTCTGAATAGTATTCCATTGTGTATATATATGTACCACATCTTCTTGATCCAGTCCTCTACTTTTGGGCTTTTGGGTTGTTTCCAGGTCTTACCAATTATAAATAGTGTTGCAATAAATATAGCAGTACAGGTACTCTTTTGAAATTGATTTTGTGTCCTTTGGGTAGATCCCTAGGCGCAGTATTACTGAGTCATATGGTAGCTCTATTTTTAGTAGACTTAGGAACCTCCATATGGCTTTCCACAGTGGTTGGATTAACTTGCATTCCCACCAGCAGTATGTTTTAAGAGTTTAGGGCAATATGTTTAAGGATACATGTTAAAAAAGAAAAACAAGGAAATGATTAATATAGGATTCAGGATATTGATGCCTTCTTAAGAGAAAAGATACAAATTATGGGTAAACAAGCTTTGCTTTATTATTCTTAGATAAATAGTGCAGATACAGTTTATATACCCTTGTCTGACAGACTTCAAAGTAAAATTGCGAACATTAAAAAGGAGCAGCGCTCCCTCTAGTGGACTACATTTGTCTCTGCTTTAAAAATTAAAAATTCATCCTCATACTATGATTACGGATTTCAAAATTATAAAGTCCTTCAGAAATATCTACTATTGGGGCCTCCCTGGTGGCGCAGTGGGTTAAGCAATGCACTATGAAGCAAACCACAGCCACTGCAGCATGAGTTCAATACCTGCTGCCGGCCAGGGAGGGACCCACACGGCATAGCAGACCTCTCCTGCTTCACCCTTTGCTCCCCTCAGCAGTGTGTTTCAGTCAGCCTGCCTGTTCTGCTCCCCACTGTCTCCGGTGAATCTGTTACAGGGCAGGGAGAGGAGCATCCCAGGACAGGAGCACCCCAGAACCCCAAGCTTGCCCTCTCTGAATGGGTTCTGCCATCCGCAGCATTAAGACAAACACATAAAACCTTTAATGGAAAGGAACTTTAATACAACTAGGGTACCATACAGAAAGGACAAAGAACATAGTCACTAAGTTAAGCATCCAAAGTTACCCATCTCCTTGAGGGTGAAAGTCCAGCCAAATAGGATTGGCCCAAAGCAAGGCCCAAAAGCCTGCCACATGTCCAAAGGATCTTTCAGTAGAGACCCATAGAAAAGGGTCAGAAAGAGTCAGACAAATCTGGGAGGAAAAGAGCAAAATCAAAATCAAGATGAAAGCTGCCATTGTTTACCTCCCCATGGGTCTCTCACCCACATCTGTTCCAACCAGTCCAAGACCAAAAAGCAAGCGCAGTTTCTTCACATGTCCCTCTGCTCCACGTGCCTCCTCCAGGTCTCCTTGCTGCTCTCCATCTTCCTTTCTTCCTTCTCTCTTCTCTGCAGAAATCTTCTTTTCCTCCTCAGCTCCACCCACTTAGGGCGGAACCAAGATTTTTGGAACTTCCCCTTTTCCTGGGACCACCCTGTTACAAATCCTCTCACTTCCCTCTTCTTTGGCTTGTACCCAGCTCTTGTATGCATAAATAAATAAAATTAAAAAAAAAAAAAGAAATTATCTACTATAAACTCTAAACTTCTTCACTGAATAAAATGAGAGCAGAAAAGGAACCAGCCACAGCTAATTATCCAACAAAACCACCCAGGTTTCCTACTGCAGCCTCTACTATCAAGTTTTGGTTGGATTAAAAAATAATCCAGGGCCTCGTTGGTGGCGCAGGGGTTAAAGTCTCAGCACTATCAAGCTATTGACACCCACTGTGGCCTGAGTTCAACCCCAGTCAGAGAGCTGACCCACTTATGGTGCAGCAGACCTTTCCTGTCTTACCTGCTGCTCCCCTCAGCAGTGTATTTCAATAGATCTGCCTGTTCTGCTCACCATTCTGTCTCTGGTAAATTCTCTCACCATACCTGCCCCTACTTCTAGTTTGCACCCCAGTCTAGTATGCATACATAAATTTAAAAAAATCTTTTTTAAAAATAAAAAGTAACCCATACAGGTCTATTGTCTGTTGATAAATTTACTTGAAACAAATTAGAATTTATTGACTAATCAATAAAAATATTCTAGGATAGCTAAACAAGGAAAACATAGTTCAGAAATCTTAGTAAGTCTGAATCATAAATGACAAGTTCCCAATGATTTAAAGTCCTTCCCACTATATATTTTACAATTGTAACTTATCAACAGAAGTTTGCAGCACATACATTTCCAGCTTCCCTCTTTCTTTGCCTTTGTAACCTAAAGTCTTTGTACCCCAAAAAAGCCAGTCTGATAGTGACTGTTGCAGGAGAAGCAGGAGACTCCAAAGCTGCTGTTTCCCAGAGACCTGTGTGTTGAGCAAACCCACAACAATTTATTCTGTACTCATTTGACATATTTTTCAAGCCCAGCAGTAGTACCATATCATTTACATGCTGAAGTGCTCGAGGGTGTATCAGGTAGGAAGATAAGGTGTCTGAGGGCAGGAGAATGAAAGATGAAGTGAGAAAAAGAGTTGCCAATCTAGTCTTTGAACTCCATATTCAGAAATCATCCTTTCTTCCTTATGAATAAAGATTCCACTGTGAGTAAAGGATGAAGCAAGTGTTTTTAAGGAGGGGAAAGATGTGATGATAAGACATAACTATATAGTTTATAGTTACTAGGAAACTATAATAAATCTAAATCTAGCAGAACTAGTACAGACTCTGTATACTTAAAGCTACAAAACAGTGCTGCAATATTAAAGACCTAAATAAACAGAGCTAGAGCATGTTCACAATCTACTAGGCTCAATTTTATGAACTTGTCAAATCTCAAACTGATTTACAGATGACAATTTCATTCAAAATATTAACAGAAATATTTCTAGAAAACAAATTCTAAAATCTATAGAGAAAGGTAGAAGAACTAGAATAGCCCAACAAGTTTGAAAAAGTACCTGATTTCAAAATTTATTTTAAAATCTACAGTAATTGAGACAATGTTGTGTTAGAGACAATGTTGTGTTGGAGACAAGCTGGACACAGACTATTGGAGTAGTGCATTAATTAAATTAGAGGATTGATTTGGTTCTGTTTCCCACCTATACATGAACACAAAGGTGTGGGGGTAGAAGTGAGAGTAGCCCTCTTACCATACCGCCCACCCAGTGTCCCCCGGGGGACTTGTGCTTCCCACCTCCACAACTATGGGGTCAGAGGCTTAGTCCCCAAAAGAAATGGAGACATATCAAGGGCACTTGGACTACTTGTGGAGAGAGCAGCAGGCAAGAAGAGGAATCACTGTCAGGGCGGCAGAAACAGATCCTGACCAGCGGGAGGGCTGCTCTTACCCCCACGGCACCTCTTGGTACTTCCTGTCCCACTGTAAATTAAACATCAGTCCTGAGAAGTGAACATTTACAGGCTCCCAGGAATGAACTTTTGGGTCATCAGATAAGCTATACAAGGCCTGCCAAGTTGATAGCTGAGGGTGAGGAAATTTACAATGGCCAGTGGAGAAGAGAAAGGATGACGACCAGCTCTAGCTGTCAGATCAGGTAAAGCAACAGGAATTGTATTCTTCCTAAGTAAATTTCATCTCCAAAACTTCACCTCCAGAAGAAAGCCTCAAGAACATGTGTAGAGAAGCAAATGTGTGCAGCTTGAGAAATGGACTGTGCAGCTACGAATGTGCACGGCACCCATCAAAAGGCCAACAGCTTCCAGGACAGCCTCTAGCCAGTGTATCTCTTTCTTGCCCCTGAATGCTTGCAGTATATCAAATGAACACAGTAGGGTGCCCTGCCCAGCCTAATCCTACCAAAAGGCACCTATGCCCTCTAGCAGACAACCCCTGCCCAAGCCTCCCAGCAACCTAGCTAAACACTTTCTCAGAACTGCATCCTGGTCTTAGAACCATCCTATTCAGTTTTCCTTTCCCATTCTGCTTTCATAAGGTCAGTCATGAATCCATCTGAAAGCTCATCTTAATTCCTCTTTCCTCCCTTTGCCAGGTATTGCCCCCAAAACCCCCCTGGCATTAAACCACTTACACATCTAATTCCATCATTATAGCTTCTGTTCTCAGAAGACCTGGATCATCCATTAATTTATATTCATTTGTATGTGATGACTTTAGACTTCAATAAGTGCCTAAGTATCAAGTGGAGAGTGTGAAGTAACAGAGAGCCAAGAATTAATAACAGTTCTTGCCCTCAAGAAACAGTCTATAACAAAGAGTCATGACCTAGCAGTCAAATCCTACCACATGCTTTAAATAAATAAAGTTTTACTGGAACATAGCCACGCCCATTCCCCTACATATGGTCTATGGCTGATTTTACTCTACAGCAGGCAGGAGGTATGATCAAAGTTGTATGACCCACAAACAGTTACCATCTACCCCTTTTCAGAACACATTTGCTGCCCCCAGTCAGTGGGACCAGAGATAAAAGAATATTTACTTGCCTGTTGCACAGGCTCCACAACACAAGGAGCTGGTCTGTCCCTACTCCATCTCCAAAAGCTGGCACCTTCAATTTTCACACTACAAGTTGTGGTAGGCCTGGTAAATACCTAACTCCTAGACACCCAGTCTATCCTCAAGAGAAATGTCAGCATCCTCACTTGGAAGGTGAGGACATGACGGTTAAGACAGTGCAAGCAATTTACCTAAGATCACATGGGTAGAGTAACAAGCTGGAATTCAAGCCCAGGCTGCCTCCCTCCAAATCCATTTTTGGTTGGTCCTTCCATTACTGAGCTCACATTATACTTAACTACAGCTCCTCTGAAGTGGAGAAGCACTGAGTCACTTTAACTCAAGAATAGAGGTGAGTGGTTACTGCTTAACTTCTTCCCATTAAAAAGGGAAGCCCTCACTTACTAACCTTTGAACTTCTTTCTCAATGAATAGTAAGCATTATAATGGGTGTGGGGAAATGAGATAAAAGTAGATTCTTTCACAGCCTTATCTTTCACCATTTCCTGGGTAATGATACCCAGTACATTTTTACCCTCTCCTTCAAGTTCACTTATGAGGACCGGCATTGACCTCTTCCCCCTTCCTTGTCTGACAAACACTTACTGGTGCATCAAGAGCAAAATTTCTGACTTCCTCAGAGTTGATTCTTCACCCTCCTAAGTACTGAGTTCACATCCTTTTAATGGCATTTGTGACAATGAATCTCAATTTATCTATCTTCTTAACTAAGCAGTAATTCTTGAAAATAGGGTCAAGTATCCCAATTGTTTTAGTACAAGGACGGCCTATAGTAGGCACTTCTTAATACTTAAGAAAGAAAAAGGAGATAGGAAGGGATACGAGGATCTAATTAACATTGACCCAACAGACAGCACAATCTATTTCAAGGCTCTACATGGACATTTACTGGCATCTTTTACATCCAAAGAGCACAGCCTTAATGTAACCTCAGAATCAGCTGGACTGAACAGCCCAATACAGAATTTTCCAGAGCCAGAGCCACATATAAGAACACTACTTATTATTAGCACACTGCTTCCTTACCTCAGGGACTACCAAATGCTAAACACTGCACTTATCTCCAATACCACAGGTCAGCCTGACCTGTTGCTCAGCTTTCAGGCAGCCCATATACACATAACAATTGTGACATTATTGCCCAGGTCCGAAAAGTTGCTGCAGTTTTGCTCCCTCCACAGGCATTGCTTATTAGCCTGCATTCTAGAAATCAATTTTGGTTAATTTAATCAGAAAGCAATCTGAAGATATCTAAGTAGGTAACAAAGCCAACAGGCTAGCTGGTGAATCCAGATCAGAAAAAGAAAAGAAAAGAAACCCACGACAAGAAGGCCACACAGGACATAGCAGATGCCACAGATGGAGGTCTAGTGTCAAAACCAGTGGCACCACGGCCTCTGGATGCCTCTGCTTCTAAGTACTTCTGCCTCTGACTTGTGTAGGCCTCTGCTGCTAACACAAAAAATTCTAAGCTGTTCGGGCCTCCCCTGGTGGCGCAGTGGGTTAAGCAACGCACTACGAAGCAAATCGCAGCCACTGCAGCACGAGTTCGATCCCTGCTGCCGGCCAGGGG
>JAGFMF010011684.1:3039320-3060877 GCA_019455555.1 Galemys pyrenaicus
GTACCCTAGTTGTATTAAAGTTCCTTTCCATTAAAGGTTTTATGTGTTTGTCTTAATGCGGCGGATGGCAGAACCCATTCAGAGAGGGCAAGCTTGGGGTTCTGGGGTGCTCCTCTCCCTGCCCTGTAACAGAAGTCCATAACCTATTTGTATAATCCATTCAGGAAGGTCTTTCCCCCTAACAAACACTGTTAAGATTTTAAAATATTTTTAAGATCTTTTGTGAGGGAATAAAGCATTTTCTATCCTGCTATTCCCCTCACCTCCCTCCACTCCCTACTCCATTTCTATTTAATGTTTGAAAGTTATTTACCTTTTTCTTATCAAGGACAAACTTATATCTGAACTATAGAAAGCTAACACAAGTTTACAATAAAGGTTAAAAAAAATTAAAAGTTACAATCCAGGTTGAAAGCCTGAACTGTACTTGGGGGAAAGAAGTGGAATGAACAAAGGAAATTTACAAAAGAACTCTTGTTCTTCGTAAATACAGAAGCACTGGAAAATATTAACTTCACAAAATACACAAAATTGAAAAAAAGCCACAAAATTCAAAAACAAAGACAGAAAAAGACTTTAGTGACTAGAAACACTATGCCAGTCAAACAATAACTGTATCAATGCAAGCGCTACAGTGTGAACCTCTATTTAATCATTTGTTACAACTTCATTTTGGTTAATGATTAAACACTGCCTTAGTTTTGTTAGTTATCTTTTCATACAGTTATGCTCTATCTCTCAAAAGAAACTTCAATACCAGGGAACAAAGAATCATATTACATTTCTTTTTTATCTCTTTTAATGCCTAGGATTGACAGATATATGGCAAGTTATCTGGAATCATAAAAGCTCATAATTTAAAAAGACCTTCAAAACCTAGCCTATCTTTATCATTTTATAGAGAAAAAAATTGATGTCTAAGAAGGGTAAGAAATTTATCCAGTTGTTACAGAACAAGAAGCCAGGACTTCATAAAACAAGTAAAAACAAAAGAAAAAAGACAAGACACACACACAATTTTGAGCTTAACTATAAAACATAGTTATATATTTTATATAAAACATAGTTATAACTATAAAACATAGTTAACTATAAAACATAGTGGACATATAAAAATGTCCACTAGAGGGAACCAGTAGTCCATTAACTTGAAATAGTTCCAAAACATTTCCTCAAAAGACCACAGGGTAGTAAATAAGAATTTTTCCCAGGGTAAAGAAAATAACGAAGAGTCATACCTCAAACAGTATATACTCAAACAGTTATACTCAAACAGTATAAATTCAGATTTCTTTTGTTAGAGATACAAATAGAGACTTTTCAAATCTCCAGCATCAAGAACAAGTATTAGGTTAAAAAAAGTTTATGTGCACAGTTCTATCAGTTTTAATACAAATATACATTTGTATAACCAGCACAATCAGAAACAGACGTTTCATTATTTAAAAAGAAAGCCTCCCTCAAGCGCTGTCTGAAGTCTTCCCCCCACCTCCAGTAGCATTTCAAGTATACATACAATGTTTATCCATTCATCCACTGAAGAACACTTGGCTTGTTTTCAGCTACTGTCAATTAATAACAGCTGCTATAAATATTCACATGCAAGTTTTTTTGTGAAATAAGTTTTCACTTTTCTAAGGCAAATGTCCAAGAGTAGGAATGTGAAGAATATGCTAAATTTAACTCTAAAATCTTGTCAAATAATTTTCTGAATTGACTACCAATCGAGACTTCCCACCAGAACAGATGACACATTCTCACTAGTTCCTGATATAATCATTATTTATATTTTGGCCATTCATTCTAATAGATACACAACAGTATCTCACCATGGTTTTAATTAGCATGTCCCTAAAGCTAAGACTAACGTTAAACATCTTTTCAAGTGCTATTTGCTATCTATCTTTTTTTTGCTTATCTTTGATGAAGTTCTATTCAAGTCTTCGTTTTTTGATTAAATTGTTTAATTGGGTTGCTGAGTTTCATATTTTCGTTTATGTGTTCTATATCTGTACATACATATATGTATTAAGGTTCTGGGTATACATCATTATGAATCAACAACTGTAAACACCAAAAGTCTAATTCTTTCCTTCAGCATATAACTGGTCCCTTTCACCTAATTTATACACTCTCCTCTGGTAAGCTCTAAGTCTTTTAGCTTTTATGTCTAAAAGTTTATTTTTGTTTTATTTAGTTCATTTATTTGTTTTGTTTTCTATATACCACATATGAGGAAAATTGTGTTTCTGTCTGGCTTATTTCTCTAAGCATAAATTGCTCTATGTCCATTTATGTTGTCCCATTTAACAGGACTTCATATTTATATACTCTTTTTTTAAAGATTTATTTATTTATGCATACAAAAACTGGGGTACAGGCCAGAGGTGTGAGGGAGGTGAGAGGATTCACCACAGAGAGCGGGGAGCAGAACAGGTAGATCAACAGAAGTACACTGCTGAGGGGAGCAGAGGGCACAGCAGGAGAGGTCTGCCGCACCATGTGGGTCCCCTCCCTGGCCAACGGCAGGGATTGAGCTCGTGCTTCAGTGGCTGCAGTTTTTTCTATAGTGTGTTGCTTAACCCACTGTGCCACCAGGGAGGCCCTTTATATACTCTTAATACCAGTCTACTGTCATATATGTGGCTTGCAAATATTTGCTCCCATCTCATCCTTTTAATAGTGTCTTTCACAGAGCAAGTTTTTAATTTCGATGAAGTCCAATTTATTATGTTTTTTCTTTTATGAATCATGCTTTTGGTGGCATGTCTAAGAACTCTTTGATTAACCACGGGGCATAAAGAATGTTTCATTTTTCTAAAACTTTCATGTTTCACATTTAAATCTATGATGCACTTTGAATTATCTCTTATATAGAGTAGAGGCTGGGCCCTCCCTGGTGGCACAGTGGGTTAAGCAACGCACTATGAAGCAAACTGCAGTCACTGCAGCACGAGTTCGATCCCTGCCGCCGGCCAGGGGGGTGACCCATATGGCGCAGTAGACCTCTCCTGCCTCGCCCACCGCTCCCCTCAGCAGTGTTTCAGTCCATCAGCCTGTTCTGTTCCCCACTCTGTCTCTGGTGAGCCCTCTTACCCCCCACACCTCTGGCCTGTACCCCAGTTCTTGTATGCATAAATAAATAAATCTTAAAAAAAAAAGAAAGTAGAGACTTAGGTTGAATTTCATTTTTGCCTACAGATGGACTGATTGTTTCAAAGTCATTTGCTGGAAGTCTTTTCTACCTTTAAGTCAATTGCTCATATTTGTGTTTCTGGTCTTTTCTGTCTCACTGATCTAAGTATTTATCCTTTAACCAATACCACATAGTCTTCATTACTG
The DNA here is from genome assembly GCA_019455555.1 of Galemys pyrenaicus. Taxonomy (NCBI): domain Eukaryota; kingdom Metazoa; phylum Chordata; class Mammalia; order Eulipotyphla; family Talpidae; genus Galemys; species Galemys pyrenaicus. Next base: position 3,042,663 of record JAGFMF010011684.1, read on the forward strand.
AAACTTTATATAGCAAGTTTTGAAACAGGCTCATACGATTCTTCTGTTTTTTAAATTAACAACTGTAAAACCAACATTATTCAACAAAAATGACAATATCCACATAACAAATTTTAGTTTCAAATTTAAAACAGTATTTTGGAAATAAGTCATAAAAAAAATCAAATATAAGGGGGAAATAGAGAAAGAAATGAAAAAGAAAAAGGAGAAAGTGTCAACATGAGAGTGACACACGAGAGTCACACACACACAAAAGAGACACAAAAGAGAAGTAAAGGAAAAGAGGAATAGCGAGCAGGAAAATAAAAGTCAATAGTTCCCTACACACCAGAGCTCAACCATTTACATGGGAGCCAATGGATTCCTATTTGTAAACTGTAAACCCTGGTTACAACCACCCACTAGAGCTAGTAAGAGCATGTCAAGGGCGGGGAACAGGCAGGACCTAGACCAAGGGACTCCATCCTGCTAAAGAGCAACACAATAGTCCAAACACTTTTCTCATAAGTAGTCTAAAACAGGTAGTTACCATAAGACACATTTCTGTTTATATGTAACCATTACATCAGATTTAAAAAACCCTACATAGGGGCTGGAAATGGTGCAGGGGTTAAAGTCTCAGCGCTGGGCCTCCCTGGTGGCGCAGCGGGTTGAGCGCCTACCACGAAGCATCTACTGCACAGCAGCACAGGTTCAATCCCCAGCCAGGGAGGGGACCCACATGGTACAGCAGACCTCTCCTGTCTCCCTGCTGCTCCCCTCCCCAGTGTATTTCAGTACATCTGCCTGTTCTGCTACCTGCTCTGTCTCTGGTGGATCCTCTCATCTCCCGTGACTCTGGCCTGTACCCCAGCTCTTGTATGCATCAATAAATAAGTATTTTTTAAATATAAATAAAGTCTCAGCACCATCAAGCTATCACCAGCCATTGTGTACCCTCTATCACCTATCCTGTCTCGCCTACTGCACCCCTCTGCAGTGTATTTCAGTAGATCCACCTATTCTGCTCCCCACTCTGTCTCTGGTCAATCCTCTCACTCCCCCACCCCACACCTCTGGCCTACATTCCAGTTCTTGTATGATTAAATGAAATCTATTTAAATAAATAAAAAATCCTATATAACCATTCATGTATATGAGCAGATTCAATGATCAGTGTGGATTTTGTTTGTGTCATCTAATGACTTTCTAGCTACACTTGATTTGTTTTAGTAATTGCTCCAGTCTTTACAATAAGTATTTTTAACAATCAGTTACTTCGAATTATATGAAACCCTGTATTTTCATTCGTATTATCATCTTACATGTTTTAAGCCCCACAATTGTTTTTATTTTTTCTTTTAATAGTAGATAGTAAATTGTCTTATAAAAATCATTCTTTCATTTTTGCTCCTATTTACCAATTTAAGCAATCAGTTCCCTTCTTTGGTTGCAAGTTTCTACTGGCATCACTTCTCTCTAGCTAGCCATTTAACTTTTTTTGTATCATAGGTGTTCTGATAACAAATTCTCAGTCTTTATACACTATCTTCCTGTTTGAGGATCTTTCACGGGGCATAGAATTCTAAGTTCAATTTTTAATTTTAACCAATGTAAACAATGGTCCATTATCTTTTAGCTTGTATTGTTTTGAATGAGAAATCAGCTATTATTCCCAACCAATGTGTGATGTGTCTTTCTGATATTTTGTTTTGTTTTGGCTTTTTTTTTAAAAAAATAAGTATAGAATCTTTTAAACTAAAACATTCCTAGACTTTTATTTAGATGTCTCTAAGAGAAAAGCATCTGGTTTTCTAAGGATGAAAAAACCAGCCTGTCCACCTCATAGGGTTGTCATTAAGACCTAATGGGATCATGGAAAAGAAATTATTTCATAAATTGAAGTTTATGATTTTTTAAAAAAAAGTGTAACCGGTTAATCTAGTCCAGGAAGCTTTGTTTGATACAGATGACAGCATCTGTTTCAACTATGAGAACTGTTGGGTGAAACCTAAAATTATCTTCACTTATATAGCAGGAAATCCAGAATTATTTTTAGTGATCTGTATCAGTAACAGGAAAGAAATGGTTCCACAAAGAGCTCAGCACTTCTCTGTAATATCTCCTCTGATTATGATCTCAGATATTAGGATCTTACTCTTTCTTTCTTATACATCAAAATTCACAATTTCTTTCTATTTTCTATTCTTAAATCTTGGTGCTTGGGGTGGGTGGGGGGAATCACAGGTAACAACTGTAAATGCTGTCAGAGAACAAATATCACATGCTTTTTAAAAGCTGAAATAAGTGGGCCTCCCTAGTGGTGCAAACAGTTAAGTTGCAACACTATAAAGGTAGCCACAGACACTGCAGCATGAGTTCAATCCCCGGCCAGGGAGTTGACCCGCACAGTGGCGCAAGAAATCTCCTGTCTCACCCACTACTCCCCTTAGCAGTGTAGTTCAGTCAGTCTGCCTTTTCTGCTTCCCACTCTAAATCTGGTGAGTCTCAAGCCCCCTGTACCTCTGATCTGTACCCCAGTTCTTGTGTAAATAAATAAATCTTTTTTTTTTTAATCTACAAAAGGCCTTATATTTCATGTAGTTTTCTCAACACTTGATCTTAGCCAAAAGGTCAACAGTGATTATGTAGTTTTCTCTAACTTCGCCTTTCTCTAACCCACAAATCACTATCCCCTGCTACACTGATATGTATTTAAACTGATGTCTACCTTTCTTCCTTTAAGAATTTACTGAAGGCCCTCCCTGGTGGCACAAGTGGCACAACACTATGAAGCATCTGCAGCCACTGAAGCACCAACCAGTTCGATCCCTGCCCAGGGAGGGGACCCACACGGCGCAGCAGACCTCTCCTGCCTCACCTGCTGCTCCCCTCAGCAGTGTACTTCAGTCAATCTGCCAGTTCTGCTCCCCACTCTGTCTCTGGTGGATCCTCTCACCCCCCCCCCCCCACACCTCTGGCCTGATATCCTAGTTCTTGTATTCGTAAATAAATCTTTAACAAAAAAAGAAAAAGAAAAGAATTTCCTGAAGAAAGCAGCTTATTATTTAACACATATTACATATGAGTCAACACATTACTGGAATATATAAACTTATAAGAAACACCAAATGTTTCTTGCCTATTATTCTGTATATTTACTCACTAATTTATTTAATAAGCTAAGTCAGCCTCACGTTGTAGAAATGACAACAGTCAGGTACATACCGCAAGAACCTAACTTCAAATCCTGACTCTCATTAACTAAATGGACAAGATAATAACATCAGCCTTATTGATTTGTTAATCTTTAAAAGTAGGATAATGCCAGTGTAACAGGTGTTGAGTTAAAGGACAACTGTGTGATGTGTCTGGTACTATCATAGGTGTTCTAGAATGTGAGTTCCTTTCTTCCCAGCAAGAACTATTTGTTCTAGTCTTTTTGATAATTGCTCTTAAGGTCTTCTTCCAAAAAGCTTGCTATTTTTAAAAAAAGCTTGATATCTAGAAGCATGGTCCAGAATTTCTCCACTTTAATGACTCGACCTATTTTCAAATCTAACCTGTCTCTTTAATATCCCTTGTTTTTCATTATAAATTGGCAGACAGGCTATTCAACTATGAAAAGCAGTTGGAAACAGAGAAGGAAGAGCAAGTGGCCTACACCCTCTTCCGGGAGCACTGGTATGCAACTGTGAGGGTCCTGAGCCCAGTTCCTGAAGCTGCATGCAAGCAACAGATGCCTCTACTCTCATTAGCTCACTCTCCATTCAAGGCACACACTCCTCAATTAATGATTTACATGTCTACACAGATTTCATTCCAGATTAATCCAAGTAATTGGCAAACATCAGTGGTTAACTTGCAAAACTTCCACTCGTGAAAATGGAAAGTTATGGGTTTTCAGGTGGTAAATAATGAAAGGAAATAACTTCCCTTCACGATTCACAAGTATTGTATACAAAATGCTGGGGTTGGGGGGCAGAGATCATTAGTGAATGGACAAATTGAGTCTGTCTGTGCACTCTATTTTTTAAAGCGGGGTACATGATTAAGTCTTCAGATTGAAGTGAACATGCTCTGACGTGCTGGGTATGGTCAGCTCCTAGACCTTGCTCGTACTTTACTCTCCTGAGGACTTTCTTAAAGCCTCCTGGGACTCAAAGGGTGGTAGCCAATTTAACGTCACAGCAGAACAGATTGGTGGTTACTCATCCAGAGGATTTTTCAGGACTTTTCTATAAATCTTGATAGTGTACAAGCAATTAGTATTTCCCAAGAGAAATAACCACTGAAGGATTCCCTGTGACGTGTGGCATGTGGAACCAGGGACAGAACCTCTACTGTCTGATGCTAATAAGCACTTACGGTCTCATCCTAAGATCACACAAGACCCTAATTAAAAACCAAATCAACAAAGCCAGAAATAACTGTCAGTCGGAGCAATAACTAATCCTCAAAATGACAAGTCTGATAAGTAGAAGTTGTAAACCGCTGATGAAACCCCATGAGGAAGCTAGATACTAACCGTGAGACAATGTCAGGTCTTAGCCTTTGTGCTGGTGACCACAGTCACCCTGTGTGCTCATGCTTTTTCCAGCAACAAATTCATGAAGGAGCCAAAGAAATGAATCAGTGATTCTGCTTAAAGTCAAGTCTCCCAGTGGGCATGAAATGTCCCTCCTGAATGTACTATGAGAGTATTTCTTACTTTTCTGTTGGAGCTAAAGAAAGCAAATATTAAAAGGTCTATATTCTCCATTTCTCTTCTCCTAATCCCTTTCTGATTCTTAGCACTTTGGTAGGCCTCTCTGTAGATAAGTCAACAAATCTATTTTTCTGGTCTTGTTTGACTCCAATTCTCTTTAGTCTTCTGCCATTCCTGAATCTCATAGGTCTCCTCCAGCAATAATCAGCCTAGCATGCAGTGAGACGTCCTAAGACATCCATTTTCCCTCAGATTATCTGGGGGTAAGTGTCCAATCATAAAATAGTACAATGAGCAAAAATGCCAGTGCTCCAGGCTCTGCCAGGGTTGATCTGAGACATCAGGGAATTCTAGCACAAGTCTTCCTATGGGCCCTGGGCCTAACGACCATACATACTGTCACTAATCTCCTGAAGATCTCATCACTGCCCAGAAATTCCCAACCCAGAGCTACACTTCATCTTTTCATATTCTCCAGAAGTATGGGTCCCCTTGTAACTACACATTCAGTTCTCCACTCAACAAATTACAAGTAAAAGCATCACACCACTGGACAGGTAAATGTTTTAACATCCGAAGTGTCAGCAGAGCTAACCAGATTCATTCATCCTCCTTGTACTTCTCCCGTTCAAAGCTTACTTAAACTGTTACCTGTACAGCTGACGGTTATCTTCAAAATCCTCCTGACCCCATCTTCCCTTGATGTCTTCAATAACATGATTCTTCAGGAATTTTTTCAGCAGCTGGACTGTTTGTTTACGGGTGACCTCAGGGCCAAAGTTTTGACTGCACCTCAGCAGTTCATGCAGCCAATCCACAGCTTCAGCTGCTGTGAAACAATGATCATAACTTTTGAAACGACAACGGTGTTTCCGTAAAGGCATCCTGGTGCGAAAAAGCTCAACGGTTTCATTCCACTAGATGAGAAAAAAGAGAAAGACATTTAAAAATCAGCTGATTATTTTGAAGTTATGACCAAAATATTAAGATAATGTAATTTTTCAATTTAATTTTTTAAAGATTTATTTATTTATGCATACAAGAGCTGGGGTACAGGCCAGCGTCGCAGGAGGTGAGAGGTATCACCTGAGAAAGTGGGGAGCAGAATAGGCAGACTGAAACACACTGCCGAGGGGAGCAGCAGGCAAGGCAAGAGAGGTCTGCTATGCCATGAGGGTCCCCTCCCTGGCTGGCAGCAGGGATCAAACTCGTGCTGCAGTGGCTGCGGTTTGCTTCATAGTACATTGCTTAACACACTGCGCCACCAAGAAGGCCCCATAATTTTTCAATTTAAGACTGCTTTAATAACAGTGAAGCTTTGAAATTTTATTTTACAACCATCACACTCTAAGGAAAAAGCACCTTTTAAAACTGCATTTATCGGGCCTCCCTGGTGGCGCAATGGGTTAACCAATGCACTATGAAGCAAACTACAGCCACTGCAGCACAAGTTCGATCCCTGCTGTGGGCCAGGGAGGGGACCCACATGGTACGGTAGACCTCTCCTACTGTGCCCGCTGCTCCCCTCAGCAGTGTGCTTCGGTTGATCTGCCTGTTCTGCTCTCTGTGGTGAATCCTCTCACCCCACACCCCCACACCTCTGGCCTATACCCCAGTGCTTGTATGCATAAATAAATAAATCTTTTAAAAATAAATAAATAAATAAAATCTTTTAAAAAATAAATAAAACTGCATTTATCCATTCAATAAATATTTATTGTTATCAAGTTATCCTCTTATGTGAACTTACTGAACTGTCACATTAATGAAAAACATATGATAAAACTAGCCCCACATGCATAGTTTACTTCTTGGAGTCCTATGTTTAATATGACTTTCCCCCATTCAACAAATATTTACTGTTTATGACACAAAAGACATTGTATGGCAAGAGGGAAAAACATGTACAAGATAGACTGTCTGATGTCCAAAGCACATTTAAAAATTCTAGAGCCTTCTTAATGAAATCATATTTTCTAATGTCACTTTTTCTTTCTTTCAACTATAGCTTTGATTCTTTTTGTTTTGCCCAATACTGGGTCCTTGTTTTCCCTTCTACCCAGGCATTTTCTTCCAGGTTGAACTTCATACTCTCTACTGCCCAACCACTTCTTTAACTATTGTCCCATTTCTATCCTTGACAACGAACTTTCACAGCCTCATTAATAATTCCTGAATATTTAAAAAAAATTCCTGAATATATGACCAAGTACTTAATAAAAGGGCAGACATGGGATCTGTGCATGCATGCACCCTATACAACTAGCAAATGCCTGACTAGTCTTTCACTTTTTCTACTTTTCTTAAATTACCTTCTAACCTCACACAAGTTAATTCCCTTCTGATTCCCAATCATGTCTTCCTCTTGGTCAAATTTAAACACCTTTTTGCATTACACTGAATAATCTTTCTACTTCATTTGAGACTATAAGTTCCAAAATGTCCAGACTTAAAAGTTTTTTCTTTAACTTCTTAAAAACATATACAAACTGGGGCCTCCCTGGTGGCGCAATGGATTAAGCAACACACTTGAAGCAAACTGCAGTCACTGCAGCATGAATGCGATCCCTACCTCCAGCTGGGAAGATAACCCACATGGTGTAACAGACCTCTCTTGCCTCAGCCGCTGCTTCCCTCAGCAGTGTATTTCAATTAATTTGCCTTTTCTGCTCCCCACTCTGTCTCTGTCTCATCCCCATACCTCTGGCCTGTACCCCAGTTCTTGTATGCATAAATAAAATATTTAAAAATATATATAAAGGATAAAATATATATATAATATATAAAAATATATATAAAAGATAAAATCATTTCAAAAACAAACAAAAAAATACACAAACCAGGCAAGTCACAGAAAAGAATGATATATACAAAATTTCTCTTTATTTATTTTGCATAGAAGAACTTAACTGTAAGCCAGAGATTCAGGGGTGAGAAGATTCACCAGAGACAGGGATAGCAGAACAGGTGGATTTACTGCACTACACTGCTGAGGGGAGCAGAGAGCAAGATAGGTGAGGTTTGGGCAACCATATGGGTTAGCTCCCTGGCCTGGGACTGAACTCAGGCCATAGCAATAATAGTTCTAAGACTTAACCCATAGGCCATCAGGGAGACCCCTTATAAAACAGAATTTCTAAAATCAAAATATTCAGATCAAGAAGAAACAAACACTCCAATAGAAAATAGAAAGACTTAATAGAGCATTTCACAAAAAAGCATCTCCAAATTTACTATAACACATAGCAAGATATTCAACCTTATCAGTTATCAGTGAAATACAAAAGAAATTCATAATGCAACGCCATTACAAACTTACCAAAAGGCTAAAGTGCAAAAGACAGGCAACATTAGGTGTTGGTGAGAATGAAGAATAATTGGGAAATCTTATACATTGCTAGAGAGAATATAAATTGGCACAGCTTATAGATACTTATGAAAACATCTATAAAAGTTAAATATGCCTATCTTACAACACAGCAATTCCACTCCTTTGTATATATCCAATATAAATGTATACATGTGTGCAGCAAAATACAATGCTTATAGTAGCACTTTTTGCAATAAGCAAAAACAACAAAATGCCCATCAATATGAAAATAGATAAATTGTGATTTATTTATGCAGTAGAAGAACTTGTTGGTATATGCGAAAACAGAATAACATAGGTGAAATATAATACTGATAGAAATAACAGATATGAAAAATAAACACTATATGATTCCATTTATGAAAGTTAAAAAGCAACTAATCCTTTAGAAACAAGAGTGGTTAATTTGTTTGGTGATAGAGAGGGCAGGGGGAACTTTTAGAGTGCTGGTAATTTTATATTCTTTAAACTGAGTGTTGGTCAAATGGAACTCTTTGTGAAAATTTAAGTTCTACATTTTATAACTTACACTCTTTTCTGTAATGTTACACGTAACAAGACAGCTAATACATATACTTCACACACATGCACATAGATTAAAATCCTCCTTAAGAGCAATTCACAATTTTTTATTACCAAACTGAAAACTGATAAATATAAATTGACTGGTTGAAGGTAAATTGAAGGTGGAATAGAAAGGGAAGGAAATTTGAAAAAGAAACCAAAGAATGGACAAAAGAGGAACTGAATGTAAAGAGGAAAAGCGCAAACTGGCTAGAACTAAATAATGAATAAAGAGAGTCAATGAAGAATTCATGAAGGAAGATTTAACTTCACATCCATCTACCTACCTACCTCACCAGGTCACTGTGAAGTCAAATGAAATCACTTGCTGTATAAGACCTTTGTAAAATACTAAAATATCCCTTAAAAATAAGTATAATATAAAAAATGTCCAGGATATCATTTTAAAATTTACAGAGTTCAATCTGTTTTATAGGTCTAAAGAAATTTGAGGACAAAAAACAAGATCCAAGGAGAACATGCAAATTGACACACTTCAAGTTCTTAGTCTCAGAATAAGATTTAGAATCTTTTTCTGTTTTTCTCAAGTGATCATTTCATTAAACCATGTGCTTATGGGTATCAACATTATGAACAAAACATGGGTTTAAACCATTTCCATATAGTTTTTGTCATTAATTGATGATTTTTTTAAATTCTCTGCCAACAGTTTTCACTTGAGACCTAATCAACTATGTTGGGAAGTGAGTAGGAAAAAGTTTACAAAAAATTTTCATTTATGTTGACTGAATTATTGCAATTCAATTGTAGGCTAAATTTGTTTAATGCATAGCACTTTACACATTAAGATACTGAAGATGTGGCTCTCCAGGACCCAAAATTTTGAAATATGTAAATATGTCTATTAATTGTCATAGACTGGTTAGCAGTTCCACTAGCTATTTTAACTACAGAATAGTGCACACCTAGCAAACATGTAGACATATATAGACCTCCATTTCCCCTTGAGTGTGTATAGTTTTATTATTGTTGGTGCTGTTTGCCTCCTTTATTAAGAAACAAGATCAAGCATAATGCAGACATTATCTTACAACATGCTTTTGTACTTAAGATACCATGGATATCATTGTGGATCATCATCTAGCCCATTCCTATGAATGTTCAGTAATTTACTTGACCATTTTCTCAATAATGGGCATGCAGCTGCCTCCAGTTTGTTGTTTTACAAATAAATCTTTGTTTATATAATGGTTGTAATTATTTACTAATTTTGACAGACTTCTAAAGAATATCAGCATGTTTCAATCAGTTGTAACAATTCAACTCCTACCAACAATGCATGATCCTAATGCCTTGGCTCTGGCCATCTGTCACTCTCCTTTCTGCCAATCTATGTACGAGAAAGGTTAGCTCCATGTTTTGTTTGCATTTTCCTGTCATCATCTTGAGTCACTTTCATTTCTTCTTCTGAAATATGCCATTTTTCTATTAGGTTTTTCAATCACTCTTTTTAAAATTACTTTAGGAACTATTTAAATCTTACTACATAGATGTTAGGAAAGTTAGTCTATTTTGCTTAGAAAAGTATCCCCATAACTGGACAGTGTCTAACATATAGTGCATGTATTTACTATGTATTGAGTGACTAAATGTGGAGTATTAATCCTTTGTCAAACACATTAAGAAATATTTTTTCCAGACCAATTTATTTATGTGGTCTCTTCATTATTGAAGATAATGTTGTTTTGAAGAAACAAACAGATTCTTTTTTCTTTATGGCTACAGGGTTTACTCTCAAGAAATTTCCCCACCCTGAAGTAAAATTATTAAAATTTTCTTTTAGAGAGATCTCTTCACTTTATTTTCTTCCAAATGAAGTCAATTATGCCATCCTTTTCTCACTGAATTGAAATATTAAATTACCTTTCTTTGATTCTGAGCTCTTTTCTATCCCACTGAGCATTTTGTATATTCCTGTTCAATACTATACAATTATGATCACAGTTGATAAATACTAAGTTTAAATCTAGCCATACCTCTTGGAGGCTGACCCAGTGGGAAACTTAAATTCAGACTGATTGAATTTCTTTAAATGAATCAATTATTCTGGCTGTCCATAGTAGACTGTTTGCATAGATGAAAGCAAGAATTCCTCCCATCATGTTCATAGAAATCTTTGTGATATAATTTGTCATATTGTCCACCAAGTAGAGATGAATGTCTGTGACCCAGACTTCCCTATTTTACATGCTTTGACCAGTGAGATCTGAACAAAAAATCATAAGTAAAACCGTTTGGTTATATTGGAACCATAATATCCCATGTGAAAATGCCGGAGTTAACCCTATAGAAGCACTTGACCCAGTAAAAGCCAGAACTAAGTCAACTGGCCAACTTAAACCATCCAGTCCTAGGCTAGTCACCAGATGGCAGTGCCATATGGGTGATCCCAGCAGAAGAACTACTGACACCCAGACTACTGACCCACAGAATCTTGAGGAAAAAAAAAAGTTGTTTTAAGCCAAATGAAACAACATAGACAACGTCACAGACTCTCCAAGTCCCTGAAATTATCTGAAGTATCAAGTGTACAATGCATGTATACTTTTCTGTGAAGAGGATAGTGTTTATCAGATTCTCAAAGCAGTCTATGAGCCAACTCCACCCCAACCATGATTTCTTCCTCCAGAAGCAGGTCTTCTTAGCTCTGGCTTGACACCCCACCTCTCAGTCTGAATGTGACTTGCTCTAGAAAGGAAACTATATGGCCTATTTTCCCACTATCCTCATCTTGTCCACATATAAGTCTAGTTGAATGAACATTTGATGTAAATGTCCATCTTTTCCAGGATAGCCATTAGGGTAAACTCTCCTCTGTGACCAGAAGTGGTGACAGATCAAAGAATGAGGTTCTTTCCTCCCAAATTACCATTAAACTTTCATAAAAATCCATCTAAAAACCGGCCCTCAGACATTACCAAATCATCACCATTTCTTCCATTTTGATAATCCTTTGAAAAAGGGATCCTGTTCCAGGTCATAAAGAAATCCAGAATCCAACAATTCAACAGAATCCAACAATGCATCAACAAGATAATTCACCATGACTAAGTAGGATTTATTTTAGAGATACAAGGATGGTTCAACATCTGAAAATCAATTAATGTAATCCAACACATCAATAAAAAGAAAAATCATATGGTCATATCAATAGATGCTAAGAAACCATTTGACAAAGTTCAACATCCATTTATGATAAAGACCCTCAAAATTCTCAGCATAGAAGGATATAATAAAGGCCATACAGGACAAGCCCATAGCCAACATCATTCTCAATGGTGAAAAGTTAAAAGCCTTTCCCTTAAGATCTGGAACAAGACAAGGATGTCCACTCTCAGCACTGCTTTTCAGTATAATACTGGAGTCCTAGCCAGAGCAGTAAGACAAGAGAAAGACATACAAGGAATTCAAATCAAGAAAGAAGAAATAAAACCATCACTATTTGCAGGTGATATGGTAATATAGATAAGCTCCCAAAAACTCCACAGAAAACCTAATCAAAATAATCAACCAGTTTAGTAAAGTAACAGGTTACAGAATCAACTAACAAAAATCAGTAGAATTCCTATATGCAAACAATCAATCTGAAGAAAAAGAAATCAAGAAAACCATCCTATTTATAATTGAAACCAAAAAAATCAAATACTTGGGAGTAAACCTAACAAAAGAGGTGAAGGACCTCTACAAAGGAAATTATAAAGCATTGTTAAAAGAAATAGAAGACACAAAGAAATGGAAAGTCATCCCTTGCTCATGAATTGGAAGAGTTAACATTATCAAAATGGCCATCCTATGAAAAACAATTTACAGATTCAATGCTATTCCAATAAAAATTTCAATGACAATCTTCAAAGAAATATAACAAATCTTGATGAAATTCATATGAAGTCACAAAAAACCCTGAACAGTCAAAGCCCTCCTGACTAAAAAGGGGAATGGAAGCATCATACTTCCAGAATTCAAATTATACTACAAAGCCACAATAATTAAAACTGCATGGTACTAGAACAAAAAAGAGACATACAGTGCAATAGAGTTGAATAGAAAACCCAGAAATAAACCCATAGACTTATGAACAACTAATCTTTGACAAAGGAGCAAATAATATGCAATGGAACAAAAACAATATATTTGATAAATGGTGCTGCGAAACTGGACTACTACATGCAAAAGAATGAAGCTAGACTACTGTCTCCCACCATGCACAAAAACCAACTCAAAATGGAATAAAGAACTGAACATAAGGCCTGAAACCACAAAATATATAGAGGAAAACATAGGCAAAACACTGCACGACATACATATCAGTAAGGTCTTTAAAGACACATCACCTAAAGCAAAAAAAGTGAAGAAAAAGATAAACAACTGGGACTACATCAAATTTTCTGTACAACAAAAGGGACATTAACCAAAACAAAGAGCCACCCCATGATTGGAAGAAACTTTTTGTACTCCAGACAAATGATAAAGGACTGATCACAAAGATCTACAAAGAGCTAACAAGGCTGAACAAAAGCAAACAACCCAGTCAAAAAAATGGGCAGAAGAGCTAAAAAGACACTTTTCCAAAGAAGAAATGCAAATGGCCAACAGGCATATGAAAAAATGCTCAGCATCACTTGTAATCAGGGAAATGCATTAAAACCACAATGAGGTACCACCTTTCACCAGTCAGAATGGCACATATTTAAAAAACTAGCAACAAATGTTGGCGAGGATGTGATGAAAAAGGAACTCTCCTACATTGCTGATGATGGTTCAACCACTATGGAAAGCTGTGTAGAAGTTCCTCGAACTACTAAAAACGGGGCTTCCATGTCATCCAGCAAGTTCATTTCTAGGTATCTACCCAAAGGACACAAAGACATTAATTCAAAAGGACACCCACACCCCTATGTTTATCACAGCACAATTTACAATAAGTAATCTATGTAAATAACGCAAATGCCCAAAACTAGATAACTGGATCAAGAAAATGTGGTATATTTACACAATGGAATATAACTCAGTAATCAAAAACGATGAACTCATGACATTCACAGCAATATGGATGGAGCTGGATGGGATTATAATCAGTGAAATAAGCCAGAAAGAAAAAGAAAATTATTGAATGGTTTCACTTATAGGAGGAATGTAGAGGAATCAGGAAAAAAAATAAGTATAATAAAGTAAATATCAAAACCATCAGGCAGATATAGATCAGAGACATTCTGTATGGGAGGAGGAGGGAGAAGGATCAGGACAGGGGTGGAAAGAGTACAAGGGATTATGGTGGTGGTGCATGAGTAAATAGTAGTGGTGAGAATTCTCAGGGAAATCATACATTATACAAATATGAGGGATCATGTAATAAATACATATAAAAAAAGTAAAGAAATCAGGTACCCCTCATATCTCTCGATAACAAAGCTCCTTTCTCCTCTCCCAGGAAAAAAGGCAGCACCCTGGACCACGAGAGTCTGCAAAGGCTCTTTCAGGCCATCAAAAGATCCAACACCACCCCAGGCCCCCCACGCCCGACTCCTCCACCCCCATTAGATGGGTGCTGACACAAACAAAAACCGCGTAGAGCCGGAAAAGCAGCGAGGGCGACCCACCCTAGCTGTGGGCACCGTTGGGAAGAACCTCAGTTACCACAGAGTCTCAGGACGCAGACACGACCAGCCCAGCCAGTGGCAGAGGGTGAGCCTCCCAGAAGCTGGGTGGCCCTAAGGTTACCGAGGGTCCTTCTCTCCCGGCGTCAGGCAAGGGGTTCCGGAGGACAAAGAGAGGCGGGTTCAAATCGGTCATGAGGCGCTCAAATCCAGAGGCGCCTTTTACCGCTGAATACCCGGACAACTTCGAGCACCCTTGACCGGACGGGCTTCAGGCCCAAAGAGCCTTTCTCTGAGCGCCGTCCAGAACTCCGGCGCTCCAACCGAAGTACGTCCCGCCTCCAAACCGGGTCCCACTGCCCAGTACGACCAAATACCAACCAGTCCGCAGACGGCCGGCCAGCCGGGGGTCACCCGGCCGATGGCTTCGCCCAGGGAACCCGCACGCTCACTCACCAGCTTGGTGGCTCGGTAGGGCCCCGGCCCCACGATGCGGTGCTCCATGGCCCGCACGCTGCGGCGGCCACCGCGGGGCAAGCGCTGATTCCCGGGAGCCGGCGGCGCCGCAGTTTGAATCGCGAGCCCGAGCGCTGCGGAATCTGATTGGACGGCGCGGCGGCACGTGACGGGAGCAGAGGGGCGGGGCCGGCCGGACTCCTGTACTTAGCCCGGAACTCACGTCTCTTCGAGGGACAGCCACAGTCAGGGAATAAGGGGTCCTCACCGACCGGGGCAAAGCCGATTGCCCGCCCTCAACCCTCCACACGCACGCACCAGCGTGGTGTGGCCTATCCGTACGGGGCTGCTTGCGCCCGGCTCTGAGAAGCTGGCAGGACCCGCCCCGACTTCCCCGCGGCCCACCGGCCGGACACTCAAGAAAGGATGGGGGAGAGTGGGCAATTCAGAGACTGAAGCGCAGCTGGGCTGGATAAACAAACCCCTCTGCGCCCTCCCAAGTGCGTGGTGAACCTGGAGGTGCTGCTGATGGACGCGGGTGGGGAGAAGTAGGTGGTGCAAGAAGCCTAGTGGACGGCCTCTGCAAGTGGAGGGGCATTTACAGCTAGATAAGAGTACTTGGCCAGAGGGAGTCTCCGTGGGGTGTAAGAACAATAAAAAGGTGGAAAAGAGGTCCGATTCAGCTTCCTGTGTTTTTGGTTGGTTGCTTGATTTCGTAGTCTCTCCCTGAAGTTTCAGTTCTGCTTAGTATCAGACTGAAAATTTGAGTTCTTTGCCGTGGAGCTGCGGGAGTTTCCTCTGCTCAGAATTTTCCTCCAAGGAATTGCTGGTCTGATCTGTAATTATTCAGAGCCAAGTAAGGTCACCACTTTGGGTCACGCAGGATAGAGACTGAAAAAAAAAAAAAAAAATCAGACTGCTAGGGCCTCCCCTGTGGCACAATGGGTTAAGCAATGCACTATGAAGCAGACCGCAGTCACTGCAGCATGAGTTTGATGCCGGCTGGGGAGGTGACACACATGGCAAGGAAGACCTCTCCTGCTTTGCCCGCTGCTCCCCTCAGCGGTGAATTTCTGTTGATCTGCCTGTTCTGTTTCGGGCTCTGTCTCTGGTGACTCCTCTCACCCCCCACACTTCTGGCCTGAACCCCCGTGCTTGTATGCATAAATAAGTAAATCTTAAAAAAAAAAATCAGACTGCTCTATTAGGTGGTTTAGGTTTGTTTTCAACTGCATCTTGAAAAGCTAAAACGTCCTGGGATGATAAGTATGCAGTGGTTTTTTAATAAGAAAAAGCAATTAGGATAATTTTTACTTCCATTAAATGAACGGAACCGGTATTCTGGAACTTCCCCCTTTCCCGGGACGACCGTGTTACAATCAGACCCTTTAAAAAAGAAAACCACAAGGATCTTAATGTAAAATTGTTCCAACTGAATGTAAAATTGAAGCAGCAGGGAAATCTTAGGGTTTTTCCTGTGACTTGCCATACGTGAGCATACCATAATCTTCTCTCTCCACAGGTACCCCAGTTGAATAAGTGAAAGAGGGTCTCCCTCCTCATATGAGCAAACACACGCACACAAACACACACACACACACACTGCTTGCCTGATTGGGTTCATTAAAAATTATCCAATCTACATTTTCCCGTTCTACAATCCAGCCACAAACGAAGGAAAACGTCTTGCCCTGCCGCGGACCTTTTGGGGTGGGGGAGGGAGAGGGGAGACATTCATAAGTACACACAAGTACTAGTTTCTTTTTTTTTTTTTTGGTCTGATAGATTCATGGCTATTGTAATTAATATCTCTGACTTGTTTACTAGGAACTTAGAGCCACATTTGTAACTAGTTACTAACTAGAATATAATCGTGAACTATTTCGTTTTTCTAGCTTTATTTTCTACTTATTTCTCTGATGTTATATAAATGAATCATAAGCTGTCTCAGTTTCTTTTTTAGAAGAAATGTCTTCTAAGAAATAAATTACAAGAAATAAATTACAATCCTTACATTTGTAAAGCAGCTTTTGAAGACTTTTCACATTTTCTCAGTTTATCCTGAGAAATATTTGTACATGTAAATATGAATAACCCCACTTATTCCCAGGAAACTAAGCTTCACAATGATTAAGTGACTTCCTTAGCAGATAAGTTAAGTGTTCTGTAGTAGTAACTAACGGAACTTTGAAACTTCTAGATCTTTTGCCACCAAAACCTGTGGAGTTAGGTTGGTTCAGGAGTCAAAAAGGATAGTTCTCAAATATCAAGTAGAATGTTGCTTTCCTATTTACACAAAGACACATTACAGGCAGGTCTCACTGTCTGTAAATAGGTAGGTGCTTAGGGCAGGGGTTGCTTCCTGCAGGACATGATATTGCACAAGGAATTTCCATCTCTTGGTGGCAGCAGAGGATTCTGGGAAACAAGGCCCATGGACCACAAACAAACACAGGAGCCCAGAAATCAAAGCAAGTCAGTGATCAGCAGCACTAAGCCAGATTAGGGTGAAATAAGACTGTGAAGCAAAAGCAGCTGGGGAACAAGGAAGGTCTGTGAGCTGGGTTGGGGCCCGGTGTCTGTACGTGTTGGGCTATCTTGAAGGACTAACAAAGGCAACAATGGCTATTGTGTTTGCCTGCCACACTGCTGCTCTTATTTTCTTTTAGAGCCAAGTAACTGAAACTGGCTTGAAAATAAAACAAAATCACATTAAGCCATTTGTCCTAACTGATGATTGCTTGATATTTTATACTTTTCTTCTGTCGTACCTAAAACAGATTTCCTTCCTTCCTTCCTTCCTTTGTTTTTCTCTAATCTTTTATTGGATTACAATATATAGAGAGAAAAACACACCAATTATCTGTGCATGGTTTGGTGATTTCAGCAAAATGAACGCATCCTTATAACTGTTTCAAGAGGAATTGTTAGAGTGTAAACTCCATAAAAAAGTTCCATGTTCCCACCAAATGAAGGGTGGAGCAGAGAGGAGAGGAGAGAGAGGAGAAGGAGACATAGAGAAGACTTGAAGGAGGCAGGTAGAGCAGAAAGATGTGAAGAAAGGCACACTTGCTGCTCAGTTTGGGAACTGTACCAGGTACTTGGGGGATACGAAGGGAAACATATAGAGCTGATCCATGTAGAGAAACTTGGAAGAAACTGGAGAGACTGACAATGGCAACCTTAAACTTGGTTTGTTCTTTGATTTTACTACTTTTGTCCCAGAGTTGCCTGGTCCCTCTGCCTCTTTGCTCTGGTTTCTACCACAAGGTGCCTTAGACTGTGGCAAGCTTTTGGACTTCAGTAGCCCCACTTTATGCCATCCCTGTTTGGCTGGGATGGGTGACTGTGGCTGTTTTATTGGGAAATGATTATCCTTTCTTCTCTTATCTGTCTATGTACGCTATCTTATTAAATTTCTTTCAGGGCCTCCCTGGTGGCGCAGTGGGTTAAGCAGCACACTATGAAGCAAACCGCAGCCACTGCAGCACGAGTTCGATCCCTGCTGCCGGCCAGGGAGGGG
>JAGFMF010011684.1:3060927-3195039 GCA_019455555.1 Galemys pyrenaicus
CTGTTCTGCTCCCCGCTCTGTCTGTGGTGACTCCTCTCACCACCCCCACACACCTCTGGCCTGTACCCCAGTGCTTGTATGCATAAATAAATAAATCTTAAAAAAATAAATAAATAAATTTCTTTCACACTTAGAAGAGTATGCCTTGTTTTTATGTAGTAGTTGGCAGACACATTTAGAGTGTGCAGATTTGGGAGGCCTGGGTACCCGCTCTTCTAGATGTTAACATAACCAGCCCTCAGATCAAAAAAACATTACCAGGGGCCTCCCTGGTGGTGCAAGAGGTTAAGGTGCAGCACTATGAAGCATCCACAGCCGCTGCAGCACTGAGTTCAATTCCCTGCCAGGGAGGTGACCCACATGGCACAGCAGACCTCTCCTGTCTTGCCCACTTTTCCCCTTAACAGTGTATTTCAGTCAATCTGCCTGTTTGGTTCCCCACTCTGTCTCTGTCTCTGGTGAATCCTCTCATCTGTCCCCACGTATCTCTGATCTGAGGCCAGAGGGCGATGGTTCCTGAGAAGGGGGGGGTGTCGTTGAAAAGCAGTAGCCCCCAGTAATAAGATAAGCTGACCCTTAGCAGCTCCCATGGAACAGTGGCCTGGAGCGAAACAATGACCCCCTAACTTCAGGGCAACATGTGACTCACCAGTATTTTCCCACTCAGGCCTGGCAGAGAGGGGGCATATAATAGACCCCTGGCGTGTATGCTGGGCGAGTCTTTCCCAGACCCCCTGCTTAGACGTAATAATTTCCTTCTTTCCTTCTTACTCCTGTCTCTTTGTCTTATTCTATCAGCCGAAGACCTTATAGTCTGTACCCCAGTTCTTGTGTGCATAAATAAATAAGTCTTAAAAAAACCCACAACATTACCAGGCCTGAGCAGACCCTCTTATATATCCCTTCCAGTCTTCCCCCAGACCTGACAGATCTTTTACTACATGAGAAAGAAGAAGGAAGAATTTATCCAGAGACAAGAGGGGAAAGGTGCTGACTCACAAATTACCAGTATTTTACAACATTTACATTGTAACCCAAAAACCAACTTTGATAAGTAGAGGAGGGAAATGAAAGGACTTTATTTAGTGGTCAAAACACAACATTTGGTTTCAGGCTTGACAGGATAACCTCTTTATGGATTTACCCTTTCATTTAAAATAGAAGAGAGACTTTCTAGAGATTCAAACCTGTTTGACTGCATTTTTTTATCTAGCTTTCTCTGAAAAGTCTCTGATTCGGTTTCTCCAGGAATTAACCACAAGGCAGTGCTTTTAAGCTTCAGTGAGGAATTAGGAGGGAGAGTGGCTCCAGAGCTCTCTATGAAGTGGACCCCAGCCTCTTTGCATACCAGACACCATGGAGGCTTTTATTTAAAAAACAGATGCCAAAGAGTCCCAAAATAAACCCACACGTACTTGGACAACTAATTTACAACAAAGGAGCCAGGAGCACACAATAGAGAAAGGACAGTCTCTTTAATAAATGGTGTTAGGTGCTGGGAAGACTGAAAAGCAACATGCAAAAGAATGAAACTAGATCAAACACAAAAATTAATTCAAAATGGATTAAAGACATGAATGTAAGACCTGAAACCATGTAGTATCGATACATAGGAGAAAACATAACGACAGTAAGGCCCTTGGTATCTTTCTGGATTTAGTCCCAATGGACTAGGGGGAAAAAAAATAAATAAACTACAACTAAAAAGTATCTGCCCAGGGGCCTCCCTGGTGGCCCAATGGGTTAAGCAACGAACTATGAAGCAAAATGCAGCCACTGCAGCATGTCTTCAATCTCTGCTGCCGGCCAGGGAAGTAACCCATAAGGCTGGGTAGACCTCTCCTGACTTGTCCGCTGCTTCACTCAGCAGAGTATTTCAGTTAATCTGACTGTTCTGTTCCCCACTCTGTCTCTGGTGGATCCTCTCACCCTCCTCCCCAACACCTCTGGCCTGTATCCCAGTGATTGTATGCATAAATAAATAAATCTTTAAAAAAAAAAGTATCTGTCCAGCAAAATAAACCCTCATCAAAATGAAAATGCAACCAATTGACACTTGGGAGAAGACACTTGCAGTTCATACACCTGTCAAGAACATAGCAAACAAAAAATATAAAACTTCATACAACTGAACAATAGAAAAATGAGATTGGAAAATGGGTAGAGAATTTGAGCAGACATTTCTTCAATATCTGTATGAAGACATACAGATAACCAATAGACCCATGAGAAGTTGTTCATCATCACTTATAAGGAAAATGCAAATCAAGACCAAAAGATCACCTTACACCTATGAAAACTACTATTATCAAAAGATGAGAAAATCAAGTGCTAGTAAAGATATGAACCTTCAATACACGGTTAGTGGGAATGTAATTTGATATAGCCACTATGGAAAAATGCCCTCAAAATATTAAGAATACAAATACCATCTGATCCAGCTATCCCACTCTGGGTATTATCTAAAGAATGTGAAAGCACTAAGTAAAAAAGTTAAGTATCCCTATATTTGCAACATAATTTATAGTAGCCAAGCTCTAAAAAGAATCTAAGTGTCCATCTACAGATCAATAGATAAAGAAAATGTGGTATAAATGGAATAAAAAGATGAAATCTTGGCATTTGCAACATAGACGGATATTGAGGGAATTATGCAAAGTGAAATAAGACAAAGAAAACACCACATATATGGAATACAAGGAAACAAAGCAAATGAACAGACATGAAAAACAACATGTCAGTGGTTACCAGAGAGAAAGAGATTGGGAGTGGGTGAAATAGGTAAAAGGGATCAACTGTATGGTGATGGAAGAAAACTAGACTTTTGGTGATAATCATGTTGTAGTGTATGCAGATACTGAATTATAATGTTGCACATCTGAAACTTATATAATGTTATACACAAATGTTAATTAAAAATAAAATAAAAAAGGGCCTCCCTGGTGGCCCAGTGCGTTAAGCAACGCACTATGAAGCAAACCGCAGCCACTGCAGCACAAGTTCTACACCCCCATCAGGGAGGGAACCCACATGGCCTAGCAGACCTCTCCTGCCTCGCCCGCTGCTCCCCTCAACAGTGTGTTTCAGTCGATCTGCCTGTTCTGTTCCCCACTCTGTCTCTGGTGGATCCTCTCACCACCCACACCTCTGGCCTGTACCCCAGTTCTTGTATGCATAAATAAATGCACACATTAAAAATTACTTAATTAATTAAAATTAATTAGCTAAATTAAATAAATAAATACAATTTTAAAGATACCAGACCTGACTCAGATCTTCTGAAAATTGCTCCTTTGAGGAGAGGAGGCTCCAGAGTAGCCAGTAAAAATGCCTTTATAATCTGATCCCTCCCAAGGACAAGCTGAGGACTGGAGGTGAGATTCTGTAGACCCTGCCAGGAAGTGTCCTAAAGACTGGACAGCATCCAAGGAGAGAATGCCTCCTGTCTCTTCATCCCTAAAGTGATGTTAGAGACCATGAGGACAGTCAACTCAGGGTTCCAAACCTGGCCAGGGAAAGTACAGATTCCAAGGAAATGGGAGCAGAGGGCGTATAATGAGATAGGATTTTCAAGAAAGAGGCTGGAGTAATCCCAGAGCTACAGTAAAAATTGCTGTAACTACATTTTCATTTAAAGCTTTAACAGAGACAAGAATCATCACTCCATCTTCTAAGAATTCTTCACTGAAAAAGGTAAACCTGACCGACAATGAAGCACACTTCATTGTTATGCTTCAACTACCAATTTTTAGGAAATGCAGATGATAGAAGATGAGGAGTTACAATAAGCAAAATCTGGAATGTGGGAGAGTCTATAAATGACCAGATGTGTGCAATCACAGGAATGGAGAGGGTAAAGAAGGAGGGAGAACCCAAAAGAGATTTAAGAATCAAATCAACTGATCACAGTGTGGTGATTTTTTTGTGCGTTATACTTCAACCGATGGTGCAGATAATAAAAACAGAAAAATTTAAAAAGTAATTATGAGACAACTAGAAGTTGGAGTACTGTATGGATACTTGAAGATATAATCAAGAATCACAGTTTAAAGTTTTAAATGCAATATGGGCCTCCCTGGTGACACAGTGGGTTAAGCAATGCACTGTAAAGCAAACCACAGCCACTGCAGCACGAGTTCAATTCCTGCTTCCCAGACCTCTCTCTTCTGTCTTGCCCACTGCTCCCCCTCAGCAGTGTATTTCAGTAGAACTCCCTGTTCTGTTCCCCACTCTGTCTCTGGTGAATTCACTCACCCACCACACCTCTGGCCTGTACCCCAGTGCTTGTAGGCATAAATAAATAAATCTTTTCAAAAAATAAAGTTTTAGGTGCAATAATTGCATTATAGTGTCTTTTAAAAGATTCCTTAATGTTTTATGGCAGTGCAGTGGCTTTAGAGCTTTACATTACATCAGAATCACCCAGAAGACTTGTTAAAACATAGAATAGTGGGCCCAGTGCCAGGATTTCTAATTCCATAGGATTTTGTTGGACCTGAACCTTTTCATTTCTAACATGCTGAATGATGGATACATGATTACTATTTTGTCTACTTTTTTATGTTTGAAATTTTTATTTATTTATTTTTTAAATCAGGGAAGAGAAAAAATAGAAAAAGCATTTGACTATATGTAACATCCATTCCCAATGGAATAAAACAACTCAACAAATTAGAGAATAGAGGTGCGTTCTCAACTAATAATAAAATCATAAATCATAGATTTATGAAAACCCTACAGCTAACATCATACCTAATGACAAAAGACTGATTTTATTTTCTACTTAAGATGTTTGCTCTCACCATTTCTATTCATCATTATACTGAAGGTTCTAGCTAAGGCAATGAGGCTAGAAAAAGAAATTAAAAGCATTCATATTGGAAAGAATAAATAAAACTTTTTATCTGCAGGCAACTATCTATGTAGTAAACCCTTTTAAGTCTACCAAATAGCTACTAGAACTAATGAGAAAATTTTGCAATACTGTGACCAAGGATCATTATGTAGCTGGATGGGTAAAGAGGCAAGGAGCATTTTTTTCTTCTGAGTGTGCATCCTGTCAGAAGCTGGGGGCCTACCAGAACCAGACTGGTGAGTTTTCTTTCCTGAATGGTGTCTGGAATGAGCACTTATTCCTTACTGAATCACATTTCCACATACAGACACTACCTCAGAGCAGCAGTTCTCAAACTTGTCTGCACTATGGATTCAGTTGGAGAACTTCAAAACCTATTGATGCACGTGTTCCACCTCCACAGGTTTTTACTAGATTGTTTCAGGGTATGTCCTGGGCATAGGGGCTCCAAGTAATTCTAATCACACTCTAATTTAACGCATTCTGCCCTTGAAGAATATTTCTGGCCTCGTAACTTGTTTGAACAGTGAATTTAGGAGGTGAAACTGGCAAGCATGACTCATGCTTGTCCTGATGGGTTTTCTGTGGGATCTGCCTACCTGCAAGATCTAGTGCTACTCAGAGCCAAATAGGCAGTGCAGCAAGAGGTGGAGGGAGTAGGAGGTGGGAGAAGTCTACACTAGTTAGGAATGGCTATGACAAGCTGTGTCTGTTCAATTTAGGTATGAGGAAGGACCAGGAGGCTTACTTAGTAACCAGCACAAAGCTATCTCCTCCTAACTGCTTGCTTCCCCAGCTTTTAAAATTTTAAACCTACAGGAAAGTTCAGGAATGAATCCAGTGACACCTAAATACTTTCTACCTATATCTTCCACCGTTTGCACTAAGCTGATCACCATCTCTCCATTCATCAGACATCAACACACACAATGCCTTTTTTAAAAAAAGATTTTATTTATTTATGCATAGAAGAGCTGGGATACAGGCCAGAGACAGTGGGTGAGAGGATTCCCTGGAGACAGAGCAGTGAGCAGAACAGGCAGATCGACTGAAATGCACTGCTGAGGAGAGCAGTGGGTGAGGCAGTAGAGCTCTGCTGTGCCATGTGGGTTCCCTCCCTAGCCGGGGATCGAACTCATGCTGCAGTGGCTCCAGCAGAAACTCCACAGTGTGATGCTCAACCTTGCCCATCTTTTTTTTCCTATTTTTTTATAGTGAATCTATATATTTCAATAGGTCTCTCTTAAGAACAGGGAATTTTTTTTTTTTATTTCAAGCTCCTCTATATATTTTCTTCTCCAGATCTGGAATCAACCATTTCTCCAAGGAGTCTCTGTTCCTTTTAATTGGAATGGTATTTCTTATACCATTTTTTTTTAAAGATTTATTTATTTATGCGTACAAACACTGGGGTACAGGCCAGAGGCACAGGAGGTGAGAGGATTCACCAGACAGAGCAGGGAGCAGAACAGGCAGATCAACTGAAACACACTGCTGAGAGGAGCAGCGGGCACAGCAGGAGAGGTCTGCTGCACCATGTGGGTCCCCTCCCTGGCCGGAGGCAGGGGTCGAACTCTTCTGCAGTGGCTGTAGTTTGCTTCATAGTGCATTGCTTAACCCACTGCGCCACCAGGGCGGGCCCATCTTATACCATTTCTCTACAGCACTAACAGTAAGGTTTTTATCTTTACTTGCCTGGTTCCTGCTACTTCCAACTTTGTTTCAAACTTAGGCAGGGAGAAAATAAGGTGTTCTGAATTAATCCCCCTCTGCATCAACAACTGATCCAATGTGATAAAGAATAAATTCACATCTTTACACTTCTATATTGATAATAACAAATATTTTATGAATGCTTACTCTGTACAGTTATGTAGGATGGAATTTGAAGCAAGACAGACCTGGCCTTTATGGAACTTAGTCTAGTGGGGAAGACAAATATGAATAAGAGGATCATATAAGTATTCAAATAAAAATAGTGTAAGTGCTAAAAAAAAAAAAAAAAAAGACAGGCACTGAGCTCTAAGCAAGTTCTGTGGAATGTGATATACTCTGGGCAGTTGGGAAGGCTTCTCTAAGCAAGGCTTCCCTAGAACTAAGATAGGAAAATGGATAGATCCTATTTTAAGGTTAAGGGCTGTGAGCATAGTGGAGGTATTACTGGAGGGGGGGAGGAGGCTAGGGGCTAAGGGTAATCAGTTGAGGGGGTTACAGACAGCTGAGAAAGGAATTTTGAAAATGTGAAAAACTACAAAGAATGGTGAGGTCTCTGGTCAGTCAAGAGCTAGGGAAGGGGCTTTGGGAGTGGTTGAAAGAAGGCTGGGCAGTGGGCAGTTGCTGACTCCACGAGGCCTGGGGGGCCACGTTAAATTTTAGTTTTTATCTTCCAAGAATGGGAAGGACTTAAGCAAGAGAGAGCTATAGTTACATTTGTATTTTAAAATGAATGTTGTCTAATCCAGAAAAGATGAGCTGGGCAAGAGTGCATGTTCGCTTTTCAGCTGCATCTTTGCAGCAGTGAACTGAGGGTTGACAGGTGGTAGCTATGAAATATCACTGTCATTTCCTGTCACAGAAGCAAGCACACACCCATTTTGTGGCTCTCTAAAGATTTCTACAGACAATAGAAATCTAGTTAAAAATGGACCCCTCCCTATGCTCTTCCACCCAGCCCTCATTCTCTTTGTTCCCCTTTTTTCCTTTATACCTGGTTTGAGAACACAAAAAGTGAGATTGGAGTTGATAATGGTTAGAGTTTAAGAACACAAAGATACACAAAGTCAATGAGGAAACATGCTTCAAATGTCTTGAAAATAGGCTGGAGGTCTCTGAGGAAGGGAAAGAGATGGAAAAAGCAGCTGGACATTTGTTTGTATCTCCTGGGAGGAGGAGAGGAAATGTGAGAGGTTAATGAAGGGCGTGTCTCAGCACCTTACCTGCACTTTCCCTTACTCTAAATGTCCCTTACTCTAAATGTCCTTAGATGTGGCACCACTGAAGACTGGTCTTTCCCAACCCTGGAAATAGTGTAAAATAGAAAAGACAGCAGTGGAAATGGTGAATGTGTACCAGGGTGGTCCCCAGGAAAGGGGGAAGTTTCAGAATCCCAGTTCCGCCCTAAGTGGGTGTTGCTGAGCAGGAATAAAAATATTCTGCAGAGAGAAAATAGGAACACAGAAGGAAGGGAGGAAGAAGGACGCAGGATGGAGAGCAGCAAGGAGATGTGGAGGAGGCACATGGAGCAGAGGAACATGTGAAGAAACTGTGCTTGCTTTTTGGTCTTGGACTGGTTGGAACAGATGTGGGTGAGAGACCCGTGGGGACATTAACAATAGCAGCTTTCATCTTGATTTTTATTTTTCTCTTTTCCTCCCGAATTTATCTAACTCTTTCTAACCCTTTTCTATGGGTCTCTACTGAAAGGTCCTTTAGACGTGTGGCAGGCTTTTGGGCCTTGCTTTAGGCCAATCCTATTTGGCTGGACTTTTACCCTCAAAGAGATGGGTAACTTTGGATGCTTAACTTAGTGACTATGTTCTTTGTCCTTTCTGTATTGTTCCCTAATTGTATTAAAGTTCCTTTCCATTAAAGGTCTTATATGTTTGTCTTAATGTGACAGATAGCAGAACCCATTCAGAGAGGGCAGGTTTAGGGGTTCTGGGGTGCCCCTCTCCCTGTCCTGTAACAAATGTAGAGTGGGATGGACTGAGGTATGTGGGGACAGGAGCTGTGTGAGAGATGGGGAATTCCCACAATGATAACAAATAGGTGGTCAGACTATGCCAGAGAAAAAGTCAAGATTCCTTAATATTACACAAAACTCGTATACACTGTGAAAGTGTTGTCCAGGTCTTTTCATCTTGGAAAACTGAAACTCTCTACCTACTAGACTGTCACCATCATTTCCTGTCACAGCCCTTTTCAAACACCCTCCACTTTCTGTCTCTATGAATTTGACAACTCTAGGTACCTCATATATGTCTGAAATCATGCAGTATTTGTCTTTTTGTAATGGACTTATTTTGCTTAGCACAATATCCTTAAAGTCCATCTATGCTGTAGCAGGTGTCAGAATTTCCTTTCTTTTAAAACTGAATATTATTTCATGGTGAGAGTGTACATTCTGTTCAGCCACTCCTCTGTTGCTGTACGCTTGGGTTTCTTCTACCTTTTGGCTGTTGTGAACAATACTGCTGTGACAAGAGCACACGAATATCTTTGAAAGTCCCTGCTTTCAACTATTTGATTATATAATCCCACGTGGATTATTGGTCATATGGTAATTCTATTTTTAAGTTTTTGAGGAGCTTGATAGTATTTTTCACAGTGGCTGTACCATTTTACTTTCCCACTAGCAGTGCACAAGGGTTCTGATTTCTGTAATCCTGACACTAGTTTTCTCTAGCCATCGTAAGGGTGAGTGTTTCTGTAACTGTAAAGCTGCCTGTATTTTTTGTGGAGTTTAAAAGTATAGAAAAGCTAAAAATAAATTAAGGACGAGATTAAAGAACATTAAAAAACAATTTTAATTGTTCCATTTTAAAATGAAAAAGCAAAGTATTGTTATATAAATGTAATAAGAACCTTTGTTTTTAAATAATGCAAAGACTTATTAAATTAATGAAAAAAAGGCACATGGCTGAGGTGGCTGTAGTGCTTACTAAATAAACCAAAATCTAAACCCGTACATGCTTCAGTGTTACAAAGTCAAGATACTAAGGACAGCTACTCACAAACAGCCAATCTGACTTTAAATTGTAGCCAGTCATTTCCTTTCTCTGTTTTCTCACCTTTTCTGTCTACGTTGTTTCCTCCATCCCTCCTCCTCTCCACAGAGAGCTCCTCACCACTTATGGTTTGGTGCTGTTCCATTGGAATGGAATTTTATTCAAACAACCCTTCACATTTTAATATGCCTCAGTTTATTTTTTTAACAGGCATTAATAGAAATACAGGCAAAGGACTGGCACATGAGGGTTGCTAGGGATAAAGAAGTAGCCAACAAATATGAGAGCATATTGAAGTTAGGTTTTGAAGACACAAGGTTGGGAGCCCATCTAGAGCTCTGAAGAGGACAGTAAAGAGGCTACCACAGCTGAAGGGGTGAGACACTTCCGTTCTGCCTGCAGAAATGAACCTCAATTGGTTTGTCCATTTTGATAAGAGAATGAAAGGTGGACAAGCAGAGGTAACATTCTCTTTCCCTAATGCCTAAACCAATGATACATTTATAACACACCACAGAAGATGTGAAAGAGGATTGAGCCCCTAAAAAGCTGTGAAAACATGAATGAGATGGTCAAACAAACATTTCGTTTCAGAAAAAGGATGCTAGGTCCATTTTGGAAAAGAACCAAGAATATTAAAGCAGACTGCCCAGACAGGAAAAATAGGCAGAAGTCATGAGGCCACATATGTTAATAACTATGCTGATAGGGTTCTTCACCTGTGGGCGTGAAACAATGCTATGGTGGTGACCTGAGTGAGGGTGGGTGGGGTAAGGGTGGGGTAGCAGGTCAAGGACAGTGACAAAGGACAGGTTCTCATCTGTATACACAATTGCAAGACCATTCAGGTTCAGGAAAACAATGGAGTTTATTTAACAAATGGAGGACACAAAGAGATCTTAAGGCCACAATTGGCCAGCTACCTCACCCCAGGCAGTGTACATAGTGTTCAGAAGTCCTAAACAAGGGCCTGACGCTCTGGTGCACAGGCAAGCAGCAGGCCACGATCCAACTCACCGCAGCTGGAGGTGCTCACAGGCGGGGCTGCTGAGATGAGGTCATAGCAGCCCGCAGCAACAGTCTGAAGGCCGGAGTGGGCAGCACAAAAGGCAGCAATGCTGGTGTTACCAGCTCTCAGATGTGACTTGGACACAGAGTGCGGGTCACCCACCCATCAACAGTTCTGGACAGCACTGGCCAGTAGTGTCAGTCACCAGGAGGCAGCAGTGTCAGATACACTGTTAACAGCTCTTTGTGAGTTGTTGGTCCACACCAATAACCAACTGCTCTTTGAGTTATGAGGACCATTGCCTTTTGTTCTTCTTTGATAGTGTCAAAGGCACCCCAGCCTCTAGGAAGCATTCTGGCTTCTCTTTTCTTATTTTGGAGGTCGGCTGCTTCTTCTTTCTCCCAAGACCAGTTACAGAATACGTCTCCCAGGAACACAATCTGAAGGAGTCCCAAGCTGGCACCTGCCCTGCCTTATAAGCTCCTTCAGGTTCCCCCCAAAGTAAGTCTTATTGGACCATTTTCAATCCTATGATGACTGGACAGTAATATCAATCAGCTCATAGCTCACACCTGATCCATCTATTCTATGGTCCGGGCACCAAACCCACGGGCCTCTCTACCTCTGGCAGCTAGAGGGAACCACAACATTGGAGCTGGCCCGTGGGGGCCCACGCTCTTCCCTGCAGCCCTGAACCAGGGGCTGCATGCCTTGGGGTAGCATGGCAAGGGAACAACTGCTTCCACCATCACTGCTGGCCTCTGCCTGCAGCATGGGCCCCAGTGGGGTCCCTGGTGGTTGGCAGTAAAATGTCCACCACCTGCTGCCTCTTGTTTTGTCCCCAAGCAGCTTCTGGGACTGGGTGCAACATGGCCATGCTTTTCCAATGGTTCCTGTCACTAAGGTGGCAGTGGGAAAATGCCAGCCTTGCTCCACAAAGCATGAGCTATGGGTCCTGGTTTCAGGCATAACAGCTCTCACTGAAATCTGAAAATAGATTGTGTTTTTAAAGCATGCCCCAAAAACTTTGAAATACTTCAGGCTAAGCACTAGGCTCTGTGATTCCTCCCATGAATCTGGTGGGCTTGTGACTTAGACAATTGAGTATGGGAGAAGTGAATTCACGTGGTTTCTGGAATTATATCCTCAAGGGCCATGTAGTGTCTTTCCAAATGTCTTGGACTGCTCACTCTATAGAAGTCCCTTCACTGAACTCCCATTGGAACCAAGCTGCCATGACCTGAATGCTGAACTGGGGAAAGGCTAAGTAGGGGTGTGGGATTGACAGTCCAGCTGAGTCAGACCATGGAGTCATCTCATGTACCACATGGGTACATGAGGAAGTCTCCAGATTATTTCAACCCCCAGCTTTAAAGACATCCCATCTGAACAGAGCTCTTAGACATCACAGAGTATAGAAGAGCAATATAAGCTGTGTCCTGTGTGAACTTCTGGCCCACAGAACCTGAGAACATAACAAATGGTTGCTTGTTTGGGGTGATTTGTTATGGAATAGTGGGTGGCCAAAACAAATATGCATTTAAATTACAAACACTGCAAAGATAGTAGTTTTAACTACTGGTTAAGACTGTTGATTCACCTATGTCTGGTAGAAGAATTAGTGGAGTTTCAGGTATTTAAAAATCAAAGAATATTGGCACCTCCCTGGTGGCACAAGGGGTTGAGTGCTACACTGTGGGGCTTCTACAGGCACTGCAGTGTGAGTTGGATCCTCCATAAGAGAGGTGACCCACATGGCGCAGCAGACCTCTCCTCACTGCTCCCCTCAGCAGTGTATTTCAGTTCATCTGCCTGTTCTGCTCCCCACTCTGTCTGATGAATCCTCTCGCCACCCCCCCCAACCCGAGCCTCTGGTTTGTACCCCAGCTCTTGTACACATAAATAAATAAAATCTTACAAACAAAGAACATTGATTACTCAGCTAGCAGTGAAAGGATAATGTGCCATTAGCTAGTTAGGGGGAAAAAATTGAAATGTGTCTCTTATGATATTGAGGAATCCCACCCGTCTACATATAAACCATGTCCTGTATCAGAGTAAAAAGTTATCTATACAATCTGCTTTTTCAATATAAGCCCATATTCTATGATATGAAAGGTTATGTCTATATTATATACTTGAAACTTGCTCAGAGTTGGTGTTCAGATGTATTCCTAGCACAAAAATGGAAAAAAGGATGGAGGTGAAAGGGAGGAAGGATAAAAAGGTACTATATGAGGAGATGGAGATGTTAATGACCTTGACTGTGGTGATCATCTCACAATGTATACAAAACATCAAGTTGCACACCTTAAAGATACACAGTTCCTTTTTGTTAATTATACCGTGATAAAACAGAAAAATGAACAACTATGCAAGTATACAAAAAAGGATTAGAAGTTAATTAAAGTACAGTTCTTGTTATCAAATGCAAAACATTCATCTCTTGGTGAACAGCAGTCAATTGACCAGACTAAGTCAAAGATTCATGGTAAGGAACTTAATTCCTAACTTCACAGGAGGACAAGGGATGGTTGCCAAAGTAACTGCTCCCCTTCCTAAAGGGAACTAGGACTTTTACAGGATTAATGGTATTTGGCCAGGTGGAGGTAGGAGCAGGGTGGATCATGCAGGATCTTGGTTACGCAGGTGCAGTGTAGTTTCACGACCAGATCATGCCTCTTCATGGACTGCATTTCCAGAAAAGAGTGGTCAAGTGCCCCCTTGGTTGCGGATGTTACTATGTAAATGGATGTTAATGGACTGAGGGCAAGACTGGATTTTCAAGGGTCTTCTCTGAGAGTGCTGGTTTAATGAGTTTGAGCCTCAACTTCAGGCCCTTAGTTAAACCATTTCAGGTAGCTCTAAGGCTTTGTCCTGTTGATGCAAGTTTGCTTTGTAAACTTTCTGGGTAAGTCTCATAACCCTCCAGTTTTAGTGCCTATTCAGAAATGACAACAAAGACTCCTGCAGAAAAATAACAATATGATGTTGAATCACAGATAGGAAAAGATTCCAAAAGTGGAATAAGTTTTTATATTAATTGTGTAACCCATGCTAGGATAGACAATCAAGACCAGGGTGTCCCTGGTGGTGCAGTGGGTTGAGTGTCCCACTGTAAAGCATTTGCTGCACAGCAGCATGAGTTCGATCCCCAGCCAGGGAGAGGGCACACATGGCACAGCAGACCTCTCCTGCCTTGCCCACTGCTCCCCTCAGCAGTGTATTTTAGTCAGTCTGCCTGTTCTACTTCCCACTCTGTCTCTGGTGAGTCCTCTCACATCCAGCTACTCTGGCCTGTACCCCAGCTCTTGTATGCATAAATAAATAAACCTTTTAAAAAAAGACAATCAATTAAAAAAAAGTAGAAGATCAAGACCATCTCGTTATGACCAGTCATGAATAATCAGACTGCATAATCAGTCCTGGATATGTAGCCCAGAAGGAAGAATTGGGCACACTTTTTGAAGTAGGGAAAGCCACGGGATATGAAAACCATCACACACCACACCACTACCACCATGATCACCACTGCCACCATCACTGCCATCACCACCTCCCAGCATCGTGGCCACTGTCACCACCCAGCATACCATCCAGCAGGAACAGATGCTGTGTGCTGACTCACTCTGCCCTCCCTCCTCTAGCCATGAACAAGAAATCAGATGCTACCCCTTTAAATTAATTCTTTCAATTGACTAGAACAAAACATATTGCAGTTTTACACAGAAGTGCTCTCTAGTGAAAGAAGTAAATAATGACAAAGGGAATGTGTTTTAAATGAGAAATTGCCATGCCAGGCTACTTTGCCTGTAGGTATGAAACTGATTCATATTCCTAAAACCACATCTTAAAGCTTCTCTCTTGGCAACTGCGATTACTCTTACAACAGGTAAGGGAATTGTAGAAAGCATTTATCTTGATTCACTTTGCAGAATGATTTAAGAAAGAAAGCTGGAGAATTCTACAGCACACAGGTGGGGAAAATATATAGATAAGTACCATAATGTAAGCAATCTATCCCCATGACACCACAGGGCTGCGAACTAATGAAAAACAAAAGAAACTGCATTGAGTTCTGAATCAGTACTCCTACGCTTGAATGCTGATTCAAAGAGCAACCCAAGATGTGAGACCTTGGGCAACTTATTTCAATAAAATGGAGAGAATAAGATCAAACCCTCTGTGAGGAGTAAATGTAACTTTACCCTCTCATATGGCAGGTATGAGTCTTAGTTCACAACTCCTGACTCCAAAATATAGAACTTCTATTTTCCATAGTACATTTAATTTCTAGCCCTGACCTTTATTCTTACTATTTGGTCCTATTTAATTAATGGAAATTTATGGGCCCTGGAATATATACAAGGTACAGTAATATTTTCATAAAACTGCAGTTTGAAAAAGGCATAAATGTTCTTTTAAAGGTTAAGTGTAGCAGGCCATAAGGGTTCTTGGGTTATATATGCATGAATAACCTGACCTGATATCAGCTGCCAACAAAAGCCATGAATACACCCAGGTAAAATTAAGTCTCTGCCCTTCTCCCTGGGGCAGCCTGGCATAACAGGATGTGCTGGGAGCCTGTTCCATTGTGGTTGCATCTACAACATCCAGAGGAACTTTTTTCTCCTCCTCCTGACAACCAACACATACCTTAGCCACTTGAGTTAGAGAGTAGCATAACCTGTGTGCTCTCATAACCTAGAGACCCACCTTCTTTTCGGAATCTGGGGATTCTGTATTCTCTGTGTATGTTATTTCATATTTACACATCATTAACAAAGGAATTTTAAGTACTTTCTGTAAGTCACACAAAAATCCAGCAAGAACAAGTTGTCCTATTATTGTCATTTTGCAGATGAAGAAGCTGATGCTGAGAGGTTAACTGTTTTCATTAAGGCCATCTAGTCTCTACGAGTCATACCCCACAGCTTCAGATTCTGCCTATTTTCCTCTCTATCACATTGTTTCTCAGAACCCCAAAACACATCCTATACTTGGTCAATCAGTTACCAGATTCCAAAATAAACTCCCAAAATAAACTTTCACACTCCAGCCCTTTTTACCTCACTCTAAATGAACTAATATATCTCCACCTTCAGTGTCTCTCGCCTCCACCCCATTCTATCACGTGTCTCTTCTTTAACACTTTGCTCATACCTCTCCTCTCTCAAAAACAGTTGAATGTTCCCTATGCATGGAGGATCAAGCCCATAGGCTGCAGTGTGTCCCCAAGATCAGAGCTCTCCTCCCTTTCTGGCCTCATCTCTATGTGTCACTTTTGGAAACCACACTCTAATTTGGTCTATTGGTTATTACCTAAACTTTCCTAATACTTTCTTCCCCTGGGGCCTTACTTTGTTATTTCTTCTCACTCCAAACTCCATGCTATTAACCTACAACCCTTCTGAAATTCTGTGCAGCTGAAACATATGACTCAAATTTGAATGCCTTCATAGGTCCTTCTCTGCCTGAAGTAATAGAACTTTCACTCCTGTGATATTTTCCATACATGACCCAGTAACAATTTCTTCTGCCAATCCATAAGCTTCAGGAGGCCCAACAATGTCATAGGCATCTTTGTATCGCTCTAATATCAGTGCTCTGAAAAAGCAAGTACAAACAAATGTGTAAAGTGCTTTGGTCAAATGAGTACTACTACCCACACAAACACATGCAGCTAGACTGCAAAATTAAGGATATACACATATACACATACATATATAATTCCATAAATTTATTATGCTACACAGAGAAAAACAAACCCAAACTTTGACATATACATGTTTTCCAGTCTTTAAAAATTTAACAGAAATAAAAGATAATTGAGGAACTGAAACCTCATATTTCATAATTACTCAAATACTCAGTTAAGACTATAAGATGGCAATGTCCCACAGATAATTAAAATGTTGTAGCTGTATTTATTTATAACATGTTCTTGAGGAGTCAAAGAGTTTTCTGTAATAAACCAAATATTCTAATAGACTTATTATTTATTGGGAAAGCAAATCCAAATGCAAGGAAGTGCTGGAAAAGGAGGATGAAATCCCAGTAGAAACTCTATCATCCCTGTAAATCCCACATTTGTGATATTCATGATGATCTACTGTGTAGTTGGAAGGTACATTTGCTCATTGTGATTTCTTTTCATATAACATCCCAGCTCTCCACTTCTATTCCTAGAAGTTATAATGTGGATTCATCACATATTGCTGTTAGTTCATAGGCATGTCAAACATTTTAAAGACTATGGGAAAGTTAAAAGAAATTGTACAATGCAGGCTAGAAAGTACATAAGATATCAAACTCCCCAACTTTTCTGTTCTTGTTTGCTCTCATTACCCTGCTTGCATCTTTGGGAATTGTGAGTGCATTTAACAGTACCTAACACACCTTCTCAGGTTAGATTTGAAGGAACTCTAAGGCCCTCACAGAGAAATAAAGTAGAGCTGCTATTTCTTTTAGTTCTTCTTTGCCATTCTTTAGTCTTTATTTTATAAATATGAAATTCTGCCTACTTATCCAACCCTCTTCTCACATAGTAAGCAAGTAAAATCACTAAAAGTCAAATAAAGGCAAATAGCCTTCACACTGGTGAATGTGAAGAGAAAAGGCAAGGGCATGGGTTATCAAGTTGTGAAAAGACACAGAAGAGAAGTTTGTGGTGAGTAAGAGCTCAAGATTTGGGGTACAATGACCATTACTGAGTGTTATGTAACTAGGGGCCATAACTACTAAATGTTTAAAGTCATACAAGCTTGAGTAGTATTTCAAAATTGAGGGAGAGTAGCAATATGGAAAAATTCATACATTTTCAAATGTTGCTATTTTGTGAACAAAACTATGACCAATAGTTTCTTGGACAAGAAAAATGTCAGAATGAGAGTATTAGAAAAAAAATTTAAAGAAATTAATCCTTTGCAAAATAAACCCAGACATTTATTATATAGTTTATAGGTTGAAAGGGAATCTAAATGTTAACGAATTCATAATTCTAAGATACTTCTTCATGTGTGCGCCTATAGCAATGACCATTATGTAGTGCCTCTGTTTTTCTTTTTATTGAGAGAGCTTTCTATAAAAGCAAATCTTCCCTGTATCATCTCTGTGCCACCATTTACCTCCTACTGTATCATAAGACATTATAACCCATCTCTGGAAATTGCGGACCCAATTCTGGAGCACTGGGTGGTCCATAATCTTTTATGACGTAAGAGAACCTGAAATGTGCTAATGAGATGAACACTTACATATCTAATCAGTTAAACCATGACAACTGAAAAAGTGACTTAATTATAATACAACAGACAGCAAATTTTCCAACTGAACTAGAATAACTTTTCCATTAAGAAGTTCACTTCTTTCCAGATATATGCAAAGTTAGTTGCAAAACAGTGTTAACTAAGAGTTCATTAAGCAATCAGAAAAAAATCACCTTGTTTTCTAAATATTAACTTAACCTTCATGTCAAGTGCATCAAGTATTAACCCAAGTGCTAACTGCAAGGATCGTTACTTTTTAACGGTTTATACAACGAAAGCATTGTGAGAAAATCTTAACAGTAAAACTGGTGGTGACTACTCAAGAGATATTTTAAAATTATCTTTAGTGATTCTAAATGATAGCTTATCAAAAACTTACTTGATTTCCCCTGTGTTAGCACTTTAGAATGGGAAATTAACTTTAGAAGAAATACAGCATCTTCTGAATATGGTGAATTGCAATGAAGTCAGAGTCCAGAGTTAGAGGTTTCCAGACTTGGCAGAAGGACTCTATTGTACTGCATGGATCTCTGTCGGTGCTCAAAATATCGAAAGATATTTTTCATCTATACCAGACTTCCTTGAAGAGTACTATACTGTTTCACATCCTCCCTTCATTATAATAAAATGTGTTAAATAAACCCTTTAGAGTTGGTTTAAAAACAACTGAAAAACTGACTGCTCTGGGAGCTAATAATCACAAGACTTTGTTATCTGAGAGCTTTGACTCTCAAATATCAGAAACCCCAATAACTTATCATAAAAATACAAGCTTTTGGTTTTGAAAAATATACAAAATATGCACTGCCTTGTGGAAATTGTGATTGTCAAGGAAGACAAGAGATCAATCAGTCTCATTCATAGATTCATATTGTGCTTGAATTTCAGTGATCTTTGTTTTTGCAGGTTCCATTTTTCACAGTTTTGGGCAGCCTCTGACCTTTGGTGTAAGCGCGGTACCAAAAATGAAGAAAGAGCAGCAGAAAGATACACCCATAACTCATAATGATGTACAGAAAGACTGGAAACTGGTACTTGCAGTCCTCCATGAAAAAAAACTGGCCTATGTGGATGGTGACAATAACAAATTGAACCTAAAAAATGAAAAAATGAAAAAAAGTTGAGATCTGGAAAGTCACAATGGAGCAATTATTTCATACATTCTTTGCCTGCTTATGTTTGTGTACTCTCCACTAAAGCTAGGCTGTCACTGGACAGGGAATTTTATCTTTCAATTTTTCCTCCATGGGTGATAGTGGGTAGAACTGTGTCAAACTCAGATGGGAATCTGGAACAACTCTTCAGTCCTACGAAACTGCACAATTCTGGTGTCCCTATTTCAATGTACCTGGAACTGTGCGGTACAGTAGGATCTTCATGTTTAGAGAATCAACCAGAGTAGGTATTGGCACAAGTCTGAATAGAGTCCTTGACCCTGAAGAAATGCACCAGGATCACTACTAGGATAGTTATTTTTTTTTTTTTAAGATTTATTTAGGGCCCTCCCTGGTGGCGCAGTGGGTTAAGCAACGCATTGTGAAGCAAACCGCAGCCACTGCAGCACGAGTTCCATCCCTGCTGCCAGCTGGGGAGGTGACCCACATGGCGCAGGCAGACCTCTCCTGCCTGGCCCACTGTTCCCCTCAGCAGTGTGCTTTGGTTGATCTGCCTGTTCTGCCCCCTGCTCTGTCTGGTGGATTCTCTCACCCCCCCACACCTCTGGCCTGTACCCCAGTGCTTCTATGCATAAATAAATAAATCTTAAAAAAAAAAGAGAGATTTATTTATTTATGCATACAATGCACTGGGATACAGTGCCAGAGTCCGGGGAGGTGAGAGCATTCACCAGAGACAGAGTGGGGAGCAGAACAGGCAGACTGACTAAAGCACACTGCTGAGGGGAGCAGTGGGCAAGGCAGGAGAGGTCTGCTACACCATGTGGGTCCCCTCCCTGGCCAGCCAGCAGCAGGGATCAAACTCGTGCCGCAGTGGCTGTGGATCGAACTCGTGCTGCAGTGGCTGTGGTTTGCTTCACAGTGCGTTGCTTAACCCACTGCGCCACCAGGGAGGCCCTACTAAGATAGTTAATGATTTCAATACTTTATCCTGTTGTTACACCAGATGTTTCAATTTGGGGAAAATAAAAACATTTTATTAAGAGCCCTTGTAACTGGTATGAGCTAAAGAATCTCAGAGTTCTCATGTTTGCCCTTTGTCCACCACTATCATAGATAAAAATATATTTTCCCTGCCAACAACAACAGGAATCTGCAAGGAGTGAGACAGCATCAGTGACCCTCTTTGTGATGGCAAAAGTTTTTGTGTCCAGAACATTCCACACAGTCCTAGAGGGACACTTTTTAGGCTGGTGTCCAGATATTTAGGATGTCTCTTTTCTGATTAAAAGGCAACATGTATTCTGTGGAAGTTTTAGTAAAGTAAAAAATCTATTTTAAAAAGAGCAATTATAATTTGCCCAATTAAAACTACAGTTAAGGTTTTCACATAGTTTGTTTTAATAACATCATCAACTTTCCTTGCATAATTTTAAGGAATTTTTATGACACTCATGTGCAGTAGCTGCAATTATTCCTCCCATTTCACAGATGTGGAAATGAAACCACAGAGAAACTAAGCAAGGTCATCAATATTCTATGCACATTCATTTGCATATAAGACATTTGAAATAACAACAAACAAATGGCATTTTTTCTCTCCATGTGTTTTACATTATTAAAATATTTTTTACAACAGTCAAGAAATAAAAACATCCTAATACAAAACTGTACATGCAATATAAAGTAAATCATGCAAAGACATACATATAAATGCATAACAAAGAAAAACTAATGGAAAAAAATGAAAATATCAGCACTGATTATCCCTAGGTGGTGGTATTATCTTTATTTTTCTTTGTTTTTGCTTAACAAGATGTTCTAATGTCTCTGAAATGAGCTCTATTACTTTACATTCAGAAAAAGTACTTAAAAAGGAGTTATGAATTTTTCATAACTATATAATATTTTGAAGTATGAACTAAAATAACTTATTTCACCATTTCATTAGATTAATCATTTAGAGTATTGTCACTTTTGGATAAAATAAATAAGGATACTCTGATATCAGTTTAACACCCTACAGACTAAAATGTCAGTCTCTCATTTGGGAGAACACATTATGTGACTATATTAAATATCATTTAACAAGTTGTAGGATTTTATTTATTTTATTTTTTAAAAAAATAATTAGACTTATTTAATTATATTTGACATCATTTGTAGTACCCAGGGAAATCCCACCACCATTTCACCTGTATACCGTCACCTCATTTAACAAGTTGTAGGATTTTAATAGAAACTAAGTCTCAACAGGTTCTTGATACTTAAATTTATACTTTTCCTTAGGCATATTGGCAGAACATGACACCCATTTACTATATATTGTAAATCCATAAAGAGGATGGTAGAATTGGTTTTTTAATAGAATACAATAAAATTTAAATCAAATTATCCTCTCAAAGCTTGTTATTCTTCAAAAAATTTATATGCCATATAATTTTATGATTAATTTTAAAAGGTATTAGTGGATAAAAATTGAATGCCTTTGCTCTATAGTATTCAAATTTATATAATACATATATATTGGTTTACGACTACTCTATCCTTTAATCCTTGAACAAGTATTGGTGAGGGTGTGGAGAAAAACAAACCCTCCTACACTATTGGTGGGAGTATAACCTGGCACAGTTCATATGGAAAACAGTATGGAGGTTTCTCAAAATATTAAAAATATGTTTATGAGTTTGAGTAAAAGTAGACTCATAAATGTCAGAATTACAAAGGCAGGCACACAGTGAGTCTCATAATTCCATTAAAGTTATATTCTGTTAAGGTCATTTAGATCTAGCATATGAAAATTCTCACTGTTATGCCTATTAAGAGTTACCATAGTTTTGTGATTATTTTAATCATAAGTATATTTATTTTGTATAAATGCATAAACTAGTATAAAGATACATATGTTGGTTTAATTGTCTAAATCTCTTGGCTCCTAAATATACTTTGTTTTCAATGATTTCCTGACAAAAGTTCAAAATAACATAGAAAGGAAAATGATAGGATTAAAGATGTGGCTGTAAGACCCGAAAACATAAAACACATAGAATAAAAGGTGCAATACAATCCACTATTCTGGCCACAGTGATATCTTTGGGGTCTAGACACCACCAGCAAGCAAAACAAAGGCAAAGACAGATGGGACTACATCAAACTAAAAGCTTCTTTACAGCAAAAGAAACTCATTAAAACAAAAAAGACACCCTTCTGAATTAGAGAAAACACTTGTCAACACATATCTAATATAGAGCTAGTATCCAAGATTTATAAAGAACCCATACAATTCAACAAAACCAAAATAACCCAATCAAAAAAAATGGGAAAAGATCTGAATAGACAATTTTCTAAAGAAGACACACAGATGGACAATAGGCAAATGGAAAAATCTTCCTTATCATATCCTATCAGGGAAATACAAGCCTAAAACAAGAGGAGAGATATCACCTCACACCTGTGATAATGGTCCATATTAAAAAACAGCAGAAACAACAAGTATTGGAGAGGGTGTGGAGAAAAACAAACCCTCCTACACTATTGGTGGGAGTGTAAACTGGCACAGTTCAAATGGAAAACAGTATGGAGGTTTCTCAAAATATTAAAAATAGATCTACCATATGATCCAACAGTTCCACTCTAGGTATCTAACCCAGGAATATAAAAACACTAAGTTTGAAAAGATACATGCACACTCACGTTCATTTCAACTATTTACAATAGCCAAGATATAGAAACAAAGTCCTTAAACATATGAGTGAATAAAGAAGTAGAATATATAAACAGTGGAAGGCTACTAACTTATGAAAATGATGCAATCTCACCACTTGAGACCACTTGGAAGGAACTGGACAGGTTAATGCAAAGCAAAATGAGATGAAAGGAGGAAGACAAATACTAGATGAATTCACTCATGTGGAATGTAAGAAACAAAGCAAAGGAACAGATACAACCAAACCAAAACCCCTGGATTCTGACTATAAAATCGACATTATCAGAAAGGGAGTGGGGATGGGAGTAAAGTGGAGAAGGGTCCAGTGGATTGCAATAAAGCTTTATTGATAATTTAGTGGTCTGTGTGGTAAAAGCATATTGGAAGAGGTATGAATCTCTATTCCATGTGGACCCAGACACATTATACTGTTTTATAAACTTTTCT
This sequence comes from Galemys pyrenaicus, assembly GCA_019455555.1. Taxonomy (NCBI): domain Eukaryota; kingdom Metazoa; phylum Chordata; class Mammalia; order Eulipotyphla; family Talpidae; genus Galemys; species Galemys pyrenaicus. Next base: position 3,084,055 of record JAGFMF010011684.1, read on the forward strand.
TTCCTTTGTATCCTCACTCATAGGGAAGGCAAATAACTTTAGTTTCTTATCTGGTTTCAAGGAAAATTAATTACTTACAAGTTGCAATGATGTCAAATATTTTTTCCACCATAAATACTTCTGGTAGGCTGGTCCCAATGCACACAGTCCATAGTAGGAATACATGACTACATGTACAGCTGTATTTAGAAAGGCATGGAATGTTCCCAAACCACCTGGAAAATAAAATTGTTGGAAAATGGGGGCATGTTTCCTTAAAATTAGGCATATTTTTGTCAAAAGAGATATTTTAACTTAATTACTTCTTTAATTTTAATTGGAAAAATAAGTGAAATATAAGTCTTTTTAAACAATCACCAAATTACAGAGACCTGGGTAACATACTCATTTAGTAAAATATAAATACAAATCCTAGAAAATAAACTAGCAAGTCTTTATTCTGCTACAACTTACCTTTAAGATAGTCTTGTGATTTGGGTTTTATTTGACAAAAATAAACTTAGTTACTTTTAATATATAATAAATATATTCCTGAATAATAATAATCAACTTCATTTATACTGAGAGTTAACATATATAAAGAACACAAAATATATTAATTTCAAGTGTATAACTTAATTTTTTTCACAAAAGTATTCAATCAAATAACCACTACCAAGTTCAAGATACAGAATATTTGCAAGACCATATAAGGCTTCTATGTCCTTCAGCCAAGAATATACCTTTCCCAATGTAAACCTTTATTCTGACGTCTACCATCAATACTTAGTTTTACTTATTATTGAACTTCATATAAATAGGATTAAACAGGATATTCCCATCTATGCCTACTTCCTTTCAATCAACATGATATTAAGTTCCATCCATGTTATCTACAACAATGAGATGAATTCCACAACAATGAAAAGATACTCCACAACAATGAAAAGTTTATTTTTTCATTGTTGTGGAGTATTTACATGAATGCATCACAAATTATTTACTCACTTTCCTATAAAAGATATTTGCATTATTTCCTATTTGGGCTACTATGAATAAAATCACTGGAATAATTTTATACATGGAATTTACTTTTCTACTCTCAGTAATTTTCAATAAATATTTTTAGTGCCACAAGATTTTGGTAGTAAAACTACTGGCCTTCATTTTAATCACCTGTATTTTTATTAAATATATTTTTAAAGATTTATTTTTATTTACTTATGCATACAAGAACCAGGGTATAGGCCACAGTTGTGGGGGTGTGAGGATTCACCAGAGACAGAGTGAGGAACAGAACAGGCAGATCTACTGAAATACACTGCTGAGGGGAGCTGCGGGCGAGACAGGAGAGGTCCACTGCACCATGTGTGTAAGCTCCCTGGCCAGGAATTGAACCCTCATGGTGCAGTGGCTGGCAACAGATTGATAGTGCTGAGACTTTAACCCCTGTACCACCAGGGAGGCCCTTATTAAGTATTTATTAATTGCTGAACCATGCTTGTTTACTGATTTCATTTGATTATATGAAATGAACTCTCCTATCTTAGTTCTCCTCTTCTAATTCCACCACATCCCCAAATGGTAACCTTTAATTTAGAAAAGAAGCAAAGACCCCTGAAAGAATGTAAGTAATGATCATTTCAATTGTCATTAGCTGGAACAGTAGCACAGTGGGAGATGAATTAATTATCTCATGTTGGTATAAAATATTAAAATTCTTCCCTAGCATCTCCTTCCTAAGAGATATAATCTAGATGAATACAGAGATTCTTTGTATATAGCCTGATTTAACTTAGTAAAATTCACCTGGAAATTAAATTTTTCTTGAAAATAATTTATTTTCTTTATTTCAGTATCTTTTTTTTTTTTTAAGATTTATTTATTTATGCATACAAGCACTGGGGCACAGACCAGAGGTATGGGGGGGGGGTGAGAGGATTCACCACAGAGAGTGGGGAGCAGAACAGGCAGATAACAGAAGTACACTGCTGAGGGGAGCAGCAGGCACAGCAGGAGAGGTCTGCTGCACCATGTGGGTCCCCCTCCCTGGCCAGCAGCAGGGATCGAACTCATGCTGCAGTGGCTGCGGTTTGCTTCATAGTGCGCTGCTTAACCCACTGCGCCACCAGGGGAGGCCCTATTTCAGTATCTTTAACTCCAGTAATAAAGTAAAAACTCAAAATCTGGGCTAATCATCATAGAAGGAATAAACTCATAAATGCTTTAAAGTATAAAACGTTTAATGCAAAATATGAATCTATCGCTATCAAATGAAATCATATAAGGAAAAAATTCAAAAGTTGTTGCAGTGCTTGCTGTGCCAGCACATATACTAAAATTGGAATGAAACAGAGATTAGTGTGGTCCCTGCACAATAGTGACACACATTCATGAAACACTTCATATTTTTTAACGTATCCTAACATAATAAAAGCCATATGTGAGTTTCCACAGAAAAGGTGAAAGCTTTTCCACTAGGATCTGTACAAGAGAAAAATGTCCTCTTGACACTCAACATAGCATTAGAAGTCCTAGCTAGAGCAATCAGGCAAGAGAAAGTAATAAAAAGAATACAAATTGGGACAGAAAAGGTAAAGCTATCATTGTTAGTAGATGACAAGATAATATACATAAAGAACCCCAAAAACTCCACAGAAAATCTACTTGCAACAATACACCAGTTCAGCAAAATAGCAAGATACAAAATCAACACACAAGTTGCCTTTCCATATACAAATAATGAATTAGAAGAAAAGGAAATTGAGAATGTCATCCCATTAATATCTCCCATACAAAAAGTTAAATTCCTGGGAATAAACCTAACAAAGGAAAAGAAGGACTTATGCAAAGAAAACTATAAAACATTCTTAAAAGAAATAAAAGATGATACAAAGAAATGGAAAGATTCCCTGCACAAAGGAAGAATCAACATTGTCAAAACAGCCATTCTACCCAAAGCAATTTAAAAATTCAATGTGACCCCAATGACCTTCTTTAAAGAGATAGAATAAAGATTACTGAGATTCATATGGAACTACAGAAAACCCTGAAGAGCCAAACCTCTTCCAACCGAAAAGGAAAAAATTGTGTATCACACTCACACTTCTGGACTTCAAACTATATACTATAAAACCACAATAATTAAAATGGCATGGTACCAGAATAAAAACAAACACAAAGACCAATGGAATAGAATTGAGAGGCCAGAAATAAACACACTTTACAGACAACTTTATGACAAAAGACCCGGAGTGTCTACACGGGAACAAATAACGCTTCTTCAATAAATGGTGCTGGGAATATTGGACTACCATATGCAAAAGAAGAAACTAGATTACTATCTAAAACCATACGCAAAAATCAACTCAGAATGGATAAAAGACTTGGATCTAAGACCCAAAATCATAAAATATATAGAAGAAAACATGGACAAAGCATTCCATGACATAAACTTCAGAAACATCTTTGCAGATTCATCTTAAGCAGCAAAGAAAACAAAGGAGAAGATAAACTGGGACTATATCAAACTAAAACAGTTTTGTACAGCAAAAGAGACAGTGAACAAAACACAGAGATACCCTACTGAATGGTAGAAAATATTTGCACACCATACATTTGATAAGGGATTGATACAGGATATCTCCAAAGAACTTATTAAACTTAACAAAAAGAAAACAATGAACCCAATTTAAAAAAAAAAGAAAATTAGCAGAAGAGTTAAGCAGGCACTTCTCCAAAGAAGACATACAGATGGCCAACAGACATAGGAAAAATGCTCATCATCACTTATTATCAGAGAAATTCAAATTAAAAACCATACTATAAAACCACTTCACACCTGTGAAAATAGCCTATATCCAAAAAGAACAAACCACAAACAACAAGGGCTGGTAAGGATGTAGATAAAAAGGAACCCTCTTACACTCTTGGTGGGAATGTAGATTGGTCCACTTCACACCTGTGAAAATAGCCTATATCCACTTCACACCTGTGAAAATAGCCTATATCCAAAAAGAACAAACCACAAACAACAAGGGCTGGTAAGGATGTAGATAAAAAGGAACCCTCTTACACTCTTGGTGGGAATGTAGATTGGTCCATCTCCTATAAAAGATATGGAAATTCCTCAAAAAACTAAAAATGGATCTACCATAGGACTCAGCAATTCCACTTCTAGGAATCTTTCCAAATAGGATAAAACAATAACAACAACAAAAACAGCACAAAGACACTAATTCAAAAGAAAACCTAAACTCTTGTGTTTATAGCAGCACTATTTACAATAGGCAAAGTATGGAAACAACCTACATGTCCCAGAACAAATGACTGGCTCAAGAAGATGTGGTATATGTACACAGTGGAATACTATCCAGCATTCAAAAAAGATAAACTCATGCCATTTGAGACAACATGGATGGAACAGGAAGGGATTATGAAAAATGAAGTAAGCCAGAAGGAAAAAGATAAATACGAGATGATTTCACTTACATGTGGAATCGAGAGAAATCAAACAAAGAATCAGACAAAGACAAGTGACCCTTGAAAGCAGACTGGATATCTGAGATATTCATGAGGAGGCAGGAATGGGGGAGTGTAAAGAACAGATGGGAGGAGTGCACTGTGGAGTACGGTGGAAGATTGTGGGCACTTTGGTGGTGAGAAACTATGGTGCCTGCACTTGAGAGAAGAAATGCTATATGGTGCAAAAACAAAGAAGGATGTTTAATGAATGAATGTTACATAGTAGACACTAATTACTTTTTAATAATCATTCATAGTTCCAGCAATTCTAATACTTCAAGTTACTACCACTCTTAAAGTACTTCCTTAAAATAATCTGTTGTAAATAATTACTTTCAGGTATTTTAAATATTTCCCTCAAAATCTCATTTATGCTGTTATATGCTTCATGAACTTTCCTCTCCTGAACAGTGCAAATCAACTTTCAGCGAATCCTTTAACTATCACAAATATCAAGTCAGAAGAAACTGAGTTAATGAAGTTTAACAACTTTATTATTTACATTTGAAGTAGTCTTATTTCCCAAAGAAACTAAAATAAATAAATAGCAGTGGTGTGAAAACAGGTTTTCTAGGGTAATTTAAAAATAGAATAATTGTGGGGTTTTTTTCCTTATAGTTAGGAATCAAGCTGCTTAATTTGGGTACAAGTCAGATACCTCTCAAGTCTATGTGTTTCTCACAATTGGGAAAACTTTTTCACTTTTTTTACAAAAAATAATTGGTTTATTTATTTTTAGCTGAGGTTAACAATTGGGTATCCCATTAGGTAGTACCACCATAGGGCATCTACCACCATCTCACCTGTACTTCACCACCCCACAGGCCATTATGGTCCCCTTCCTCCCCTTTATGTCTCAGTTCTGTAGTCAGCTAATCAAGTGTTAGTTTTTCAGCTTATCTTTATCTGACTATTAATTTAGTTATTTTATAGTCCACATATTACCGAACTCCATCAGAGCCTTTTCCACTAAGACACCTCTCCCTTCTTTTGGTAGAAAAATGTCCATTTTCCACTCAGAAACTTTCACCCTTTAAATATCCTGAAACAAGGAACTACTGGAGAGAAATTTAACAAAGCGCTAGTGAACTAAGAGGGTCTGGTAAAAGTTACTGATTAAAATAAGTTATCAAATAAAATTGACTTGCTTATTGTTTCTATGATTACTGTCAGATAAGTTATTTTAATGTTCACAGAACAATCAAATTTTAATGAATAATGCTTTTCATATCTTCTTTGGTAAACTTTCTAATAAAGTATTTCTAAGCTTGCTTTCTCTTTTATGATAACAGGTCTGAAAAAGCAAATATTTCAGAATGAATTATAATTAGTACCACCACACTTTACCCCTTTGGTTTGGAAAAAATAAAGGAATCACCTGGGTAATTATCACAATTCTCCATATCTCTAGAAGAGAGTTATGCATTATTAATATAAAAATCTGCCACAACAACATTTTCATTAACAAAAGAAAAGCTGAATTGCTATTACCCACAGAGGAGTACAATAGGCAAACAGGAAATTAAATGCTAGATAGAGATCAGTTATGCTCCAGCTTTTGCAAAAACAGTTTAAAATGGACAGTTTCAATCTAGAATAGAAGCCAATGCCAAAACACATTTCTGGAAACACCTCTGCCCTTCTTGCTTCGCTTATCACAGCAGAGATCAGGTGTGCTGTATACATGTTCAGTAGATTCTACCCAGGAGACTGCACAGAAATGCCAACTCAGGGTACACCTAAGAGAGAAATTGTTATTTTCTACCATTTACATTTTGTAAAATGGCAGAGGGTGGGAGAGGGCCTTAAATGTAGACAATAAATCCACCACAAATCCTCAAAAAATCCAAAAATAAGGTAACATTGAAAAATGGAGGCGTTATTATAACATTAAAATTTTCATTATTGAAAACATTGCAAGCTAGACTATAAATGGACTACAAAGCAGAAATCAGAAAAATGTTTAACTCTATTCTTCAAATACAGTATATTTTTCTCATTGTAGAGCAAGCAGATGTTCAATATAAAACATTAGAAAGTACAGAAAATCATAAAGGAGTGGGAAAACACTTTGTGTTAGTCTCTGAATCTCTAAATTTGGGGGGATTAGCTTCCAATATATATTTTTTTCTGTTTCTATTCATTTTTCAGTGTCATTTTATAGTATTCTAATCTCATGGAAGAAATCTGAATAAAGCCTTAGGTTGTGACAGTATCTCTCCTAGCACATTTTTTTAAAGATTTATTTATTTATGCATACAAGAGCTGGGGTGCAGGCCAGAGTTGCAGGAAGTGAGAGGATTCACCAGAGACAGAGTGGGGAGCAGAATAGGTGCATCTACTGAAATACACTGCTGAGGGGAGCAGCAGGTGAGGCAGGAGAGGTCTGCTGTGCCATGTGGGACCTCCCTGGCCAGGGATTGAACTCCCACTGCTGTGCAGCTGCTGTGCTGCGGATGCTTCACAGTGGGGTGCTCAACCTGCTGCGCCACCAGGGAGGCCCTCTCCTAGCATATTTTAAAAATAGTAAAGACATCTATCTCTGATAATGTAGAAATCAAATTGCTTAACAGTGAAGAGGAACTAAATACTTCTTAATATCATTTGCATTTCACAATTACATACATGCAAGAAATCATAACCATTTCATTAGTGGATGTTTAGGAATTTTTCAATTTTTTACCAACACAAATAAGGTACCGATACATAGGACTATCAAAGGAACTCAGAGGAACAATGTCCATGTGAAGAAAAATAAAAACATAAAAAGTACAGTAAAACAGTAGAGCTTAAATTATATAGCTACCCTTGAATTTGTGGAATGGACACAAATGAGACCATCTTGGTAACATATAAGTTACATTTTAGATTAACATAAATTGTCAGACATAAATTTTGGACAAGGAGAGATTTTATATACTAGTAAATCCAATGAGTATGGGCTACAGTAGGGACAGATCTCTGGCTCCTGTAGATTTTGGCATCTCCTTTCTGCTGCCCGTGCTCTGGTACATGCAGGTTTCCCCCTGCCTACAGAGTCTAATGTTCAAGCAAGAGTCCTGCAATTGTTGTTCTTTTCTTTTAATCTTACAGAGTCAGAATGCCAAACAGAGGTGAATTACCCACTGGAATGTTAAAGCTTTATCTAATATGGGTCATAGTCCTACTTAGAAATTTCTTAAACTCCAGAAACTAGCACAAATAAATCCCCCAACTAACTTGCTAATAAGAACATGCCATTGGGATGGGTGACATGGTGGTGGGAGAACTACAGGAACTCCACCAGAGGGGAGAAATCAAGTAGTGTCCAAAAATTAACAAAGATGTGAGAAAATAAATAAATGAGAATATGCCTTTGGGGATATTACTTTTTTACAACTTCATCACTGGCAAAATTTCTTACTCCCTGTTTTCCCAATTCTAGATGTTCAGAAGCATAAAACTAAAACCAAAAAAAAAAAAAAAAAAAAAGAGTCTGTTTGATTTTGATTTAAAAAATCAAAAGTTTTTGATTTAAACTACCTTTTACCTAAAATATCAAAACATCCTTTGACATAGTGGGATGTCCAGAAAAGTTGAGACAATTGTAACTTGACAAATATAGGGTTTAGGGTGTGAATTAGTTATTGGCAATTTGAAGGCAAAGAAGACATGGAATTTGAGACTAACTTAAAGAAAATATATGTAGTTATATTCCTATCAAGCCAAAGCTTTTACCATATCATTTATTCTTTTGTTTGTTATTTAAAGACATTTAAGAGAACTTTAGGGGAGTAGAACAAAATCCAAACAAGACAACTAAAGTGTACATGTAGAAGACTACAGCCAAAAGTCATCATATCTAAAGAGTAGAGGGTGGCAGAGGGGTCTGGGTAAGAGTCCCACATTGATGTGTCAGGTAATAAGAAGTCAGAGTTTGATCAAAGTGATCTTTTATGTTTTGAGTTTCTTTTAACTTACATTTAAAGATACAATTTGTGTTTATAAACAAACAGAAATGTCATCATTGATAACACATAATCCCAGCTCTCCCTTGACTACCTGCAGCAAATTTGACTCCAAACCACCAGGTCCATGGCATGATGGTATGATGGAAGACATGCAGGAAAGTCACTTGGCTATTTTTCTTACGTAGAACAAAAAAGATCTGAAATAATTTAAAGAAAATCAAGTTTATATAAAATCAGATAATAATTTATCCAGTGTTACAAAAATATTGGCAAAGTGCAAAGTATTTCACATCATAATTTGCTTTCAAAGGGTTGCCTTACAGAATGCTCATAGAAGTAGCTGATTCTCCAAGGGAGAGTTCAAAAGTAGTTAAGCAGGTTAAAGGAAATTAGGTATGAGGCTTAGTCATAGAGAATCAATAAAACAGTAAAAAGAAATTTTATGCAGATTTAAAAATTAAAGATATAAAGTAAAGAATATGGCCAAAAATCATTCAAAGAAAGGTTATTGGTAAAAAAATATCCAAGTGGATTTTGAAGTATAGGGGAAAACAGAAAAGTCTTCATTCTTAGGACAGAAATTATTCTATATTGCTTTCTAACGCACTCTACCAGTTCAGATAAGGGATTAAGGCAACTGAAAAAGAAATTGCAACAAATCAAAAGCAAATTATTATTAAAGAAAGGTGAAAGGGGGAAACTTGAAAAGTTTATCTGGGAAATAGGATGGAAAAGCAAACAAAGCTGCCTAAAAATGAGAAGGGCAATCAAGGAACCATCCAGACTATATGTATCCAGTAGTTCATAAACTCTACAAACAAGAGTGAAGTGTGAAAGCTGTGCAGGAAAAAAATGTTTTCAAAACAATACTCAATAGCAGAGTTAAACGTTCAAAAAAGATTTAAAATTTAGAATGCACCATAGATGAGAGAGATTTCTCAATATGAGTTTAAATAGAGAAGCAGAAATGGTAGTACTCATAGGAGTATTTGAAAAAAGCAGTTTAGGGTAGGACACAGAGGCAGTAAAAGTTTCCTTGTGGAAGTTGGAACAGAGAACATGCAAAGCAGAAACCATGAAGCCAAAATTCATTTGCTTATGCACATGGAAGAGAACAGGATGGTATAACAGAAAAAGCCATAAACCAATAATCTGGGGTCCTCCGTCCCATAGGTAACAATACTTTCTAAGTAAGTAACAACTTCTTGTCTTCAATTTATTTCCAGATTGAGGGCTCTGGACTAGATCAGTTCTCAACCTTGGCTGCAAATTACAATGTCCACATAACTACGCCTCATCTCTTCTCCAGGTCATCTGGCATCAAATCTCTGGAGGAGGGTCAAGGTTTTCCTTGTTTTCTCCCCTAGTGGAATTAATTCTACTGTGTTATGAGTTCTGAGAACCTCTAGATTACAGCAGGGGTTCTCAAACCGTGGGACCAGGAGCAGCAGCAATCACCTGAGAACTTGCTAGAAATGCAAATCTTCAGACCCACCCAAGACCTACTGCATCAGAGACTCTGGGGGTGGGATAGGCATCTGTACTAAAGTCTGATAACTACTCAGTTTTATCTTCTCTACAGTCCTTTCCAGTTCTAACATTATATAGTCAGTTGAAAAGGTGAAGCAGGTTGGTAAATATAGTGATATATATTCTGAAGAGAGAAGACATATTTCAGTCTTAGACCCAGAATGATCACAGATAACTAACATCCATATGCCACAAAGAAATAATGAATAGACAATGAATAACCAATAATGAACTTTCCTAAGCAATTCTGGTTATCAGAGGCACACATCTTTCTCTTCTCATCACGGTCCCTAACCCATGCTTCCCTAAGGGCCTAGTCACCAATCTCAGTGTTGATTTTCTGCAAGAGAGAGGACCCAGTGAGCACAGACTTCAGCAAGGCAGTTGAGATGATTTTTATATAGCCCAAATTGCTGATACACCAGAAGTAATGTAAATCCTAGTGAAATTTATGAATTTTGAAGCATTTCTCTTTTTAAAGGAGTATGAATGACACAGTGCGTTAGTATATAGAACTAAAGGTTCTTTCAAAATGTTCTCTTCTCTTTGTTTCCAGAATTTGTATTACAAAACAAGTGCCATCAAGATACGTAAACATGCAGTTTTATGGTGTAGGTGACAGTTCATGCTTATCTTAATCAGGTGGTAGATATATGAAAAACACTTTTTTGAGTTTGCAAAAGACTGAAAAATAAGTTTATACTCTGTATTCTCTAAAATTACTGATAATAGAAGGTATAAGATAGTAGGTCTGCCTGAGGAGAGATAACAGAAGTTATCAGATAACTGAACTCTAGCAGGTTATTGTCTCCATTAAGACATCAAACATTTACCAAGTGTGGTGACCACATACTCACAGTATCTAATAGCTCAATAAATTTGGAGAAGTAATAAAGCCAGCAGGTGCGCGCCATCTGCAGAAACACAGATATAAATTATTTTTTCAAGAAAGGAAATTTACTTTTTTAAAATTTTGGCAAAAATACATATAATTTAAAATGTACCAGCTTAACTATTTTAAAGTGTATAGTTTGGGGGCATTAAGGGCATTATATTGTTAAGCAACCATCACTTGCATCCATCCATTGAACTTTTCATCTTACAAAACTGTAACTATTGATTAAACAATCATCCCTCATCTCCTGTCCCCTAAGCTCAGACAACTATCATTTTGAGTGAATTTGACTATTCAGAGTACTTCCATATGGCCTTGGATACGTAGCCTATGTGAGAATTTCCTTCCTTGCTAAGGCTGAATAATATTGTGTTTTATATATAGATGACATTTTGTTTACTCATTCATTTGTCTGTGGACATGTGAGTTGCCTTCATTTCTAACTTTTCTGAATAACGCTGCTATGAACACGGGCACACAAGTATCTCTTTGAGTACCTGCTTTCAGTTCTTTCAACTGTATGCCCCATTGTGGATTGCTGGATCATAGGGTACTTCTATTTTTAATTTTTTGAGGAGCCAGATAGAAATTATTTTTTAAATTCAAAAAGAATAGCACCAATTTTTATTTTACAGAGAACTTACATACCTGACTCACTTTGATTCTTTCTGGTAATTTTTAATTTTTCTTTCTCAACACATGTAAACTGCTAATTTGGTCATGTTTCATTCTAAACCAGTCAGTGTTACAGAGCCCAAAAAGGTTTACTATTACTTTTTAGTTTTGAGTTTTTCAAAAGGGAAACTTACCCTCAATGCTGTAGGTGACTGTGAATAGTCAACAATTTCACATCGAAATGAGTAACCTGTACCCCAGCCAGACATCACAAACTGCAAGAGAGCATATGCATATTAAAGAAGGAAGTATTTGTTCAACAGCTACAACAAAGGTAGTTTTGATCATGTCTCTTCATTCTCAGCTGACTCAGCAGTCAGCACAAGAGGAAAGGTGGGTTAAAGCAAATACAATTAGGAACTTACTTGATATTAAAGCAACAAGAATTCATCCATTATTTAAGTAATGTGTTTCTACTGAAATGTCTATTATTTGGGATGATTATTCAAATATAAGTGGAGAGCAAAATACTGGGTGTGTTTTGCTTAAATAGCAAGTAGTGCAGGTGCATGCCATCTGCTGGAGCAGAAAAAGCATCAGTGGTTTATCTTATGTCCATCTATATATGCCATGCTTATGTTTGCAGGTTCTAAGAAGATAACTGCGTCTGAATTCAGTCTTTTATGGTAATTTCCAATCTTCCCAGTTAGTCAGGAAAAAAAAGAAAAGGCAACCAAAAATCCTCAACATACTCGTAAGATGACTACAATAACTGGTCTCATCCTGTCCTAGGTTGGAGGGTGTAACGTGAAGTAGCAGTCCATTACTCTTAAAATCAAGATTGACCAAATACAAGTTTTGCTTTGAATTCACAGGACAAGTAAGAGAGGAAAATGTTAACAATAGTGTAATCTGGCAGGTCTTAATTCCAACACACCCACAAAGTGACCTTAGGCTAGTGTTAAGAAGAAAAGGCCTATTGTGATTAAGTTCAAACTGTAATTCAAAGACTATATTGACATTCTTTCAGTCTGATGGTAGAAGATCTTCTTTTAAAACAGTTTCTGAAACTGAAAAACTAGGGCTCTAATTCTAAATTCATATATTAAATGCTTGACTTAAACTAGGGTTATGATTATGACAATATGATTAGTTCTCTAATATTCTCACAAGTGCCAATACCTTAGCTAGCATGCCTTCTTTCTCAGTATAATGCTTACATTACTTTCTGTCACTGAAGGACATTCTAAATTTATATTTTTCATAACTATTAAAGCTCAAATGACAACTTTATTTATAATAAAATAGCTTCTCATGAAGCACAGATTTATGAGACATTATCAGATTATTTTAATGTGAAAAGAAACAAAGGAGAACAACTATTTAGACTGAGGTATTTAAAAAGACATTGTCCTTCTATAAAACCAGCTCCTAGATGTATTAATAAGATAATTTAATCACACTGTTAGTAAGTTATGAAATATTGAAAAATTGAGCTTGAGGAAGTATGAGACAGAGCTCATCAGGGGAGAAGCATCTTACAAAAAAGCAAGTTAATACATTTCCTCAAATGGCACAGAAATGGCCATTTGTTTTATAAAATCCTGATCTCTCAGTGAGTGTCTTCATATTCTCTTGAGCTCAGACTCACTTCTGACTGATGCAAGTAACACTCAAAGCCCATTTACTTATTCTCCTCTTGTTCTAAACAGAAGCTGTGTGACTTTTCCACTGCTGTGGGGTCTTCACTGGCCTCTATTATGTTGGCCCTGCAGCAAGTAAGGAACATGTTCAAATCATCACTATAAAATAAAACACGTGCGTTCCTTGAGTCTGATGTACTTTTACCTTGTCCATATTTACCTGAATACCCCTCATGGAGGTATTACTCTATATACCAAATGAACCTGAGTTCAGATGTGTGTTGCAGACGACCTGTTACTTGACTGTCTTTGTTTACAGAGAGTAGAACTTAATGCTTTCCTGATAATAAGTTGAGGATATTAAGCTTCAGTTGGTCTGTCGAACAGTTGACATACATATCTATATATCAGGACATCAAGAAGAAAGGGTAATAACTGGCATTTGGCAAGGTAATAAACTTTAAAAAGTGGCATATAAGCAACTCAACTATTACAGGTTAATGAGAGACAGAAATTCTCAAATTTCTTACCTTCTTTTACATTGTAATTGCTAAAATAGGAATCAAAACTGACTGGTTATAACTGGATTCCTTCTAAATTTAAGAAATATATTCAAGGACATCACAATCAGTGGTGGAACCTAAGAAAAGCAAAGCATGAAAGGACCCAAGAGACAATTTGGTCCCATCCTCACCGAGGACCAGTGCGGTTAAATGACTTGCTCAAAATCAGGTAGCTAGTTAGTAGCATCAATAGGACTAACTAGCCCCTGGTCTCCTAGCTTCTAGGTCTTTGCTCCCACTATAGTAGTCCGTAGCCTATTTCTGAAATCATGCTAAGAGCATGTATTTTCTTTATTCCCCATTTCTATGACCCCTTTCCTTTCAGTGACTTATACTCCATAAAGGACAGTAAGCATGATCCGTTAATAATTTTAAAAATAAAGTAGAAGAAAAGTAAGTCCAGACTTCAGAGAGACCTGTGAAAAATGAGGCCAGAGCAGATTTAAGGTGACCTGATCAGGTAGATACATAGCAGGACCCAGGCTGGAAGGACATATGTACAGAGGCTGTGGTATCAAGAGAAGCCACAGGTATCAACCTAAGTCCTTGTGAGTCCAGTTATGAGGAAGCACAATTTATACTTCAGAGGAAGTGAATAAGGGTTAGAGGATGAAAAAGCCAGCCAGTGTTAAAAAAAAAGCAAGGAATCTCAGAAGGGCACATAAGTGAGAGTGGCAGAGGCATGTTAATAACAGAGCGGGGCAGGGAGGAGAGAATTCATGAGTTTATTTTGGGACCCTGGAAGATCCCCATCTTGTTTACTGACAATTAAGTGACAGCCTCTTTCATCTATTCCTTTGTATGAATCTAAGTTCTCTGTCCTTCCAAAGCCCAATAAAACACACCAAAATAGACCACCATATTATTGCTCGTCAGAGCTTGCAGAAACCAATATTCTCCACCAGGATAAGCTTTGATGTCAGAGAGATGTGGGTCCAAATATCAGTCTTCCACTTAACTGGTCATGTTAATTATTTACCTTGAGTAAGTTATTTAGTTTCTCTAAGTAAGAGTTTCCTCATAACTAACATTTATGGCTTCATTCCTAGGTAATAGGTAAACTCTGGGCAAGTCCCTGTACTAAAATATTATTTTTTTTCCCACAACCTGTGAGGTTGTGAGACCACACTGGTATCTTCTAAAGAGTTCAGTGTCTGGTCTTTAAGTATAACTTCCTTTTAAGCAGCTGCTTTATAATCCCTCGATTCTTAAAGAGTTATTCTTTTAGTTGCTACCGGAAGCATAATGACAGAAAAACAGTAAGACTCAGGCAAAATTCCCACTAGCAATATTGAAGACACTTGCCTCATAACACATATACACAGAAAAGAGTACTATGAAAAAATTGTACGCTATCATCGCTTTCTTGAGTTCAAAAGGTTTTCGATTCTCCATGAGCTTTGGTCCAAGGGAAGTGACAAAATAGACATAAAGTCCCAGGATGATGGTTTGTGGCAGTGGTGAGGACATGAGGAGCCAATTCTCAACTCTTGGATCTATGAGAAAAAAAAAAAAACAACAACAAGATGTAAGCACACATCCACCTAGCCAACAGATAACTGACAGCAACCAACATTTCCTTAAGCAAGTGCCCAAGTCCTTATATTGACAGTGGACTATGTGAATGATGATCGCTAGTTTCTTTGGGAAAGGGAGAGGAAAATCACCAGGATAGTGATGGTAACAGTGAATTACCATCTGGAGGCAAAGAGTAAAGAGAGGTAGAGGATACCAGGAAGCAGGAGAGAACCAGATGGAGAAGCAGTCCAGGAGAGGGGTTGTAACCTTCATTTGAGGGATACGACTAGTTCAAGGCAATTCTGCAGGTAAGGAGTTAGGGGAATTGACACCCCCCCCCTCCCCCCGGCCACCACCACTCTCCTCTTCTTCTCCAACCTCCTGGGGCTCTCCATTGGCTGAACTGAACCAGAAACCAGAAGGCAGTGGAGTTAGCCCATGGTTGTGATCATAATGGTATAGAGTGGATCTGAAGGACAGAAGACACCCAGCAAAGTTCTACCATCCACCTTTGACTAGTAGAGACATTTTAAAGTTTCTCCATTTGTATTTTATATACAGAAATATGTTCCTGCTTGCTGTTTCATAACTTTCTTCTTTCCCTAAGGAAACGGGGACTTTTCTATATACATTGTATCACAGAATCACAAAATTGAAAGGAATCTTAGCATTACCTAAGCATTTAAAGTATGGATTCTGGGTGTTCAAAATGATGTCTAATCAACCTGATATTTTGAGCAAAAAATGTATTAACCTAACAACCATGTTAAAAAAAAAATTCACCTGATCATTGCTAGTTCTAAGTCAGGAGAAATAGAGCAATTAAACACCGCAACTCAAGATGAAATATGATGAATTATATATTCTTAAATGGTTCAGGTATAATTTTACTAAATTGCTTCATGAAGTCAGAACATTATGAAGGTAAATAAGTACGGGCAAGTCTTCAGGTGCATCTGACTCAAAATTGAGATCGCTAACTACCATCACTTTTATCAGTTTGAAAAGAGCCCTTACTCATTTAAACCAATAATGATGTTACAGGAGAGCTCACATTTGACACTCAGATATATGAAAGCATGGCTGTAACTATTAAAGATGACTTATCCTGCATTCAAATGTGCTCCCTTCAAAAACATCAAAATATGCCCTATCTCAAAAAAATAAATGTGTCAAAAGGCAGCTCTAAAGCAGACACCCAATACATTTAGGAATTTAATGTATGATAAAAGAAGCCCCATGAACAAGCAGGGAAGGGAGAGGTTATTCAACAAACGTTGATAAGAAAACTATGAGGGAGAAAAAAGTGTGTTCCTCACAAGTATGTCCCAAAATATGCAATGAGAGCAAGATATTTAAATTCTTTCTACAAAACAAAACAAGACAAATATGGAGACGACTCCTGGGAATGCTATGTTAAGCAAATTACTTTTCTATAGAGTTTTTTTGTCATTCACATTCATTACAAATTGCCAAGATGGGAACTGGTGGTCTGCAATGTTTTTCAAACTTACTTAGAGCCACAAACATTGATTTTTTTTTTTTTTTTGGTAGACTACAATTTAACACTCTGTGGAAGCAGCAATCTGTGGAACAGAATTTGGAAAAGATAGGTCTTCACTAAAATACATGTATAAATTGAATCATTAAAAATTAGGTAGTGAAAGGGAAAGAGAAATTAAATCATTCTGAGATATAAGCAAGGAGGTTATGATTAAACATAAGGAATGAGAGACAGGGGAAGTTCAGAAAAACACTGGGATCTTCTGTTTACATAACTATGCTAGCACTAAGACCAGAAATGCAAGATAAGGTGCAAGATTGTCAGGCAGACATGGCTTGTTTTACAACATCTTACACTTGGTATATCTATAAAACATTCACGTGAAGACCCCATCAGCTCCTGGAATAGGGGTCTGGAACTATGAAAATATGCAGAGATGTATGTTTGGGAGTTGTCAACACATAAAAGATGAATAAAAGTGGTGAAATTACCTTAGGGAAAGTGGATACAGTAAGTAAACTAAGTGGTTAAAGTCAGAATCTTGATAACTGAGATTCAAAGGAGAAATGATATGACATATACAGTAAAAATGACCAACAGGGAATGGTCAGAGAGGTAGAAGAAAACATCCAAGTGAGATATGCTGCAGCCAAGGGAAAAGTAGATTTTGCGAAGGAGTCAAGAATATCACATGTGTCAGAGAGCAAAAGAAAATGTGGATGGAAAAGTAGCACTGAATTTAACCAAAGGAAGTCATTGATGCTCTTAGCAGGAACAACTTTAATAAAGTATCATGCACAAAATAGAAATCCAGCAGAAGTTTGCTGACAGACACTCATAAAAACACAAAGTTCTCAAAATTTAAAAGTTGATTAAATTTAAAATTTAATCATATTAAGATTTGTCACAGTTTTTAATTCAGGAAAAGCTACAAAATCAGCTACTTGAGTGCATATCATGAAAGTCTTTTACTGCTTCTGTGAGTTCCCCTTGCTTATCTTTAATAATGACAAGTTATGTAGGACATCTTGGAGCCAAGTACAATTAAAATAGAACCCTCCCCACAGTTCTGCACCTCACCAAGGATGTCTCCATAATGGAAAATTGATATACAATCTGAGACCAGGGGACAGAATTAGAACTTATCAAACTCTGCTGGATTTCTTCTATCAGCGGATAATTCAAAGCTTATCATCATATATCATCATAAGCCACATTAATATGCCACCTTTTTATTTGCAATGAGTTTGTCACTTAAAACCAGTAGCAAGAGATACCCTCTGAATTACCTTTAAAAGTGCCAGTATAATTTTAATTTTTCTTTACAAGCAATTTAAATGTTTCTGCTATTAACAGACATCACATGTATAACTGAAAAGTATGCTTTCTGTAAATGCCAGTAAAGAAATTCCTCACGTAGAAATATATATTTCTTATTCCTTCATTGACTCAACAAGGGGCAAAAAAGAAAAAATCAAATGACATCACCTTTCTGGCTTCCACTGGTAGCAGCAGAAAGAAAACAAGTCAGGAAAAGCATGCTAGGCCAGTGCAGGAAGCAGAAGGAAATAATTTTAAAACAAATATTTCTTTCCTGCAATTTAACATTTTAAGAACACACCTTTAAAAACATGTGCGTGACTTTCAAGTCCTACAAATTTTTTAAAAATCATATTTTTGGAGGAGGAAGGTTAATTTAATTTCATTTCATTTTTAAAGCAAACAATAAAACAAAACACCAAGCTTTTAAAATCCTATTTCAGCAAAGTTTTGGAGTCAGCCAGGCTGGGGGTGGATCCTGGTTGGCCTAATGACTATGTGATCTTGTGCCTTAACTTCTCTGTGCTTAGAGCCTTCATCTATGAATTGGGCATAAAACAGCATGCATCTGTAGAGGACTTAGTGAGTAATTGTATGTCAGGAGGTCGGCACAGTTTAACTGCTCAATAAGCATCACCACTATTACTGCACAGACCTCAATTATGTCAGCACAGCAGTCACCTGTGGGGCATTAAAAATCAAATGGACAAATATTGACTCTGATCTAGCTGAATCCAAATCCTACGTTTTAGATCCCAACCAAGCATATTTTGAAAAATGCTCCTGAGGTGACAGTGACAAGCTGCCCAAAATAAATACCAGGAGATGGTGGGCTTCCTTCACCTACATTCTGGTTCTCAGCATGCAGATGTCCTTTATGGGGTCTCCCTACCACCTGATCCACTCAGCTACAGCCTGTCTTCCACACAAACGTCAAATTCACTTTCAAAGTGTACAACTCAGACTCTCCTCTGCTGAAATGAGCTCTTGACCAAACAAACAAAATTCAGAATCTTTGATAGGATGCTCCTGACTCAGCCAGTGGCTCATTTTTCCTGCCTTCTGTCTTGGCAACAGTTCTGCCTTTCTGAACTGGGAGCCCACTCCCCTGTGAGGTAGTGGGTTCCCCAGTAAGACATCTACAAGTCAGGCGGTGACTTGATAAGGGGGTGGGAAGGGGATTGCTCTTTGAGATTTAGAAGTGCTAGAAGTTCAAGGTTAAGATGAGTTTTTTTTTTCCCCTAGAGACAAAATGTTAATGAGGGAAGGAGTGATTCTCGACTTTCTATTAGGAATTGGCATTGGGTTGAAGTGTCATGAGTAGAAGTAAGATGAAAGAAGATGACAGGAAGGCAGAATCCATATCCGAGTGATCACCAGTAATTCATCTGAGAGAGAGAGAATAGGGGAAGTACAGGTGCCATATACATAGAATATTAATTAGCTTTTCCATCAACTACTGTAAGACAGTGTCCTCTTGTAAGTAGCATGTACTATCTCAAAGAGTGCACTCTTTAAAATTCCAAGCACCAATAACATGAAGAAGCTGAAAGGAAAAGCAAACATATATCTCCAGGGCTTTGTGAAGTACTAAAGATTCAGAATGGCAGCCATCTTACTCATATCCTATCTTCTTGAAGAAAAAAAAAAAAGAAATCACACTACACACTAACTTTGAAAAGTTACTATTACTATCCAGATATGAGAAAAGTTACTTTTTAAATATTATAAATGCTTCCATTTCTCTATAGTTCAAAAAACTACAGCATCATTTAAAAATTTGATATTTCATATATCAGAGTCATAATAAATCCTCTTATAGTTTTTGTATTAATCAAACGACTAAAAAAAAATCTGTAGCTGTGGAATTTTCCACAAGAAATAACTATGCATAACAACCATGTCCCTAGCAATCAGAAAGCCAGTGAATATCATAAATTTCCCTAAGGCTACTCAGGATTAGGGACAATGCCAAGTATACACTTGAAATTCTTGGCCCTTGATCATAGGTTTAGACCTTTCCAGAGTAAGCAAAGTAAAACTGGACTAAAAAGGCCAGAAATGATGCCTAATTGTTCTTGGAGATCAATACCACACTAAGCAGAAGCAAAAACTCTCTTACTATAGTTGATAGGGTTCTCATAAAGTTGTAACTCTCAATATAAAATTTTCTAACCCTTCTAGACCTCAATAAAAAGAAAAGTTATGAAGAAACTTTTTAAAAGCAATATACTATATGAAAGTATTTTACAATGAAAATGTTTTATCATCTGTGATTTATACCACCGCCATTACATATGTTTTGGGATACTTCCCAAATAAAGAGGGCACATACATGCATATTATCTGGTACCAGGTATGTACTATTCTCATCGTTGTCTTGCTAACAAAGAAACTAAGACTCATAGATGATAAATAATTTGTACAAAAGAAGCTAGTTAATGAATAGTAGTGTCAGAACTTTTCACTACACATCCCCATAACTTTTTCCCTCTCCCAAGACTTCAAATTAGCCTAACTTCAGATATTGATTCTCTCTTCTTCTCAACCCCTCTGAACTATGTACTTGCAACACAACTCCCAGGACTTTCTTGCTACTTCCTTTATCACCTCCAGTCCTTCTATTCCTGTTATTCATCCTTTCAATGTAAGTCTTCCTATTAAAAAGTAGGTGATCCATGGATAAAAGTGCAAATAAATTCTTAAGTGTTCATTTAAAAACATTTTATACATCTGGTAATAAGAGATAGTCACTACCATAGAAAGCTATTTGGTTCTTGAATTAGGATATTGATTACCTGAATCTCTTGGGTTCCTGCATTAGGGGTAATGAATAATAAGAGTTGGATAGCAAATGGCATGTTTTCACAAATTAGTGATTTCAAAAAAATGTACTCAAATCTACTTGGTTCCCAATCACAAATGGCAAGAGTTTAGACAGAGGTATACCTACATCATACCTCTATGATGAAAAGCAATTAAAATAGGGCCTCCCTGGTGGCACAAGGGTTAAAATCTTAGTGCTAGCAAGCTATGGCCAGCCACTGTAGCACAAGTTTGATCCTAGGCCAGGGAGATGATCCACATGACACAGCAGATCTCTCCAGTCTGGTCTGCTGCTCCCTTCAGCAGTGTATTTCAGTAGATCTGTCTGTTCTGCTCCCTACCATGTCTCTGGTGAATCTTCTTACCCCTCTACCCCCACCACACCTCTAGCTTACATCCCAGTTCTTGTATGTACAAATAAATAACAATAAATTGTTAAAAAAAAAAAGTATGGCAAGATATAGATAAGTAAATATAAATTACTTATAACCTCCCCACACAATAACTATAAACCCAAATAAAAGAAATATATGTAATGTTTTATAACCTGCCTTCATTTAACATATTTTAAATTTCTTGCCATGGCATTAAATATTCTTCTATGTTGCTGACTCTTTTTAATGGGTGGGGGGAAAGACAATCATTTCAGAATCATGCAGGGGTTATCCTAGGCAACACTCCCAGCCCATCTTGATACAGCCTTGGCGGTGTGGCCCCTCCCTTTCAAGAATCATCAGGGATAGAATCATTGTTGGCTCATTTCACTTTAGGAGCATTAGGACAGAATCAAGCCTGAGTGCGTTGTGCCTCCAAAATCACTTTTAATAGCTACTGACTTAGAAGGTACCATCATTTATTAACCAATTCCCTTCACTGGATATTAAGCTATTTTCACTATCATAAATAGTGTAATGGACATCTGTGTAGCTCTATCTTTGTACATATCTGAAATGAAACCTTTGACACTTCCTCTTGGTTAATTAGTAATAAAAATCAATATATGGAAGTGTCTATCAGGGAGTAATATGTTTCAATGATATCTTATTAAATATGGGAATTTAATATCAAAAGGAAGGATGAGCGTCAATTATGAAATTTGGTTACTTACCAGCATCTTTGATCCAATTATCATAAAGACGCACAGTTCTGGATGTAAGATCACTGAAGGCCATTTTCCACAGGATTTACTGGCTCTTGCAATGTGTTCTTCAGCAAAACAAACAAACAAATTAAAAAAAGGAATGCATTTGTGATCTATAAATGCAAATAAAGCCAAGTTTCTAGTAATACAATATTAAAATTGCTAAAAATTTAATAGGAATAACTGGCAAAACAACAAAATTTTACCCTGGGTAAATGCATTAGTGAACCACATTAAACCCTGATGTAGCTGCAAGCATTTAGATTCTTCATCATTGAGAACACTGCTTACTTTGCTGAAAAGGGCTGACATTCTATACATGAGATACAAAAGGAATAAATGACTGCAAGAACTTTCAAAGGAGTTATTTTCTCTCTTGTTGGAACAAGACAGATCAAGAATGAACTCCCATGGCAATACTGAAGTAAAAACCCAGGAGAAGAACGTCAGGAAGATATACAAACTTTAAGAGAAGCTGCTCTGATCTAAGACTAAAAGCTGATCTTCAGCCTTCTCTATGCAAGTCTATAGTCTAAGTGGAAAAGAAGTAGAAGAGGGCAGGGAAGAAGATGTACTCTGAGCCAAAAAGAAGCTACCTAATTTATATGAACAGATAGACAAGAGTAATTGAGGGGGGAAAAAACCTTATGGTAGAGAAGACCAGGGAAGAAAAACAAGCTCTATAATATATTTAAATATATTCTTAATCTTCAATAATTAAAACATCATGACACCAGCACATGAGGAGACAAAGAAGAGGCTCGAACAACCAGAAATACACTAGCTACCTTTGAGAATTTAGAGCTATATTTTATTAATTCTAAGATGTATACTTCCCTATTTTTTAAGGTCTCTGAAATCAACATACACCTTACAAATGGATGGTGTATCAGTAAAAGAACAATGTATTTAACTCAAAGTCATATAGTGGGAAGATGAAATAGTTTTGGAGAGGGTTGGTGGTGATACTTGCAGAACAAGTTAAATGTACTTAATGCCACTGAACTGTATACTTAGATATGGTTAAAATGGAAAATTTCAATGATCTATATTTTACCAGAATAAAAATAATCTAGGTTTACAATAGAAAAATTTAGACCTTCTTCTAGCATTTTAGAATAAAGCCATTTCAGAATATAAACCTACTTTAAAAGACATTTGGTAAATGATAAAGCTGTTATCTCAAACTACTGGACACTGAATTACCAGCAGTTATTCATTGATATGGTACAACTAGATAGCCATCTGAAAAAAAGGCTGAATTCAAACACATTTCAAGTCAGTATAAACTCCAAGGAGACCAAGGATTTAAATATGAAAAACAGAATCGTGTAAGTAGTAGATGAAAATATGGGAGCATACCTTATAGTCCTGGAATGGAAAAGGCCTTTCTAACTTTGACTTTAAAAATATATCACATATGAGAAGACTAGCAATTTTAACCATATGAAAATCAAGAAGAAAAAAATAGTGAAAAACCAAATGACAAACAGGAAAAAATATGTTCAATTTATATCACAGATATATATATAACTCCCTAATATATAGAGTTCCTAGGAATTGATAAGAAAAATATCTATAAGCCAAGAAAAAATGGGCACCTTACATTAAAAAAAAAAGAAACACAAATGGCTCTTAATCATATGAAAAGCTGCTTAACTTTAAACACATTAAGAAATCTACAAAATTATACTGCATTGTATAGGCCAAAATCCCAACATTTTTATCAACTAGATTAAAACAAATCCAAAAATGTGTTAACTCTGTTGGCAGGTCTGTGGGAAGTTCATACCTTTCTGGTAGTAGTGTAAATTATATAACCCTTAATAAGGGCAATATGGCATCACCAGTAAAAAATACATTTTTTTTTTTTATCCAGCAATTCTACTTCTATAAACTTTTATAGATATGCATGTACATATGCAGAATGATAACACATATTCTTTTACTGTTACTTAACATGGACATCTACTACTAGACATAGAGATGGGAAGCCTCTTATTCTATTTGGGGAAGGTACAGAGATATCCTCTAGTTAAAAGCAGAATTGGGATCTTATTAATCTACTTGAAAGTATAAAAGTACAAGGATAGAGATGCCAGAAAAGTCATGGGTTTCATATCTGTGAAGCAGAAATATTAAAAAGTCAAAAACATTAGACAAATCAAATCTCCACACCTCCATTAAGTGTAGAAGAGGCAAGGGAAATGCTACAGGGAAAGAAAAAAATGGCTCCCTGTCAGAGCTCAGCCGGCCTCCAAAGGCCTCAGAAATGAGTAACTGGATTCAACAGGAGCTTGTTCATGAGGGTTGGGGGTATTCCTTTGCCCAGCACCTGCAACCAGACTGTGAATTCTGCTTCTTGTTTTTGACAGTGTCACAGGGTGATTGGTCCTTTGGTAAAGAAGGAACTTAAGCTTCCTGGATTAGCTTTTTTATCTTAAAGTAAAACGTCAACTTTATTTTTTTAAGAAAGATTTGATTTATTTGTGCATACAAGAGTTGTGGTACATACCAGAGGTGGTGGTGGTGGGGGGGGTGGTGGTGAGAGGATTCACCAGAGACAGAGTGGGGAGCAGAACAGGCAGATCCACTGAAATATACTGCTGAGGGGAGCAGCGGGTGAGGCAGGAGAGGTCTGCTATGCCATGTTGGTACCCTCCCTGGCCGGGGATTGAACCTGTGCTGCAGTGACTGTGGATGCTTCACAGAGCAGTACTTAACCCCTTGCGCCACCAGGATGGCCCTAAAACATTAACTTTAAATGTGAGAAATGTGTCTGCTGCACCGGTAAGGCCCTTCTCACAGAGCAGCTTATCTAAGACTCTTAAATGCAGTAAGATGCTTATGTCAGCACAAAATAGATACTATCCCACAACATAGGGAGTATGCTTGAGAGCTCTGACCATTTTGTCCATTCTGCTCAAATCCACGTAAACATTAGTCAGAAGGCAGACTCATCTGGGAGTACTTCCTGATGGAATTCACTCAGATGGTGAAGGACTGTGATAGGAAGTACCAGGCAGGAGTTCAGAAAACTATCCCCAGGTGGATACTCAAATGTGGACTCTATCTAAACCTTACATAATATGCCAGGGACACTGTGCCTGAGGGACAGGAGTGGTAGAGTCAGCATATGGTTTCCTAAGGCTTATCGAGGGTCAGGATATGGCTCTGTGGTTTTCCATTTCTCTGAATATTCAGGATGTTCTGGACTCCCCATTGATCCCTTTTGTTTGGAAAATCAGACATTAAGGAAAAACGTGCAAAAACAGATCTATCTAACCACAGGTGCTGCTCAGAGCCACACAAACTGAAGTGAATGCAGGAAGGTACCAGCATAGGGAAGGAGTTCAGGGGGCACTGAAAATTTCAGAGGAAGAACAGAACAGCTGACTTTCCTATAGAAAGTCATGGCTGGCCTCCTATGGGGTGGTGGTTTGAAATTGTATTCTTGTGCAAAGCAAGGGAGGAGGGAAGGACAGCACAAATCAAGCTATATCATAGAAACAATAACTGCTCCTTGTCCATCTGGTAAGGGAGACACACCTTCAAAAGTGCAGAAAGTGTAGCAAGGGAGGAGAGCAGGGCCAGCTTGGTGGGAAAAGGGAGACATGAACCTGACTCATTAGAAAGGGCAGGTGAAGCTCAGCAGTGGGTTGGGTGGGGTAGTGGGACCTCAGCTGTGGGCTGGTCAAAGAACTTCCCTGGGAAGGCATAGCAGACAGCCTCTCTTCAGGGTTATGACTACAAACCCAGAGTTCACATGGAGTCCACCCCAGTTGCCCTCTAAGGGGGGGTTTTAAAAACTCTGAGATAAGAATTCAAAAGAGTCAAAGCTTGTTAGGGAAACTTCCACCTAGAAACTTATCCATCTGTTCCCTGTGTATTCCCCTACCCATCTGTTTTCTCAGAGGAGCCAGTTCCCCTTACCCCACTCCTAATCCCCCTGTAGTTTAGCAGAAACAAAGTCTCAAAGAGGTTGTGGGTCTGAGTTAGAACAGAAAGATCTGGGTGTCTTGAGTTTCTTCTGTTCCCGTAATTTAGAATGACAAAGGCTGGGGGAAGGGAATCAGAAACTTTTAAGTATTGTAAAATGCATGGAATGTCTCTAAAGTACCATCTGTTTAAACCAGAATTTTTTCATGTTAACAGTATCAACATTGTGGGCCAGATAATTCTTAGTTGTTGGAGTTGCCCTGAGCATTTCTCCTTGGGCTTTCCCTTGTCATGCCCATCTATTTTTTTTTTTTTTTTTACTACTTCTCTTCATTTAATAACTAGGCTGTACAAATTGCCTCAGAAATGAAACAGAATAGTAGAAGTTTGAAGAACAAAGTTTAGACTGGCTTTTGAGTTACAAAACCTTAGGTACTTAGCCATTACAGAGGAACTCAAGGGCAAAGACAAGAGATCTGTTGTTTCCATGCCTTCTGGCAGGGAAGCTAGCGCTAGGTTTGGGGGAGGTGAGAGTCCAAGGGAAAGCAATTATGTGAATCTCAGCAAGGAGGGCAATAAGCCCTGGCGAGGTGCCACATAGGATTATGGAACAGAGTGCAGGAGGGGTCAGGCTTTGTTGCCAGAGCTGAAACAGGTGATTGGTGGTCTGAGGAAACCATAGAGAAGTTTCTTTTGTTTCAGCTTGTGTAAGAGCAGTAGCAAGACCCCTAAGGACCCTGCCCTGTCTGAGGAGGTGTAGAAAATGGAGTTTTTCCCTAGCAATACTATAGATTCACAGAGACAAGTGGCCGAAGACCTGATAAAACATTGGCTTATCTGAGGGGACGGCACTGTAGACAAAGAACAGGATGAAAATGTGTCTCTTCCCAATTAACTTGATATTACATAAGTGTTTTCTAACTTGCTGATAGGGAGAGGGATGCTTACAGATTAGAACTGACTGAAAGAGGTCCCTACTACCCCAAATAATAAAGAAAAAGAGTTGGAACAACCTGAGTGCTCATCAACAGATGGCAGATAAAGATGTGGTGTATACACGCACAATAAAATATTATGGAGCTATAAAAAGAGGAAAAAAAAGATGAAATCCTGCCATTTCCTACAACATGGATGAACCCAGAGGGCATGATGTTTAGTGAAATAAGTCGTATGGGCAGGGAGGTGACCCACATGGCACAGCAGACTTCTCCTGTCTCACCTGTTGTTCCCCTCAGCAGTGTATTTCAGTGGATCCCCCTGTTTTGCTCCCTGCTCTGTCTGGTGAACCCTCTTACCTCCCACACCTCTGGCCTGTACCCCTGTTCTTATATGCATAAATAAAAAAATCTTTAAAAAAAAGAAACACCGTATAATTTCACTCATGTGGTAAATAGAGAAACTTAACAAATGGATGAATAAAATAACACAAAAACAAACTTAGATTATAAGTGAAATTAGTGGTTACCAGAAGGGAAATGCAATGGTGTGGCTAAATCAGATAAAAGAGGTCAGTTGTGTGGTGAAGGACAGACTTGAGCTTTTAGTGTTGAACTTAATGTAGTATTGACAGATGTTTACTTTTTAATGATGCAACCTCATACTCACAATGTAATGTTTCTTCAATTAAAAAGATAAATTTTAAAAAATAAACTACAAAGAAATAAAATTTTGTTCTGACATAAACTTTGTCAAGTGAGAGTTGAAAACACTTACTTTTGGTATGGGATCAGGTCAGTACAATGTTTTCTCTCTTCTATATCCTTGTATCAGAGATTGCCAGTGCTGGTTGACAATTAGAATTACCTGGAGAGAAATTTGGATTCAGTTAGTATGTGTGGGGGGATTCTGATGATAGACCAAGCTTAGGAACCTCTTCTTAATGACACAAAATGACAACCCCCATGACCTGAAGAACAGGCGTATTTTTTTTTGACTAAGTATGCAGTTAATGAATGTCACTTTATGAGTTAATGATAAGTTTAAAAAGAACAGGAAAATGTAATCAATACTGGCAAAAAATTTCTCTAGTGATTTAAAACAACTTGCAAGAGATGTGAAATCTAGGAGCAGATCTGAAGAGTCAGCACATACACCTAAGGTATAAAGAAACTAATGTCTTAATTTCGAGGGAAAAATAAACATGAAGTTCTCAAACAGCTGTGAAAGATAAGATCACTGCTACATCTTAGGCTTTACTAAATTAAAGAAAATATAAGCCTTGTCTTTTAGGAAACAAGACTGATCATGACAAAGATACTAATACTTCCTATTTTCCTAGTACTTCCTATTTTCCTATGTTACCGTATTAGGGAAGATGCTTTCCTTTACAAATAACACAGCACCCAACACACCTTAAGTAGTAAGGGAAAACATCATCTCATAGAAAAAGAAGTCTTAAAGGGAGGGAATTTTTTTCTGAGTTGGCCAATTGCCGGTTTGTCATTTTTTGGAAGAAAATGGTGATATAGGAAATGGTGAGATAGTCATATAGGAAAGCACATGGCTTCAGGGAGAAAGTAGGAGAGTGAAATAAGGGAGAGGAGTAGTTAGCTCTCTAGGAAGAAACAATGTCTGCTGTGACTATGACTTGAGATGATGCTGCGTGAATTTCAGTCCAAACATCTAAGAGCCCTCTGCTTGTCCTAGTGATATGTGTTCAGGATAAACTAATACTGATTTTTGTTTAAACAAAGCATGAGTAATAAGTTAAGCATGCTTTGTAGCACCATATAAGACTCCACTGATTTTTATATATTTGCTCTTTAGAATTATCTTGTGCCACAGTCTTCTTTATGATCAGGTAACAAACTGTAAGTCTATAAACAGAGAGCATAGGGTTAAAGTCATGCTTAGAATTTGTCACACCACTTCCATGAACTTAAGTTGCTCTGAATTGTATATAGCATGTTTAAATAAAATAGGTGTTTTCCCATTCCTGCAAACAATGACTATGACATAGTAACACTCTCTCAATATGAAAACGCTCAGGTCTCCCCTTCAATCAGGTTTAAAAGTTATAATTTTCATGTCTAGCAGGACCTCAAAACAGGACCTCAAAATAAGCAGGACTCTATCATTCCCTCCATTCATTACTATTCCATCTTGACTTTTTGACTTCTTTGCTTTACCTTAATACAGGTATCTATTAAAATTAGATGCCTCTGAAAAAATATGATACTCTAAATGCATGACCTGTCAGACTAAGTCAGACTGCATGTCTGTTTGGCTCAAGCTCTGCAGCATTATCATGATTAATGAGTTTGAGCAGACACAGGCAAACTTTAGATGTTTATTTGACAATCTCAATATGTTAATATGACAACTTGTTAGAAATGAAGGAGTAGCAGAAATCAGTGGTATTAGCAACAGGTCCACTAGGAAACACAATTCATGTAAAACCTTAATCATCATGCTAAACATGCTATTTATTGTAATCACTATTACTCTTAAGGTAAGAGAGAGCCTTTTAGCTTAAGCAGGGTAATCAGTATCTTTGGTCCCAATTCAGCATTCTATAATTGGAGATATAAGACAAACTAGAGAAAAGTCAAAAAACCTATTCAAATCACCAGCAGTTATAAAACTCAGTGCTAGGCAGTAGGAAATAGGAGGATGAAGACTAGGCCCTACCCACAGGTAACCTGAATACCTGAAAAGATTCAGAAAATAGAATGAGCAACTTTGAGAACAGAAGTACAGCCAAAAACCTGTACCTATGATAGTGAACACCAGGACTTGTTTCTCTGTCAGAAGAAGTGATTTAATACCTATTTATAATCTAAGTCTTAGTAGAATGCCTCGAGTAAAACAAGTAAATTAATAAATATCTGCTGAAGGAATTTTTTAAATGTTATAAACAGGAAAACAACACAAGGCAAAGGAACCAAACCAGCTATCCATCCCTTAGCTTTCTTTTCCACTTTTTTCTCAACAAATGCAATATTGTCATTCATTTTTTTAAGCAAAAAGTATTTTGGGGGGCATCTGTAATTGTGTAAGAAAGTGCTAAACAGAATACAATGGGCTTTGAGTAAAAAAAAAAATTCCAATTTGGTAGAAAAAAAGTAAATGCCTAAACAGACACCTAACACACAGGATATTAAAGGCTTTAGAATTTTGAAAGTTCATATGTGGCATGTGTGATCTGGAAGAAAGTCATAATGGAGGCGAGGATACATGAGCAGAGCACCAAGAATAAGGTTTCAATAGGGGGCCTCCCTGGTGGTGCAGAGTGTTAAGCACCACACTATGAAGCATCCGCAGCCACAACAGCATGGTTCAATCCCTGGCCAGGGAGATGGCCCACATGACGCAGCAGACCTCTCCTGTTTCACTTGCTGCTCCCCTCAGCAGTGTATTTCAGTCAGTCTGGCTTGTTCTGTTCCCCACTGTGTCTCTGGTGAATCCTCTCACACCCCCATACCTCTGTCTTGTATGCATAAGTAAATAAATCTTTAAAAAACAAAAAAGATTTCAATAGGCCACAGTGTGTGCACCTGAGAGAGAGGAGAGGCATGCATTGCAAGTAGATGGATCTCCCAGGGAAAATTCATTCACTGTTATTTTAACCAATTATTCTTAAGTATATGCCAAGCGCTGCTTTGGGTGCAGTGATATATTGGGCAATAACAAAAATCCTGCCTTCATAATTTCTAGAAAGGTTCCAGAATGTGCTAGTCCATTTGATAATATACAGGGTTAATAAGGAGAACAAGAAAAGGGTCAAGACAGGAGTGTTCTATTCCAGTGGTGGTAATAGATTATGAATGAACTAAAAACCAGGTTAAAGAATATTTTTGGATATAGTTCTCTTGACAATGAAGAGTCATTATAGGTTTCACAACCAGGGAGTGTTTTAATAAAAGTGGTACTTGGAAAGATTCACTGGGTGATAGAGTCCAGGGCTAGGTGACTGAGGGTGTGCCTTAGAAGCAGGAAGAACAATTATGCAACTATTCCACCCTTTTGGGAAGGACCCAGAATAAGCATCACTTCCTCTGAGATATCATCCCTGATTTAATCAGCCATGAACACCAAGGTGTTCTTATAATGTTTCATCTATGATGGTGCTTAATTGTATGTATTACAAATTTCTGTTTATACATTTTTATCTTCCCACTCACCAGAAGGAAGAGACTGTGCCTCAGTATCTTTGTGTT
Organism: Galemys pyrenaicus; assembly: GCA_019455555.1. Lineage (NCBI taxonomy): Eukaryota > Metazoa > Chordata > Mammalia > Eulipotyphla > Talpidae > Galemys > Galemys pyrenaicus. The sequence goes on from JAGFMF010011684.1 coordinate 3,115,161, forward strand.
CCCAGTGCCTAGACTAGTGTCTGGCAGGGCAGAAAACATCTGTGGTGTGAATGAATAATCAAGAATTTTGGACTGGGGCCTCCCTGGTGGTGCAGTGGGTTAAGCAACGCACTATGAAGCAGACTGCAGCATGAGTTTGATCCCTGCTGCCGGCCGGCCAGGGAGGGGACCCACATGGCACAGCAGACCTCTCCTGCCTCGCCCGCTGCTGCCCTCAGCAGTGTGTTTCAGTCAGTCTGCCTGTTCTGTTCCCCACTCTGTCTGATGAATCCTCTCACCTCCCGTGACTCTGACCTGCACCCCACTCTTGTATGCATAAATAAATAAACCTTTAAAAAAAAAGTATTGGACTGAATTGTGTTCCTTTAAAATTCATAGGATGAAGTCTAATTCTTAATACCTCAGAACATGGCCTTATTGAGAGATAGGGTCTTTGCAGAGAACTTTATGTTAAAATGAAGTCATGAAGATGGACACTAATCTAACCGGTATCCTTAAAAAAAGAGGAAATCTGGAGACAGATATATAAATAAAAATGCAATAAAAATACAGAAAACTATCTATAAGCCAAGGAGAGCTATGGAATAGATCCTTTTCTTATAGCCTTCAGAAGGAACCAAGCTCTGTCGACCTCTTCATTTTGAGCTTAGAGCCTCCAGAATTGAGACAATATATTTCTATTGTTTAAGCTACCCTGCTTGTAGTACCTTGTTACAGCAGGACTAGCAAACTAATATAAATGAAAACATTCAAGCCACTTGGAGGAATACCAGAAAGAGATCTAGAGATTAAGGTCACCATTAACATAAATAAAAAGAGGTGATAACATGAGACTATAATAAATTTCTGTGATAAGAAATACATGAAGAAGCACAGTATAGGAAAGTATCTCAGAAAATACCCACATTTAGGAAGTAGAAAGAGAAGCCAATGACAAATATAGACACAGCAGTTATGAAGTCACAAAATAAACTAAAATAATAAAAAAAAGTAAACTAGTTAAAAAAAAAAGCTTTACAGAAGAATCACATAAGGAAAGGCCTCATGTTCTAAATATCAGAAAGGCACAGCTCTAGAAAGACTCTGGAGTAAAGGTACTCAGAATATGGAAAAACTCCTACCCTAATGGTGGCCTCTCCCTACAACTGAACCAGCGATGCAAGAGAATTCTCATTAAGACTAATAACCCTAACCTTTCCCTTCTCCAGCTGGGACTAGAACAACAGGACAGGTTCTCAAGATGGAGGCTCTACACTTAACTGGTGAACAGATAAAGAAGATCTAGAGATGTCCCTTGGGAATGGACATAGCTGCGAGGTGGAGTGATTCTTAGTACAAAAATTAACACTTTAAAGGTCTTAATACAACTTGCATTTTCCCTTTACATATCCTCGGCTGATAAAAAAAAACATAGCTATAAATTGAAGTTCTCAGTTCTCAAACTAAAGCTGAGTGAAGAAAAACAATCTAGACTCAAAAATACTCTGGGAAAGGGCACTCATCTAATGTCACAGCAAATACAGCCTTGACCAGAGGTGTCCACATACTCATAAAATGAAAAAAAGTTGACTAGAAAATTTCACAAATATATTATTATTTTTAAAAGTCTGAAACAAGAAAAGCACATAGCAAACAATTTAATCAAGGTGAAAAAGGTAACCTAAGTACCAAAAGAAAATTCTTTACAAGTACTCTGAGTTAAAAACATGTATTCATAAAATGATTATTTTTAAAAAGAATGAAATAGAACTGGAGAATGTAGAGCTAAGAACATAGATTTAGGACCAAACTCTAATTATATCACTAATAAATAAATAAGAAACAAAATAATCATGTTAAACAATGAATTCCTGATACAGGAAAATGGTTGAAGTAATCAAATGAAAACAACAAAAATTAAAACAACAGAGAAAAGCTTTTAGCCAGGATAAAGATGAACCAATATAAGAATAATTGGTATTTTTAAAGTATAGAATTCAACAAAAGAGGAAGTAGTAATATTCAAATAAATGTCTACTGACTTTACCAGTAGAACTATAATCTTATCAGATTATAATCTTATAACTAGATTATAAGAAAAGCTAATGCATAACAATCAATATAAAGACATAGTCTAATTAAATTGATGAACTGAGAGAATTTAAAAAGTGCATATATACAAGAAAAGCAACTCAAAGAAGATCCAAATAAATAGAAAATTATACCATGTTCATGAATTGAAAGACCCAGTATTGTTAAGATACTAATTTTCCTCAAACTGATCAATACAACCTGATAAAAATCTTGTTCACCCAGCATAAGATCCAGCAATCTTACTCTTTATTAACCTAAGAGAAATGAATATTTATATTCACATAAAACCTGTATATAAATGTTTATAGTGACTTTATTTATAATCACCCCAAATTGGAAACAACCTAATGTCCCTAAAAGATACAGTATATTTATTCAATGAAATGTTACCCAGAAATTATCTTAAAAGGGGATTGTTAATATTCACAGTATGGATGAATTTGAAATATGTTCATATTATATGAAATGAACTAGAGTTGACAGACTACATAGGACATGACTCCATTTATAACATTCTGGATAATGCAAAAGTACAATGAGAGAACATATAGGTCAGGCAGGGGATGGAGGTAGGGGGAAGGGTTTATTTAAAAAAAAAAAAAAGCCAGTTCATTTAAAAACATCAGTACTGGGGTCTCCTTGGTGGTGCAGTGGGTTGAGCTCAGCACTGTGAAGCATCCATGGCATAGCAGCTCGAGTTTGAGCGCCAGCCAGGATAGAGACCCCATGGTGCAGCAAGCGGATCTCTCCTGCCTTGCCTGTTGCTCCCCTCAGCAGTGTATTTCAGTCAATCTGCCTGTTCTGCTCCCCACTCTGTCTCTGGTGAATCCTCTCACCTCCCGTGACTCTGGCCTGTACCCCAGTTCCTAATGCATGAATGAATAAATCTTTAAAAAAAAAGAAAGAAAAAATACCAGTACCTCCCTGGTGGTCCAGGGGTTAAAGTCTCAGTGCTATTAAGCTATTGCCAGCCACTAGGCATGAATTTGATCCTTGGCCAGGAAACTAACCCACATGGTGCAACAGACCTCTCCTGTCTCCCTTGCTGCTCCCCTCAGCTGTGTATTTCAGCAGATCTGACTATTCTGCTCTCCACTCAAAATCCGGTGGTGAATCCTCTCACACATATCACTTATCCCCCTCACCCCTCACCTCTTGCCTACATCCTAGTTCTTGTATGCATAAATAAATAAATCTTTTTTTAAAAAATCATAGTACAAGGGAAATTTTTGATTGATGGAAATGTCTGTATCTTAATTGTGGTGGTCACAATTCTATGTATAAGTCAAAACTCAAAGAACTATCAACTAAAAATAACAAATTTCCCTTTTAGGATTGATATAAAGACATATTTCTACCTTCTGAACTTAGTCCTGGGATACTTCTAATATACAAAGAAAAGAAGAAATAAATGCACTGTCTCTCCACCCCAAAGATTTAATTTACTGAATGTAAAAAGAATGAAGTTACTGAATATAAAATTTTTAATACCAAGCCAAAAAACAAAAACAAAAAATGGAAGAGGCAAAGAAAACCAAACTTAAGAAATGGAGGCTAGATCATAGTTCTCTAAAGCAGCATTCAATGACAAATGAATTAACATATAACATTTTGAAAGAACAAATTGTAACCTAGTAATGTATACCTAAGATGTTGTTCAAATACAAAGATATCAGAAATACCTTCTCCCAAAGAGCTTAGGAATACAGCACCCACTAGCTTTCTTGAAAAATCTACATCATGACAAATCAAGCAGTTACAGAAATGAATCAAAAGAAAATATTCAGGAATTGAGAAGCCCTTTAGAAAAGATTGGTTGTTGGTGGGCAAAATCAATTTAAACATTGAAAGACTATTAGGATTATAAAACAAGGTGTAAATATTATAAATCCTTATAACATAAATATATAACTATAAATAATGTTTACTGAATGTCTGTTATATATGGTTCTTTATGTCAATTATCTCAGTTTCCAAATTGAGCCTTACTTTACAGATGGACAAGCATAAGACACATAAAAGTTAAATTGTCAGTCTAAATTCACATATCCATGTCCATTAGCCACTTTGTTACACTGCTTTCCCAAATTAAAATAATTTAACTGACAAGACTCTGAATATGGAGAGAAGGGAAAATAAACATGATATCAATATCCTCATTTTTATATTAGTCAATTTATATGATCTAAAATTAACATTGTGTAAAATATCTCTTTTCAAAGAATGACTCCAACCTTTTCACATTTATACAATCTCTGTAAGTAATTTTCATATAAGAAGGTTGTCTGTGTTGGGAAAAATTTATTTGAAATTGAGCAATTTCTTTATAGTTGAACTATTTTTTTAAAGATTTATTTTACTTATTTATGCATACAATATCTGGGGTATAGGCCAGAGGTGCAGGGTGGTGAGAGGATTCACCAGAGACAGAGTGGGGAACAGAACAGGTGGGTCTACTGAAATACACTGTTGAAGGGAGCAGTGGGTGAGACAGGAGAGGTCTGCTTAGCATTCTGACAGGGGATAGAATTCTTGGCTGCCTTTGCTTCACAGTGCTGAGACTTAACCTCTTGTGCCACCAGGGAGGCCCCTGTTGTTGGACTATTAGAGTAGATTGTATTTTGCTTCAATTGTTTGAAAATTCAAAGAATTTCATCAAAACAAAGGTATAATGCTCATTTAGTTTTGTAGACAAACCACAAGCACTACACTAGTCACAATATGAGTAGGTAACAGTTTTAGCTGAAATTCTATTATAGCTCCTACCAAGTGGAGGAATGTTTCACACAGCAGAGAATACCTTTTCTAGGGTTTGAAGATAAACCTTATTTGGATGTATCTTAAACCTAGAGATTTCATTCTGCCCTAAATCCCCCAATACAACTTAATCCCACTAAATCAAGGCCTTAATCTCATCAAAAATGTTTTCATTACCTAACCTTCGCATAAACAAACAGTTCATTAAATTGCAATACACGTTGGCTAGTACTGAAAAGAAAACAATTTCATTATTATTGATAACAGGAGAACATGGATGGAGCTGGAAGGGATTATACTAAGCGAAGTGAGCCAAGAGGAGCAAGACAAAAAAATACCAGATGGTCTCATTTATATGTGGTATATAGCAAAACCAAACAAAGGGTCAGACAAAGACAAACTTTAAAACCAATCCTTGAAAGTGAACCATAGATCTAAGGCATCAAAGAGGAAAGAATGAAAGTAAGGGGGAGGGGAAAGATGGGGAAGTGTAGGAGACTTTAACGGGACTATAGAGGAGAATGACAGATAAACACCCATAGTGGTGGGAGAGCACACTAACCATACCTGAGGGGAGAAATCCTATACCGTCAAATATTAAGAAGGATTAAAAAACAAAAACAAACCAAATAAAAGGAATTCTGTGAAGAATTCATGGTATTAGGAATACTTTTCTATCCAAAAGTGACAACAGATTAGCCCACTACCTATATGAAATTATTTAGATGAATTAATTACTAAATTATACAAGTTATGCAATGCTACAGCTCACTAAATGTAACTGGTACTGAAATTCCACTCGTGAGCATTGGAAACGTCAGGTTTTCATGGCTGACATCCCATCTGATAGGCTGGACATCCCTGCCATAGTGGTTGTTTAGTCTGGTTTTTACTCCTATTTGTACCTCTTTATTTTGTATACATCAAACTGCATTTTATGTATTTGTGGACAAGTCTTATGGCACAAAATCTCTGTAAATTCTTGTGCAGTAGGATGGGAACAGTGTGCTCTGAATTTAAAATCATATACAGAACTAATCCAGGGGAAATAAGGCAAGAAATAAATGTTGGTAACACTGATCAATCAACACGGGAAATTAATATCACTGATGATTACATTTTGTTGCACTGGCTAGCAGGAAGGTCCAATTTTCTCAACCTCAAATTCAAGTTAGTAACATCAGCAAATAAGGCAAGAAGCAGCAAGACAAAAAAATACCAGATGGTCTCATTTGTATCTAAATAACTCACATGACAAGGTCAACTTTTAAGCTATTTGCTGTTTAACTGGATTCTATTTGAGCGCTTTCCTTTTACTGAGGAGTTCTACTTGATTTTCTCAAGACAATTTTCTTTAATGAGACTTGATTCTGAAAAACTTGAAGAATCTGTTTTCACTAAAATCAGTGGTGAAATTTTTTCAATTTAGGGATAATATTAATTGCATTTTATCCACTGGATTATGACAATTTAAGCAAATCCTCATGACTTGGAGACATAATACATTTAAATTAGAAAATTTAGTGCTCATATGTGCATACTATTACACATCATATCGCATCAAAATTATCATAGTTAAATGGGGGCCTCCCTGGTGGCACAGGGGCTAAGTCTCAGCATTATCATTACTGTGGCCTGAGTTCAATCCCCAGCCAGGGAGCGAACCCACATATGGCAGAGCAGACCTCTCCTATCTCACTCATTGCTCCCCTCAGTGGATCCACCTGTTCTGCTTCCCATTCTATTTCTGGTGAATCCTCTCACCCCCTGAACCTGTGGCCTACACCCCAGTTCTTCTATGCATAGATAAGTAAATCTTTTAAAAAATTATCATAGTTAAATTAGTTTACTAGGCATTATAAGTATTTCTCTTTATTGGTTTCCATGTATTTCTAAAGTAGTTCATTTAATTTGGGTCCTGATAAATAGCAGGATTAATCTGAGTTTTCTCTCCTTTTCACTCAATTATGCTAAAAGACTAATGAATAACGAAATACCAAGAAATTAGAGCCTGGATAACTTACAGAAAGGCAATCAACTTTTGTCTCCCTTTAGGCTTCAACTATCAAGTTTATTTACCAAAATGCAAACACAAAGAGTACAAAATATTCAGTACTGCTATAGATACTCTTTTCTATTTACTAATATAAATCCCCTAGAAAACTGATGGTTTTTCCTTTTAGAGAGTAAATAGAAGAAACAGTATTGCAAATTCTGATGAATTCAAATTGCACATAAAAATGGATTTCCTTATCTTTGTTTAGTGCATATTGTTGATTTGACCAAACACAAATTCAGCATGAATATAAAATTCTTCAAAGTGAAATGAGATAAATGAAATTTTTTGGCCTAAATTATAAGATTTTCAGAGTAATTAAGGCTACATAGCATCTTTTCATTATAGCTTACTCAGATCTATTTTTCACTTAGGAAATTCCCAGTGTTTGTTATTCATGTGACTAGCACTGCTTGTATATCATCTGGAAATTTTTTCTGATAAGTTTAGTATTTCTAATAATCAATCAAAATTAATCAAAAATGCTCCCCACCACAAAATCACACCATTTAAAACACAAAATATTTTACTTTTTTTCCCACCTAAGACAGATGCAGTATTGCTGGATTCTTTCCATTCTGTTATCTGAATTCCTGGGTTTGTAATTTCTCCAAATAGGAATAAAACCTTGGAATTTTGCTTATGTTAAGTGAGTTGATCTTATATCTTTCACTCAAGCATCATTCATGGAGTTCTTAGAAGGAGGAGCTAGGTTTTAAAGACAGTCACAATGCAACCTATGTAAAATCCTTTCCCCAAGTCACCACTGTCATTTGATCCTTTTTTAGGGCCTTAGTTCTTTATTCTCTACTGAGAATTCTCCTGCGTTTACCTACTATTAAATCTTAATCCGAGATAAATTCTAGAAAAAAGAAAAATATAAACAATAAAAACTTATCTTGAGGGGAAAGGAAAAAGCAAAATTAAACGACAATAGAGGGCCAAGCTTTATTGTTTAGTATTTAATTTTATCAGAAAACATGTGCTGTACAAAAAGAACACGATGTGATGATGGAGGCAGAGATTGGAGTGATGTATCTATGTGTCAAGGAATGTCAGCAATTGCTGGCAACCACTAGAAGCTAAAATAAGGCAAGAAAGGATCTTGCTTGAGAGTCATCAAAGAGCGTGTCCCTGTCAACACCTTGACCTCATACTTTTAGTCTCCAAATCTGTAAGAAAATAAATTCTGCTGTTTTAAGCCCCAACCCTCCCCAAAAGAGATGTGATTCATCACTGTGATTCTGGTGTGTATATTCAAAAGCTGAGGTAAATGTTCATGGAAAGAAGGTCTACTCAAACCCATGAACAATTATTTTATTTGATGATTGGATCCAAAGAGCAATGTTAATCAGATCAGTATATACCTTATTCCCAAGCACTTGTAGTCACTGTATTATCAAGAAATGAATAGTATATATCAGAGAATTAAATAATTATTTCAATCAATGAAAATAAAAATTTTTAGGTTCTAACTTAGAAAAACATTGAACTGGTTGTGGCTTTTGTTGGTAGATGAAGAACAGTAGTGACAAGCCCCTCATCAGGTTGGAGCAAGTAAGCTGCTACACCTAAGTGGAAAAAATAAGGAAAAGGTTTATGATAATGAAGTAAGGAAGAAGGATTGTTCGTGAGTGGATTAAACATACTGTGATTCATCACAGAGATGAATTTGGACCTTAGCACTATTAAGCAGTGCCTCATGGAGGGCATGACTGCCCTTAAATAATCATCTTACTTTGTATAAGAGGAATACAAATCAAAGTGACAATGAGATGTCACTTCATACCCGTGAGAATGTTTATTATCCCAAATACAAGAAACAACAAGTGTTGAAGAGAAGGGAACACTTCTCACTTGGTGAGAACGTAATGTGGTACAGTATTAAGGATAGCAGTGAGGAGATTACTCAAAAAATTTAAAAGAGTTACTTCATACAATCTAGTGAGAGACCTGAAAAATAAAAAAAACACTAATTCAAAAGATACATGCACACCCATGTTTATTGCAGCTCTATTTACACTAGCTAAGAAGTGGAAAGAACCTGAGGGCCCATCGATTGACAAATGGGTAAGAAGATATAGTATATATGTGTATGTGTGTGTAATGGAATACTGTTCAACTATTCAAAAAAAATTAAATCCTTCCACTTGCATCAAAAATGGATGGGCCTAGAGGGAATTGTGCTTAGTGGAATAAACCAGAAATAGAAACACAAACAACAAATGATTTCACTCATATATTATACAGAGGAAACAAATAGATGAACTAAATAAAATAAACTTTTATACTACAAGACCAATTGTGGTTGTCAAAAGGCAAGGGGGAAGAAACCAGAAAAAGGTGGACAGTGTTATGGTGATGGAAAGATCTGGACTTGTAGCAGTGAACTTAATGTAATATACACCTGTGTATGGTTTCTCAATGATGAACACCTGAAACTTTCATGTTATCATGCTGTTGCAATAAAAGTGAGTTATTTAAAAGTCTTCCTTCCCCCAGTGAAGCTAACACAAAGGTTAGTGAGCTCCCTCTTGCCAAAGTCACAGGCGTTTCTTGAGTTCTTATCTACCCTGATTTCCCTGTAGTCCCTTATTGCTGACCTCTCCTTACTTCCTGAAACCCTGACCTTGGTTTTCTTTTAACTCATGCTTTTCAAACATTCAGTCCTGAATCAGTTTGTCTTCATAGTGTTTTTCTTCATACTCCTGCACTGGGGGTTTCTTCCTCGGCACTATTTAAAAAAAAAAAAAAATTCTACTTCCTCCTAATACTAGGTTAATGAGTCCCAAATCTACACCCTGACCTTTGACCCATGCCAGCATCCACGATTCCACTGCCAAAAAAACATTACAATTTTGACATTCCACTGTCTCAGGAAACCTAGCTGATCTCTGAAGGAACTCATCTTGCCCTACTTCTACTTTCTACCAGCTGACCTCTTTATTCCACACTAATGTCTTAACTATTAGGCTTGATATTTTTTCTGATACAGAAACATCACAATTACATTTACATTGTTACCTACCTCAGCCTGTGAGCTGTTGCAAATCCTTCTGATTTTTCTTAGAAAAACCTTTTCCCCACCATCCCCTCTGCTAACAAGACCCCCCTTTATAGCTGGATTGCCATAACTGGGGCGCAATAACTTTTGCCTCCTCTCTTATTTCCTTTAAATTCATGCTTAGGGGCTAATTTTTGTTTTTCCTTTATTTTACTGATCCTCAATTTCTTCACTTTTAAATGGAAATAACAATAGTGCTGATGTGGGGTTTAATTAAGATTATAATATAAAATTATGAAGCTTAGCCTAATATTATCAGAAAAAAATCAAAAATTATTTTATCAGGAAAAATTATATTATCAGAGAAAAAAATCCTCACATATAAGGTTCATTATTTTTTCCCCTTTCTCAAGAATCTACAATAATGCCCCATTTATAAATCACATCAAGTCCCAAGTTTTCAGCGTTATCTTGACTTCACATTCCCCATTCAAATTCACTCCACATTACTCTCTAATAGTAAAAACCATCCCAATAAACTTTCCCACCTGTCCCCTCTCAGTCTTTGAAAGTCATCAACTACCAATCTTTGGTTCTGCTATCACACATTTTTCTTGAGAGCTTGTTTGGAGGTTCTAGCGGGGGACGCAGCCACTCGCATACCCTCGACCGAAGACCGGTCCGTCTCTATTCGTGGAAGGCCGTCCTCTTCGACCGAGCGAGCAGCTTCGGGAGGGAAGCACATGGAGTGGTGAGGGAGGAAGGGGACCCCCGCCTAGCCAGCCAGATCAGCCGAATCAACCCTGGCGATCAGTGGGGTGACAGAAGTCGCAACCAGATCGCCCTCACATCCGCACATTTTTCTTTATCACATTTTTTCTAACAGAATGCCATTAGTTCAGTGCTTGTAACTAAGGATGTGTAAAAAGAAGCAGCAGCTAAAACTGCACAGATAAACTGCAATTGAAAAATGAACATCCCTAAGGATAAACGTGTCACACTTATTTCTCTTAGAGACTTAGCTTCCAGATAAAACACTGAAACAATCATGAAGTCACAGTGAAGAACAAACATGTAAAACAAAATACCAAGATCTCCCTTGTGACCACTACGTATTATGAGATTTGAAAGAACAAACACTTCCTGCCATGGAACTTCGCCACTGTGTGCCTCAGATGAAAGCAGCTCCCTCTGCTTTCATAAATTAAACAAGAGGTTCTTAAAGCAAGGTGGAGTCATAAGTAAGTTCCTTCACAAAGGTCAGAAAGACTCTTCTCAGTCACCCAAATCAACCTGTGCCCACCTGAAATCCTTATTTGGATTTTTTGTTACTAAAAATCACCTTTAAAATTTTTTATGGAAGTAACACTGTTTTATAACATCTGTATATCTCGTTCCCATCCTCTACAACACTATCTGCCTCTTTAAAAAGTTTTAAAGTTTTAAAAATTGGTGTTTCTGAAAAGAATACCCTTTTTATTATAAGTTAATAGAAGCAATTAAATCTGTAAAATGGGTCAGTTTAAGCTTAAGCAGAAATTCACAAGGAAGAAGCAGAGCTACAGATGATAATCAGCTTTTTTTTAATCAGTTTCAGTAGTCAAGAGTCTTGCTCAAAAACTGAAGAAGTGTTAACAAATACTTTGTGAGAAGATTTACAGGGAGTTTTCTTAAAGAAAGCGAGCTCACCCAGCATGCCACAGGCAGTATAACTAGGCACATCTAAAATTAACTGCTGCTTCTATTTCTTAACACAAGGGAGTAGGGCAAGTTGTTACCCAAGGTATCCAAGAGAATAACAACAGGGCCGACTTAACTAACCAAGGGCTCTGGGTTAAGTACTGATAGGTGTTTCATAGACACCTCATGAAAGAGGTATCATTATCTTTATTTTACATATAAAGAAACTGAAACTCAAAGTTAATTTGCCCTTAATCACAAAGTTATTATGTTGCAGAGCAGGTGTAGGACTCTAGTCTATGCTTGTCCACTGCAGCAGATAGATTTTCAGTGCCGCGGGTAGTGAGAAAAGCAAGATGACAAGATAGGCTTTAGTCAAAGAAGCAATCTGTAAACACCATAGTCGGTCCAATGCTGGTGATTTAAGAAGGAATCAACTGAAGAGAGACCACAGATGTAAAAGCCAGAGAGCTACACCCCAAGTCTGACAGGCATCTGAAATAGGCAGGCCACATATGTCTTCCTAGAGGCAGTGAAAGGGACACCTTTTGAGACCCCTAGCCAGGAAAAGGCATGGTTACTGACATACTGGGATTAGATAGGTATCCAAGAGACTCCATGGCTCCAATTCATTTCTTCTCAAAACTCCCACAGCACTTCTCATATTGTATACTACCTACTGTACAGCTTCTGCTCCGAGTGTGATGCTGCTCACTTCTCCATCAACACAGCCTCACTGCTCAGGGTACTGCTGCTTCTGCTGCCCCAGCTCCATCCGTTTCCTCTCTTTGGCATCAACAAAGAGCCTGGGGATGGGTCTAGGGATGACATTGGAACAAAGGGCTGTAACATACCATCTTCTCCATACTGTCCTCTATTATCGTGAAAGCCTGAGTCCTAGACAACATTGCCTAAACTTCAGGAATGAGAACAGACTTGAAAACTGGGTTCCCCGGGCCAACCCTGATAAGAACAGTTTTTTTTTAGTCAGGAAAGCAGATGGGTTAAGGGTCAAATCACGCTCATCCGAGCAGGAAGCCATGTTTGGGCATGATTTTTCCCTGGATCTTCAGCCCTCACCACCTTCTAGCTCTGTGTTGCTAGGTAGTTTCCTTGTAATAATGATAGTTTTTTTAAAAAGAAAAAAGGGGGGGATCTGATAACTACTTCATAACCTGTAAACTGGCCTAGTCAATACTAGTCTGAGAGAACTAATATTGGTGAGGACAAGGAGAAGTTACAACACTTAAATATTATTATGGGGATTATAAAATGGTGCAGTCACTGTGGAAATAGTCTGGTAGTGCATCAAAATATTAAATGTATAATCACCTATGACCTAGCAATTCTACTCCCAATTGTATATTCAAGAGAAAATGTGTCCATACAAAAACTTGTACATAAATGTTTACAGCTGTGTTATTTATTATAGTTAAAAAGTAGAAACTATCCAGGTGTCCATCAACTAATGCGCCAATAAATTAACATGGTATATTCACACCATGCTATATTATTGAGCAATAAAAACAAATGAAGTATTGATGCATGCTACAGAATGGATAAATCTTAGAAATACTGTGCAAAAAGAAGCAAGTCACAAAAGATCACAAATTATATGGTTTCATTTACACAAATGTTCAGAATAGGTAAACCCACAGAAATAGACAGTAGACTAGTAGCTGCCTAGGCCTGGAGAGTTGGAAAGGGAAGTAAACAATGCCCACTAATGGGTATTGGGTTTCTTGTTGGGGTGATGAAAGATTCTGGAGTCTATTGTAGTGCTGGTGGTATAACTCCATGAACATCCAAAAAACCATGAAATTGTACACTTTTGATGGGTGTGAACTCTATGATATATGAATTATATCTCAAAGCTATTTTTTAAAATATGGACTAGACAAAGTGCTTGTTATCTTGGAACTCACAGAGTTATATGTACATAATACAGTGTATAAGCTCCATAATAGCAACAGATCTTGGGGGCCTGAGTAGCAATGAGGAAACGGTGCTTGATACAAACTAGGAGTCAGGGTCATGGGAAAAGATCAAGTCTTCCTCAAAGAAGTCATGACTGACTAGATCATTCAAAGGATAAATAGAAACCAGTAAAAAGATAAAATATCTTGCAAAAATGTAGCCTGGGAATATATAATAAGGAACATTTAATTTGCTCTACTCCCGCTGCTATCTCCAATTACTTAACAGTAATGGTACTATTAAGACTGAGATGACTTGTGGTTCACATTGTTCCTAATCTCCCTAGTCTACCATGTAGAAAAGTTTCAGGAAAGAGTAAAGGTAGGCTGGCGAGTAAAAAGATCAGGAACCCAAGTGGGATTAATTTCTAAATTCAGGGGCAAATGTCAATCACTGACCTTCACAGACTGAAGGCTAATATTGAGTTGAAGGTCTTTGCATGAAGAAGTCTGGGAATGAAAGATAGTCATCTTTCTCCATACTGTCTTCTATATCGTGAAAGGTGTTGCCCTTCATATAGAAAATTAATAATTTAAATTTTCGGTAATAAATAAAATCTAGCAGTTGTAAAATTAGGGAAGATGGTGTAAAACTGAATGTAAACTAAAAGGTGAGATCCTTCAAAATTCTCAAAAACACTCCAGTGGTGCAAAAGAAGTTTTCCAACAGAGCATAGAAGGCTGTTGTGAATGAAGTTTTAAAAGGCAGAGTCAGGGGCCTCCCTGGCGGCACAGTGGGTTGAGCACTGCACTGTGAATAAGCCACAGTCACTGCAGCACATGTTCGATCCCTGGTCAGGGAGGAGACCCACATGGCACAGCAGACCTCTCCTGCCTCCCCTCAGCAGTGTATTTCAGTTAGTCTGCCTGTTCTGCTCCGCTCTGTCTCTGGTGAATCCTCTCACCTCCTGCGCCTCTGGCCTATACCCCAGCTCTTGTATGCATAAATAAATAAATCTTAAAAAAAAAAAAGGCAGTGTTATTTCTAGAGAGGAGAACAGGATTTGCTCTAAATTTACCAATCTTCTCATCTAGACCTGGACCTCCTGAGTAGAACTATCTACTTGCACATTTGCTCAATCCTGGCTTTGACAACATATATGAGCAATTTTACATGACTTGGGATTCCAGTTCATGAACCAGTTTCTTGGGTGCGGTTGACCTTGTATCAACTCACCAGACCATAACAAGGCATCCCTCCCCACCAAACACACTAAATAATGTATGCACCTGGATATCCAAATTGGTCACATTGAGGGCTGTCCATGGAGACCCTAGACAATATGGTTTGTAAGAGAAGAGTGCAAAAATCACTTGGAACCCATACTTGCTACAGCAATAATGCTTAACAGTAAGTAGAAAATTCAGAGCAGCAGACTCACTCATTTAGCGTCTCTTAAAACCTTGTCCCATGAAAAGCATCACATCAACTATACTACAGTTAACAGTTAAGAAACTCTAAGAGGGCCTTATAGGGCCCATGAACTGATAAGTTTACGCCAAATATAAACACAGAATTTTAAGTGGTAGCCTTTAAATATATGCTTGAAAGCTAATAGAGTGAACTGAAATCAAGACTACTATTATATTATACAATAATCAGCCTACATGACTTCTCCCAACAGATGTACTTTTTAATTGGATTAAAGAATTTCTAGCATGCTTTCCTTCTAAATAACCCACATGAAAATATTTGTCATTCTTTAAATGCTTCCATTCAGTCCCTCTTTTATGAGTTTTCATAAAACTATGGAAAATATTAGCAAGATAAAAAAATATATATCTACAATCATATATCTGAGAAAGAATTTAAGAATTATCTAAATCTACCCTCTAAATTCTGTCAATTAAATAAGCAGATGAGTATTTTATTTTTCCTTTAACATTGGTCAAAGTGAAGTCAGAAAAGTCTGGGAAAACTCATCTATCTTTGTTTAGCCTCTTCACTGAAAATCAGAAACTAAAAAGGAATGGTGAAAGCTTTAGGTTTATTAAAATAGAAACGGAATAGTGGATTTATATGGAAGCCCAGAAGTTACATTAGTTTTTCTCTCAAGTCAACAAAGTGAAGAGATAACTTGGCTAAGTCTGAGCCATGTCCTGGAAGAGAGTGGAATAACACTAATCACAAAGTCAGAACATGAGACTGAGCTGTGCCAACTGAGGTCTGGGCAGCTTTAATCTTTCCAAGTTTCTGTTTCTGATCTACAAAATGGGGATAATATACCTCTTTCAGAAAGCATTTGTGAGGATTAATTGCATGGCTAACCTTAAGCACTACATTGTAGAAGGTCTTTACTTTAAAAGATTGAGATCAATAAGCTAAGATGAACTCCTGGAGGCTAAGGAACGAAAGTTATTTACCTGTACACTATACAACCCACAACACCACAAAGTCAATTCTAGGAAGACTGCATCACAATTACAATTTCGAAGCAGCTCTACATGCAGTATATTGGAAAAATATACATTGATAATTCAGGCTTATTTCTAACTTCAGATATTTAAAAAACAAACCTGTACACACAGGAGTTAAGTACATGATATATACACACACCTTTCACATTGATAGGAAGAGTATAGATTATTCAAAAAAATAAAATGTTAAGGACAAATAGGTAGTCACTTAGAAAAAATAAATTGGAATTCATATCCCATCATATGCCAAAATAAATTTCAGATACATCAAAAATTTAAACTCGAAAAAACATCAAACTAGGTGAAGGGTACTGAGTGATGTCTACATGTCATCTCTGCGTACGAACTTTGCAACTTTCTGTGAATTGAGAATTATTTCAAAATAAAAGAACAAAAAAACCTCAGTGAAGCTTGAGACCATTGTTTTATGATACTTGAGTGAGGAAGGTCTTTTCAAACCTCATATAAAACACAGAATTCACAAATATAAAGATTAACTAAATATGACCACCTAAAGTTAAATATTTATGCATGTCAGAAGGTTAATATTACAAAGTCAAAATTCAAATAAATGAAAAATAAAATGTGCATCTTATATCCCAAAACACATCCCATTTCCTTAATATATGGACTACCAACTAATTTACATGAAAAAACTCAACAACCCAATAGAAAAATGTATAAAATATATGAACAGTTTACAGACAAGTAGAAATAACTTTAAAATATAGTTAAAGTACATACTCCCAAAATGCCCATATTTACTAAGCAACGTGACAAAGGCAGTATCAATTAGTGATATGCCATTTCCATTTCTCAAATCGGCAAAGACCATAAAGTTTGATAACATACTTTGTTGGCAAGGTATGGAGAAAAAAGGTACCCCTTTTTAAAGAAATATTTTTAAAAACTGAAATATCAACCCAATTGCCCAAAAATAGATGACTGGATCAAGAAGATGTGGTTTATATACACAATGGATTATTCAGCAATCAGAAAAGACAAACTAAAGCCAATTACAGAAATACGGATGGAGCTTCAAGTGATTATGCTCAGTGAAATAAGTCAGAAAGAAAAAGAACAACACTGGATGGTTTCACTTATAGGACGAATATAAAGAATCAAGAGCGAAAAAAATAAAAACCACAACTACAAAAACCCACAACAAAACAAAACAAAATTAAACAGACAACTATGTAACCGAGACATTCTGCAGGGAAGAGGGAGGAATTGGGATTAAGGCAGGGACAGGAAGAGCACAAGGGACTATGATGATGGTGCATGGGTGAATTGATGGTGGGAATTCTATAGGGACTACATCTAAAAAAGAAAGCAAACATTGTAAGAAGCAAATAAATAAATATAATTAAAAGTAAAAAAATAATAAAATGTCACAGAACATCCAAAACAATTAAAGTAACATTGATTTAAAACACATAGGCTTCAGGTATACAATCTTAATTAAATTAACATCAAAACAGAAACTCTTGGGCCTCCCTGGTGGCACAGTGGGTTAAGCAACACACTATGAAGCAAACCACAGCCACTGCAGCACGAGTTTGATCCCTGCCGCCAGCAAGGGAGGGGACCCACATGACGTGGCAGATCTCTCCTGCTGTGTCCATTGCTCCCCTCAGCAGTGTACTTCGGTTGATCTGCCTGTTCTGCTCCCTGCTCTCTGTGGTGAATCCTCTCACCTCCCCCGACACCTCTGGCCTGTACTCCAGTGCTTGTATGCATAAATAAATAAATCTTAAAAAAAAAAAAAACAGAAACTCTTGCATTGCTGGGTGCAATGTGAATTGTTAAACTTTATGCAAGTGATTTGGCAAACTTTTCTATGTATTCTTAACACTTGTCTGAAGGGTACATGTATAAGATTTTCTACTACAACAATCTTTTAATAGCAAAAGGAGTGGAAACTATCCAAATGTCTACCAATATGAGATTTGTTAACAAACTGATATATTCATGCCAGGGAACACTCTGTAGTTATAAAAAGAAATGAAGTAGCTTTACATATGTCGCTATGGAGTAATCACTAAAATATGTAATTAATGCCAAGTCCAAGACAAATACTTCCTTGTATATGAACAGAATGCTTCTGAATAGCTCAGCAAGAAATTGCTAACATTGGTTACTTACTGGAATAAAGTTTAAAATGTAATATAGATACATACAAATATGTGTGTGAGTAAATTTTATGACCACACATAAAAGGGATTGAACCAAGCAATAATTACAATAAATGTACACATTTATTGAGTCCTTGGTATAGGGTATGTGGTGGCAGCATACTGAAAACAGATAATTCACTAAAAAAGAAAACATCATCAACACAAACCAAACTCATCAATAAACTAAGAATGACCTTACAGAAATTAAGTGTTATCTGTCACTTTCTCCTCATTTACCAACTTAGGTATAGACTCTTAAAATAAAACCGGTAACCCCAGTTTTTTATTGTTTGGGTTTTTGCATAGAGAAACTAGAGTGTAGGCTAGAGGTGGGGGTTGAGAGGAGCCACCAGAGACAGTGGGAAGCAGAACAGGCAGATCCACTGCCAAGGGGAGCAGCAGGTGGGACAGGAGAGATCTGCTGCATCATATGTGGGTCAGCTCCCTGAACTCAGGCCACAATGGTGATAGCCCTGAGACTTAACCCCTTACGCCAACAGGGAGGCTTCCCAAATATTTATGAATGAATAAATGACTAATTAAATGGTAGAATAGAGAGGATGGGTGGATAAGTGGATGGATGGGATGGATAAATGGATGGTTAGAAAGAGTAAAAATTGATGACTTGGGATCTACCTCTGCTCCAATTTACTGATGATCAGCAAGGTTTAGTCTCCTTGTGCTTGACTGAGTGAATGCAAAATACTGGGATTATAAAGTGTCTAAGAACCCTGCTCACAATCCCTACATGACTTTCAGATAATTACTTTCATGGTTGGGAAAATAATGCTCTCTCCTGAAATATCCATGTTGTAATTTGTAACTGTATTACATGGTAAAAAGTACTCTATGAATATAGTTAAGGTGACAGACTTTAAAATAGGAGGAGTAGCTTGGATTATCCAGGTGAGCCCATGTAATCACATGAGCTTTTAAAAGCAGAGAACAGTATCTGGCTGGAAGAAGAGGAAGACAAAAGAGAAGTGGCAGAAGAGGAAGTCAGAGAGATTCGAAAAGTGAGAATTCAATCACCCACAGTTGGCTCTGAGATATAGGGGTCCACAATAAAGGACTGGAGTGAGCTTCCCTAGAAGCTAAGCACAGCCCTCAGCTGACATCCAGACACAGGGACTTTCAGTTCTGCAACCACAAGGAACTGAACTTTACCAGTCACCTGAATAAGCTTGGAAACAGGTTCTTTCTAGTTTCCTAGCAAAAGGCTAGCTGGCCAGCTCCTTGTGAATCAGAGCAATCACCCTGGCTAACCTGGACTTTTGAGCCATAGAACTGTGAAATAGTAACATTGTTTTAATCCTCTAAATCTGTGATAATTTGCTATGACAGCAATAGAAAACTAAAAAACTACCTTTATGTTCAGTTTAAGAACCTTCTGTTTCACACATCATGCACTGTGTTAAGTGTTTGGGATAGAAAAGTGGGTGCATGTTCTCAAGGCACTCACAGCACAGATACCCACTGATGGAGGGTCAATAGGCAGGGGGCACCAAGCTATCCTCAGACTTTCACTTCTTACTTCTCTAAACCCTTCCCCTTTTAAGTGCCCTTTCCTAATGATGTGGTCCACTAACCATTTCACAAGTCAGAAAATGCAAGTGATCCTACACTCCACTGACCCCTCAAGGCTTGTGATTTTATCACCTTAATCATACTTCTCTAAATGTCCCTTTCTCTCGCTTTCTCTCACCCCTCATTCCCCCATCAACCCCTGTCTGCTACTCACTGACTTATTGTCTATTACCTGGATAACTATGACATCTCAACTAACTTTCATGACTCAACAGCTCTCTACTTTCCACAATTCCAGAGTCATATTTCCAAGGATTAAGGTGATCATGCATTGCTTCAGTTCAAAATCCTTCCAAGTCTGCCTAGAGTGAAAGTCTAATTTCTTGGCTAGCCTTAGTAACCCTTCTAAGCTCTACCAGCACAAAAACTGTCTCTGTTTGGCTTCTAATCCTGGCACTAAGGAAGGATCTGGCATGTAATAGTTGATTCCAGGAAAGTGTTCACTGAGTGAACAAAATCAGCCCCGCGTGACACTGCGGCCTCATCTCCCACTTTATAGCAGCCTCCCCCGCCTTCCACTATGCTCTTCAAATCCTAGTCTTAGCAGTACCAGGCTACTCTATCTTCCCTTACTACTGCTGTTCCAATGTCTCCTGATGGTTAAAAAGCCTTGTTTACCTAGCTGGTAAGCAGATATCATTTGTAGGATTTAACCTTTCTATAACAAGGCTTCTTTTCCCCTTATAGTTCATCCATCCAGGCAAATTGTCTATTTTCTTATGAGCCTCTGACATAAGCTGTCCCTTTTTCTACCATGGCTTCTATAGCAAATCCTTTAGCATGGTGCTATCAAAGGTAGACTTTGAACTGGTGCTGATATACAAATGGTTACCTATCTGGCACGAAGTAAGTCTAGAAACCAAGTACAAGCATTTAATAATATTTATGGCAATTTCACATTGCTGTGCCATCCACATATGTGATACTTGTTGAACAAGCTATAGACCAGTTTGGGTGTTGTTGAATTTGTGTGTTGAGTCACATGTGGTGCAAACTAAATTTAAATAATGTGCAATAGGACTATTTATTTGTCCATGATAGAGTGAAACAAACAAACAAAACCAAAGCTAGTTGGAAGAGCACTGCACTCAGGAGTGTTCTCAACTTCCACCTTTTAGAATGCTGTTTGCTGTCAGAAACAATGCAATATCTAATAAACATCAGTGAATAGATTAATAAACCTGTAAATAATAAGTTTTCCTTATGAGGTGTAAGGTCTGAGATACTTTTTTAAAAAATATTTATTTATTTATGTATACAAAAGCTGGGGTACAGGCCAGAAGCACAGGAGGTGAGAGGATTCACCAGAGTGGGGAGCAGAACAAGCAGAGCTACAGAAGCACACTGCTGAGGGGAGCAGTGGGCAAGGCAGGAGAGGTCTGCTCTGCTGTGTGGGTCCCTTCCCTAGCCGGGGATCGAACTCGTGCTGCTGTGCCACAGATGCTTCACAGTATGGTGCTCAACTCACTGCGCCACCAGGGAGGCCCCTGAGCTACTTCTTAGTGAAATTAGTAGGGACTTTGGGATCATGGGATAGACAAATGCACTAAGGAAGGAATGCAAGTGAGGAACAGCAGAAAAAAGATGCTGCAAGGGTAATGGAAAGCTATTAAAAGGTGAAATGTTATACAAAAGCATAAAAATGTAAAGGAGTACAACCAGACAGCTCTGTCAGTCTTGTCACCATAACCTTACCCCCCACACATACAAGATTACCCCTAAAACACCCCCTCAATTTAGAGTCTACATGCCTTAGCTATAGGTACAGGGAGTCCCTGAGGGTTTTAAATAGTGTGCGATCTAGGTATGTGAAAGATGATTTTGTAGAAGTTGGGTGCCAACTAGGACTTAACTGCAATTTTTCCAGTGAGAAATACTGACACATTAGTTTGGTTATGTACAGTGGTGAGAGGTCCAAAGTCAAGAAACACTTGTGAAAGAACACAGAAAGTTCTTGAAGATTCACTGGGCAGAATGAAGAAACTAGGCAGCAGGACCTAAGCTTCTGGTTTGGTTTGGGTGACTAAGTGCATGGGGGTACCACCAGATGACATAGGAAACCAGCAAGAGATAGTCATAAGTGACAGGGGGCTCATAAATCCCAGAGTATAAGCCCTGGGACATCCAAGTGAAGCTATCCAGCAGGTTCTTGGGAGGAAGGTCAAGGCTGAAGGGACAGATTATGGAAACTTTCACATTTAGATGGTGATTAAAACCACAGTAATGGATGAATAAGAAAAACAGTGGTTTAAAGGTAAACCCTTGTAGACTACTAAATATTAGGCTGAGGGAGGGAATCTTATAAAAAGTTGAAAAATGAAGAGTCAAAAAGACATGAGGAATATTAAATACATGCAGAAGTACAGAAACATACATGGGTCAATTCTAAAGGAAACATGACGAACAGACAGAGTCCACTGTGGGCATGCATAGGGCACACCTAGGCTACGAGACTGGGCATATAAGGGTGGCATCATGGGAATGCCAGCAGCAACAGCAGTAGCTGTAGCAGAGAAGCAAAGGCAGGAGAGAATGCAGGAGAGCCCAAAGAGAGTGAAGAATCACTGGGGGCCAGAAGACCTGCCGTTGTCCTGGCCCAAGGTCTCCCTGCCTGCCATGTACCTGGTTACCTCACTGCTAATTGTGCAGAAAGATCAATAAAACCCTGAAAAGGCCAGCAGGGGCTCCAGGACTCCTCCTTTACCCATCTGCCCAGGTCATGGAGAACCTGCCCCATGACTTCCTGCCACTACAGTTAGGTAAGGAGTTTTTGGAGAACAGTGAAAAAATAAGACAGCTTTTGAGAGTAATGGAAACTGGAATCTTTCATGGACAAATTTGAAGCAGTATTTCTGAATCCTGGCTGTACATTGAAATCACCTAGATAATGCTGAAAAACACTGATGCTTGAATCCTAGTTCCACATTTTAGATTTAATTGGCCTGGAAAATCCCGATATTAGATTTTTAAAAAAAAAAATTTCCAGAAGATACTATTATGCAGTTAAGATTAAGAGTCACTGAACAAATTAAGTAATGTTGGTCAGGATTAGCTGAGATAGGAAACCACAAATTAATAGAAATGATTACCCAAGTTTCCATAATATGGTTCAGATACCTGGACATTAGTACAAAGGTAAATGTAAGGATAATTTGGAGTTAGGGTTTTGCCAGACAAATATGGACACAAGTAGAGTACTGAGATACTAAGGGAAAACTAAGTTCTGAGAGTGCATAGAGGGAGTAAAAAGTCAGAAGCCATTGTTTGAAGATGGGACATAAGAACAAATTATGTGTAATTATTTCTTGTCACATTTCCAGGTGATAAGTCCCAGAGATTGTTTATGAAAGCAGGTGTTACAATGTTGTAGAGGTTATCAAAATTGAATCAGACAAAGATTGTTGAGAAAGCTACTCATAAAGTGGGCCCTTAAAGGGTTGGTTAGTCTCCCGAAGTCATTGCAGGTGTGGCAATGGGGAGGAGGAGAGTCAGATGCCAAAGTCCACAATGCTAGTGGAATGGAAGAGGAAAATGAGGATTAAGAAAGGCAGAGAGAAACAAACCTAAGAGGGAGACATTAAAAAGAGTTGTGTCCAACAAGGGGAAGAAGAGTGATCATACCAGGCTTGCCTCTTCCACATATTAACAACCAAATAGTATGCAAATAAAGACAACGGTCTCTGGAGGGTGACCAGATGATCATCATTTGTATAAAGAAAATTCACATGGCAGAGAGGGCAGAAAAAAAATTGAAAATACAGCAATGTTGGGGATGCTATTGATGCAGTAGACAGAACAACTTCTTTAGTGTTGACTAATGGGCTTGCACCCACATTGGGAATCTTTGAACCTGTTAACTGTGTTGAGGGGTGGGACACGTGTAGCGCAGACAGCCCTGTCTGCAGAGAATTATAGCAACTGGGGGTACAGATCTATGATAACACACTGGTAGAAAAGAGTGATGCTGGTAAATACAGACAGTATGCTGCTAGAAAGCAAAGAGGCAATCAGGGCCAGATAACACCCCACACCTTTAAAGGGGAGACTGAGGACAGCAGACAGTCCTGGCAATTACCAATGGCTGGTTTAAGGTCATGAGTGTTTACTTGAACTTGTCTCCCAGATGTGAGCATCTGGAGCCCAATCCAAATTGGAGGAATCTGAAGTGAGTGGGAAGAAATTCATGTGTGTATCTGCCACTCTACACTGGCTGTTGACTTAAGCAAAATACCTGCTTCACCAAGCACCCTGGACCACAGCTGAGACAACAACCATATAGCACACTCCTGGTACTACCACTGTGGAGAGAGAAATGAGAGAAGACAGCTGAGGAGATAGTCATTGGTAAACTGTATCTGCAAACCTTTAACAACACAAACCCAGTAACTAGAGGTAATCGTAACTGGCCTGTCAACAGGGGAAATCCACAGCTTTCGGAGCACTCTAATCTGACCCACACTCCTGGGAAAACTAGTGACTTCAGAATCCGAAAACCACAGCTGGACCACAGCTAAGGAGTTGATGCTAGTTGGAGGCTACTGAACAAAATTAGATGAGGAGCTGCCTTTGGGTAGGGGTCATTGTAGATCTACTCCTCCCCCGATGTGGGCATCTGCAGCATCTTAGGAGGCTCAGACTCTGTACTTGCTAGCAGAAACCCCCTGGGTCCCCAATGTTCCAGTTCCTATCTCCGACCCCCACCAGCACTAAAGCACTGGTCATCCAAATAGGTACAGAGGTGTTAGTCTATAAAGAAACAGACACTAAGTAGCCCAGGTAAACAGCCTATGGTTATATCCTGCAACCTATAATCTCAACATAAAGCCAATACATCAAAACAAGGAAAGCAAGGTCTTAATCTGAAGTCATAAGATATGGAAGCAACCTAAGTGCTCAGTGGTAGAGGACTGGAATCCAGGAGAGAACAAAGTTCCTACTAGTCTTTCTTGTTACAGATTTGAACATGGGGTGTCATAATACTCGTATACATAACAGTACACATTCAATACAACAGCATTCAATGAACAAGAAATGTGACTATTGAGGCTACCAGAGGTGGAGGGGACAACAATGTGAAAAGGGAGCACAATGGACTATGGTGAGGACTATGGTGCCTAGATGGTAGGTGTGGTGTGGTAACATACACCTGAAGGGTGTGATCCTATACCTCTAAGTCATGTACAATGTTGTAAACCAAAGTTACATAAGTAAATAAAGTGTTGGGAAAAATGTATACACACACACACACCCCTATGAAAAAATAGAAAAACAAATGGTCCTCAGAGAGTGGTATGGATAAGTAACCATACTGAGATCAAACTAATTCAGTTTGCTTTCTATTTATGAGTGCGATTCATGACTATAGCCTCTTCCAGGAATGCAGTGTTCCATAGAAGTGAATATTTTAGATAATAGAAATGCTTACCTGTAGGTGTGGTCACTTTACAAAGTGCTTCTGATAGAAAAATGTAAAGTTTTAGAGAAATTTAATTGTCTTTTGCACTGAACTTTTCTAGCTGATTTGGCCCATATTACTTACTATTAAGAACAACAGTAGCACAGCAATGCCCTCTGGGACTATCCATGTCCATGGCTGTGGACCTTTGCTCAACACTAAAAAATTCCAAATTGTAGGCATTTCAAATATATATGTTTGTTTTCAATGGATTTCCTGTCTTCTCCACATCAGCTTATTAGCAACCATACCTCTTGCTGTTTATAACCAGCATTCTTGTTTCTACAAAACCCCATTCTAACCTATTGCCCCAATCTGTTCTTGGATGGGAAATTAGATAACCGAGAGTATTGGTATATTTAAAACTGCACTAAATGTGATAAGGAAAAAAAACCAAAAAACACCTGGGGATCTCCTATGTGTCACATACAGATATACTCAGTGGACCTCGGGAGCTGTTTTCTCTGCTCAGGGAATATTTCTCTGCTTTCTTAATAATTTTCAGAAGTATTTTGATCTTGAATCTTCATGAAAAATGGTCTCTGGGTTGTATGACTGTTCTTGTGTCCACACCCCATTCTTTAATTCAGTTCTACTAAAATGATTATTATTAGGTGTCTCAATCCTGTTTAACAAATTAAAAACACAGATTTTGGACAAGAGAATTTACATTAATACACTCTGTGAACAACATCTTCAATTGAGAAAAAGTTTATGACTTGATTATTTTAATCAAAGAAAAAAAATTCCCAAGGAAGGTTTTGTTGCATAATATATGCAAAATATAATACTTTGTAATAAAGTACAGCATTGGTAAAATATCATGACTTAACTTTTAAACTAATTTTATATGAAAAAGTCTAGAAGGAACAACTTTAGAAAGTCCATTTGGATAGAATAATACAGTTTAATCCACTATTGTCTCAATATGCATCCCTCCAGCTATGACACTTTCAAAAAATAGCTCAGTAGCAATAAGCAGAAATTGCAGGTAATGTAAAACAATGTGTGCGCTAAAAAGTGGTCATGGTGAATATTACAAGTGTCTTTTCTTTCTAGTCCATTTAATGAGAGACATATAACTTCCATGATTTTTCCTCTTGACTGGGGTGCAGAGGCAAGATAAAAATTCTTACTAGCCTAGTTGTATCTATCATTATGAGTTTTAACCATGCGATCTTTGAAATATGTCAACAATTTCTATATTTCTAACTGTCCCCTTTTAAAGTAATACCCAGAAGAGGCCAGTTTAAAGTCTCTAATACTCAAGTGAGCATACACTTTGTTCATTTAATCTGCAATGATTAGCATGGAACAGACAGAAACACTTTCCAGAATCTCAACTAAAACATTCCTATGACCCATTTTTCCTAAGGTCAATGTTGGCACCATAACCCACCCAGGTTTTCAGATTTCAAACCTTTGCCTCCTGTCCTTCCCTCACATCCAGACCTCAGCTCTTTCACTTTTCCTTCAGCTTCTCTGCTCTCCCATTCCTTTCCATCAGCACAGGCAGACACCTGTATAGACTCTAGTTGGACCAGTGATCAAAGCTCATGCTTCCCTAATTCACACCTTAGTTTCCTCTCCACTGACCACAACCTGAGTCACCCAGTTCAAAGCACCTCTGACCAGGTTCCTTCTCTTTTCAGAGCCCTCCAGCAATATGCAATGAAATTCTGAGCCACTCTTTAATTCCTGACCTTGGACTTCATTAACTGTGCTCCTTTGCCCTTACTTTCCCCTCTCACTCTGATTCCTGATAAGCTAGTCTTTACATCAAGGAAACCTTGCTATTCTCTGAGATTTCTGTTACACTGTCACAATGGTTTGATAACAGGAACAAATTATTCAGAAACTTTTGGGATTTTGCTTCTTTTTTTCCTTTTGAGTTATCATGTGCCTTTATGCATAAAAAAGTCATTCCTACTACTGAATTTGTTCAGCTTTATTAGTTTTAACAGAGCAGATGTCTCATTAATTAATGTTAGTAATGTTTTTACAGGTTGGTGAAATTATGGGTGATATATTTCTTTCTTGTTACAAGTTTCTATTTTGTTTTGTTTTAAATTTTACATATTCCTAAAAATTGGCATGTACTATTATTTCAGAAAATAATCTGACTTTTCTGATTATATGGAAGTATCACTTTCCATGTCACAGTGAAAATCTGTCTAAATCATAAATCTCTATACATTTTTCTATATTTATCATGAACACTAATGAAAAAGAAGAAAGCCCAGTTACCCACAAAAATACCTATGGTATGACAGCATGGGAAGGGTGAGTTTTGATTGTCACTGGGGAAAAGCATGCTAGAGTAGATAATTGTAGGAAGATAGAAAGTTTGGTTCGGTTTCGGTGTCACTTCTGCAAGACAGTCATATTGTCTAATACAATTGAGTGCTGATAATGGGCCCTTAAGAGCAAATAGTACAGAGGAGTCAGGCATTTCTGGGAATATTATATATGATATCTTACACAATTCTCATTTTACGCTTGGTTGGGCAAAGATCATTTCTGGATATTGACACACAGTCACATTTTTATTTCCTCTTGTTTTTCCTATAGATGAGAAAAAGATAGGAGAAAAGGTCTCTCAATCCTTGAATAAGAGAAAAGTCCATCTGATTTTTTTTTTTTAAAGATTTATTTTTTATGCATACAAGAGCTGGGGTACAGGCCAGAGGTGCGGGGAGGTGAGAGGATTCACCAGACAGAGTGGGGAGCAGAACAGGCAGACAGACTGAAACACACTGCTGAGAGGAGCAGCGGGCACAGCAGGAGAGGCCTGCTGTGCCATGTGGGTCCCCTCCCTGGCAGGCGGCAGGGATCGAACTCGTGCTGCAGTGGCTGTGGTTTGCTTCATAGTGCATTGCTTAACCCACTGTGCCACCAGGGAGGCCCCCATCTGATTTTTTATTCTTTTGCCCAACATCGTTTTCTGCTCATTTCCTTCCCCACATCATTTTACTTGGAGAAGAACAAGTTGCCCAGTCTGTATGTGAGGCCCAGCCAAGAGGCTCAGAGACCTTGTCCTCAAGTACAGGGCTTCTGAGACTCAGCATCAGAAACTGCGAGGTCATTGACAGAAGGGAGCACATCTCTATTCATTTATTCAATAAAGTAATAAATACCTGGGTACCTACAATATGTTAAGGGCTCTTCTTGACACTAGAAACACAGCAAGACCCTTGTTATTATGGGGTTTAC
This sequence comes from Galemys pyrenaicus, assembly GCA_019455555.1. Taxonomy (NCBI): domain Eukaryota; kingdom Metazoa; phylum Chordata; class Mammalia; order Eulipotyphla; family Talpidae; genus Galemys; species Galemys pyrenaicus. The sequence continues at coordinate 3,143,557 of JAGFMF010011684.1, forward strand.
ATTCTGTGTGAAGTCACACCAAATAAATAAACATAAACACAAGTATAAATAAGACAAATAATGCCAAAAGTTAAGAAGAAATGAAACATGACAGAGTGATGTGAACAGGAACAAAGGACTGCCCCAGGAGAAGGGTACTTGGAAAGATCTAAAACATGTGAAAAGACCTATGGGTCCTTGAGGATACAACCCGGGCAAGAGCCTGCAGACAGGAACAAACCTAGTATCAAAGGACCAGAAAGAGAGAAGGGAAATGCTGATGGATGACTCCAGGAAGTGGGCATGTAGGGTCCTGAGGCCTCACTTAAAAAGCTGAGGTTTTATTCTAAGTGCAATGGAAAAGCAGCAAAGACTTTTTATTTTTCTGTAATATGACTATTTTTCTTTTATTAAAAATTATGGTAAAATACACATAAAATTTACCACCTTAACCATTTTTAAGTGTACCATTCATATGTATTAAGTACACTCACTTGTGTAACCATAGCCTAGAACTCCATGCAAAACTGGAACTCTTATAAGAGGCCTTTATGCAAAGCAAAGACAAGACCTGACCTATGTTTTTAAAAATTAATTTGGTTGCTTGATAAAGAAATGATAGTAGGGAGACAGTAGGAATAGGAGTTTATTGACGTAAATGGATTTGGAATACATTTTGTGGACAGAACTAATATCATAGTCACTAATTTGGATGTGGGTATGAGGTAAAGTAATCTAGATGACTAGATTTTTACACCTCCAGTATCTAGCACATAGTGTACTTGCAAGGTTAGTCACACAAATGAATGAATACTGATTTAACATTTAAAACGTTGAGACCTTTCTGACTAGAGAGCTGGGACAAGGAAGTGACAACTGCCAAGGATATAGGAGGTGGATCTTTTTTCTACAGCCTAAATAGAGTTCTACAGCCTAGTTAGAGTTACCGACGCTATCTATACAAATTATATTTTTGTAACATGGATAAAGTCTATACAGTTTGTTTAGGTCAACATTTCATGCTTAATTCCAACACTGACATAAAAGGCTAACTCTTTTATGTCCATACAGGGAGTTAAAATTTATTAAGTATTTCACATATATTATTTCATGCCTTTCCTAAATCAATGATTTCTAACGTTTGGGACTATGGTGCTATGAACTTCCTCCCGAGAGATCACATATATACATAAACTTGTGATTTTGGAGACTTTATGAATCTTATTATTGGAAATAATATAAAATATTTCAAGATCCTTTTTAAGAGTCTACTTGGTAAATTCCTTTTACAATTCATTTTTCAGAAAAAACATTACAAATTTATGTTATGCTATAAAATCAAATCCTTTGAATTATGGAAACATTCTCTTATTCTTTAAATAGAATCTTACTCACAATAGCAGCCCCAATTATAGTTAAGTTTCAGTGTTCCATTTAATACAACTACACCTAGATTTTCCTTTTCTATACTTGGATTCTAATATATTTATTTTATTTCAAAACTTTTTGGAAAAAAGTGAATGTCAGTTATATACTATCACTTGAATACTTTGCAATTGTCCTATTTCATAAGCATATTATTTTTTCTTTCCCCATATTTCTCTCCTAAAGATGAGAAAAAAGATTGCAGGGCACTAACGTGTAAGTGGTAGGGGTATATGGTCAGAATGTCAAAGCGATGCAGTTTTCCCATTACAATATGGGAAAGTATAACTCTTGCCCTGTCCATATTCTTCAATACAACTTTCAGGAGTAATTAATTTTGTTTCTTTTTTTAAAAAAAGATTTATTTATTTATGTATACAAGACCTGGGATACAGGCAAGAAGTGCGGGTGTGTGTGTGTGAGAAGACACACCAGAGACAGAGTAGGGAACAGAATAGGCAGGCTCACAGAAATATACTGCTGAGGGCAGCAGCAGGTGAGGCTGAGAGGTCTGCTGTGCCATGTGGGTTCCCTCCCTGGCCAAGGATTGAACTCAGGCTGCAGTGGCTGTGAATGCTTCATAGTGCAGTGCTTAACCCTTTGCACCACCAGGGAGGACCCTAATGTTGTTTCCTCTAATAGACAAGGATAGGTAGGACAATTAAAGAGACTCAAAAATACAGTAGCAAAGTGAACTTCTGAATTAATACTAATGAAGAAAAAATAATCATTAAGTTCAAAATGTAAGTGGATTATAATCAGAACTTGCTTTGGTCCCAGAATGCTAAATGGGCTCAAAGCCTCAAAGGACTTGACCTTGCCGAGCCTCAGTTTCCCATCTGAGAGGAGTTTTTGCAAAAGTGAAGGTTGGCTTAAATGACTGCTAGGTATTTTTTGGCTTGAAACACTTTAGTGATTCTTTAAAACATTATCTACACACTCATGTTCCAGCCAAGGTTTCTATTCCTTATGTTTTGGGCAGGATAATTCTAAGGTGTATCCCAATGGGACTGAACCCCAGGTGTCCACAGCAGTGGTAGTAGCATCTTCATTAACACACCCTATTCTGGCTGCCTCCTTTTACAGTGTCTGCTGGTCTAGGATCACTGAAAAGAAAAAAAATACATACCAATACTAGAAATCCAAATTAAAAGCACTATGTTATAAAGTGGCAAAAGCATGGGTATATGGGCATTTGAGTTCAAACTGAACTGGATTTGGTTCCCAGTTCTGTTACTTACTAACCTTGGCAAGTTACTGAACTTCTATATATATATTAGTTTTCTTACCTATAAAATGAGAACAATACCATATTCCTGGTGGAATTTTATTAAGATTAAATGAAATTAGGGATAAGTAGAATTTAGGACAGTGTCAGACAAACAGTAAAAGTGCTTAATAAATGCACTTACGGTAAAATGCACTTTTACTTTTCTTATTTTGTTTTTTCCCCATTAATTTGTAATGTTTCAGAAAATAATGACTATACCTCTATAATCATTACTTGAATCAAGAATAAGTTATCCCATGTCCATTTCAAATTGTCGGCTTAATAGCACTGAAAAATTTATCAAGTTTAATTGAGTATAGCTAATGCTATAGTACGTATTTCTGCTTTCAATTTTTATGCAAGTCATTTAAGGGCAGTAGGAGCTATCTCTAAGCTGGACTGTTTGTTCTCTTTATTAAAATAAACTTAAAGGTTAAATGGATGCTAAAAGCCTATAAAATAAGAAGTATGAGTTGATTATGTACCATTAGCGTAGTACGCCAAACAAAGGGAAACATTTGCACGTACCCTGCTGTAGTGCATTCACAATGGCACAGTTTCACTTTGTTTTTATTAATGTAGACGCACAGAGGCAAAGGTTCTGACCACAAACTACACTACAGCATAAACTATTCTAGTTAGACTATGGCAGCAATATTGTCTGGCTCTCACTTATTAATCAAAAAATGTTTACAGTACACAATCAAAAAATTATATGCCATAAACATTTACTTTAACTTAAGACATATAAATATGCACTAATTCCCCAATTTTCCAAAGTGGTTCCAAGATTTTTCCTAAGGAGACATTTCTTCCTAATAATTTTCTTATATAGACCATACTCTGAATTTATTTTCTGGAAAACGACTTCCAGTTTTAATTTTCCAAGTGGATTGAAAACCATAAACAAACAAAACCACAAAAACTTTAAAGCAAGCTCAAGACATTATTTCAAGTCTTTACAATTTTTTCTGACCACTTTTTCAGTCAGTCACTTTTATGGACGCTTTCCAAAGAGTTTATCATTCTTTTCACATAAAAAATATAACTCTTTCCTTTTACACTCATGTCTTAACAGTTTTACAGTTTAAATGACCTAATCACAATAACAAGTACAACTGGCATTAACAGGTTTGCAATAAATACAGACTCTTGTTGAGTCAGTAACCCAGACGCTGGAGAGGGAACAGGCTCCTTGCGCCTGTGCTCATCCTCCTGGCACTCAGTTTTATGTGGAAATGAAGACCATGGGTCATTGATTGGGTCAGCTGGTTAGATGTCAAGAGGACTGTCTTTGTTGGGATGCACCATATACAGCTGTGAAAATTCAGCTGTCTTTTTACCCAAAGAAACAGAGAAATGGCAACAGCATCTCATGTCTATATGGTTGAACAGATATAATCTAGAGGTATAAAATATTGACTATAGTTAATATTAAGTAGTGCATTTATTACCCATTTTGTTCTCCCTTTGAATAGTGAGTAGCGATTCTCACTATTTTGGTTTTTTAAGTTACATTCCACATTTACTCAGAACTCACCTTAAGCTACTGAATATTAGTCATTAAACTCTAGATTCATAAGAATATTATTTTTACCTTCTTTTTTGCTTTAAGTAAAATCCATACCTGCTAGCATTTTAATAAACAGGGTGAAGATGTAAGTACATGCTTGCTAGCTAATTCAATAATAAACATCAGAGGGTTTAAAATGTAAGTCAGCTTAGTTTGTTTGTTTGTTTCTGAGACATAAATCTTTTTGGTCCACAGGATCCAACATAGCACTCTCTGTTTAGAGAAGGCAGGGAGAAATAGGAAGTAAGAAGGTGAATGGGGTTGAGAAGTCCCTGAATAGGTTTAGAATTAAATCACCTTTAAATAAAAGCACCCTTTCCTTTTATTCTGTTCTTGTTACGTCATTTAATTCTAATAACAAACAAATAAATCATAAATGTGCTGCTGAGACAAAACCCAGAAATTTGAGACAGACAGGAGCAGTATATTCAGTTCTACTTCTCACATTTCTACCACAGAACCTAAAAAGTCTAAGCCAACTTATGTTTATGGTTGCTCTTATGCTCCCACAAAGCTATCCTACTGTTTCTTATATCTCTAATATGTGAGCCCACAGAATGAGCGAAGAGCCCAAACATTGTAATTACACCTGGTTTTAAATCCTGACTGCACAATTCCAACATGCCAGCCGACTCTGCTTTCTTAACCTGAGCAATTCTCTTTTTTTGCAGCTGTGTATATTATGAAGACTATGGTGCAGACTTTGCTGACTTCAGAGAAAATTCATGAGAAAATGCAAGTAAAAGTGACTTTTTGCAACTATTACAGATCTGGAGGATGCTGCAGCTTTTCACCTCATGATTATCAATAAAAGATTTATAACTTAATGCAGACTTGACTAATCTATAAACACATGGCACAGAAGACATTCATGAAGTTTCATTTCTAATCCAAATTCTTATGTAAACTGATCAAAATCAAGATATCTAATGTAAACAATGTAATGAAAACAGTCTTTTCCAGATCATATAGAAATGAGATATCAGAAAGAAATGAGATAGTGCCCACAATGGAGAGAGGTGGAGCTCTCACAAAGGTGAAATTCCAAATACCAGAGAAAGGCTTTTAAAATACAGTCTCAGCAGTCCCAACTTACAACTACTTAATTCATATTGCATCACAGTTCACAAACATTTATTAAACAAGAGCCAGCTGGAGATTTAATGTTCTAGGTTGTTTATAATCTTTTTATGGAACAATTACAAAAGACTACCAACAATAGAAAATGGCATATGATACATGACAAGTGAGAGTTCAGGGGTGGGGAAGAGGAAGACTGGTGAAATGAATTTGGGGAGGGAGATGACACTGATGAAAGGAGCAAGAAGAAACAACCTAAAAGGTGAGCACAGGAGATTTCATGGTTGGGAGGAGGGTGACATGAGACAGGACCAGAGTTTTGCTCCCTCTGAGCAGGAACATGGCAGAGTCCCTGACAGAAATGTCAGTTAGCTGCAAATGCTTTGGGGCAAAGCAAGGCAAATCCAGCTGGAATATCACAATATGCTCTGACAGATGCTACACTGAAGCAGAAAAGGACACTGCAAAATACAGACTCTAAACTGGATAATTAGAAGTAATGACTGAAGTAAAAAGTCCTATAAAATCTTAAACAAACAAACAAAACAAAAAAACCCCAAACACCTAATTAGTCCTAGCTGCACAAGAGAGACCTGAGGATCAGAGTGTAGTCAATGATGCTTGAAAAGGCATCATGAAAAAATGAGAAGGACGGAAATCTAGGTGAGAGGGTAGGAACTGGGGCCAAAGCCAAGTGCTGGACCAGAGTCCCCAAGCTGTAATCCCCTCTTGCTCAGCCTTACCGGTGTGCCTCTGGGCACGTTACTCTGTCTGGTTTTCCTCATGCTTAAGAGGAGGGTAATTCTGTCACCTACTTAACAGGATCATTATGGGGATTAAGACTTAGTACAAGTTCCTAAACAATATCTGGCCTATAAGTATTTACAGAAGTTTGCCATTAGAGGCAAAGATTTCTTCATCCTTGGCGACCTTGAGGAAAACCGTTCCTGGCCAGTAGTAGGAGCAGAAGCTATTATACAAAGTAAAGGAAATTAATAAACAGGTGCGCGGCAAGAAAACCACAAAGTATTAATGACTTTTACAGCAGTCAAAAATGCTTTCCAGGGGGACATCTCAGCAAGAGGGAAAAGGCTGGCTTGGCTCGCTAAAACTATTTTTCAGTCTGTGTTGGACTTGTTTCTCCAACAAACAGAGAGCTGGATCGGGATAGGGACCGAATCCTTTCCGTCCTGGCTCCCCCCCGGGAGCCGGGGCATCCAAAGAGGTCTCTCTGCATCCGGTAAGTTTGAATCAGCGGTGACTGACTAAGGGGAGAAAGGCCCATTTCCTCACCACGATAGTTTGGAAGATAAAACAACAGGCTTTCCCATTTCCATCTCCCGCACAACCTGTTCTACGACTCTACTCATCTCGCTTCTCACTCGGCAGCCGCCGCCGACTCGCGGAGCCAAAGAGGCAGCGCCCCGCTGCAAGAGCAGCGCCCCAAGTTCATTCCCGTTTCCAGGACACAGCTGCTCCCCAGAAGAAAAGAACGCAGAAAGAATGGGTTCGGGAGTTTTGCGGGGTGGCTGGTGAGGCCGGGTTCCGGAGCTGGGCAGTGACCTCGGCAGCCAAGGTCGAGCGGGCCCTTCCCTGCCCGGTCCCGGGCGATACCACCTTCGCCTTCGCGCCCGAACCGCCGGTCCGCGCCGCGCGGGAGCGCCCGGGAAGGCTTGGGTCGCCGGGGGACCACGGCCCCTGCGGGATGCCGGGGACGGCGGAGTCTCCCCGGAGGGCACAGGTGAGCGCCGCGGGCCCGCCCTCAGCATCCGCAGGCCGCGGTGCGAGAACTTCCCGGCGCTCCCCAGCGCCCAGGGGTGCCCGGCCCGGCTCCCGCGTCTCCCGCTCCCGGATCCCAGTCCCTGCGCGCAGCGCCCAAGTCCCCGTCCCGCGGCTCCCGACGCCCTGCCGCGGGTCTCCCTCCCAGCCCTCGTCTAGTCTTCTCGGCGCCCGCAAAAAGTTTGGCCGGGGCTCGGGCCCGGGGCCGTGCCCTGCACTCACCCCGCCGGGAGCGGCTCGCGGCGGCCGGCGCGCGGGAGCAGAGGGCGGCGGCGGCGGCTAGGCGAGCGCGGAGCTCCTCACAGCGGCCCCTGCTGCCCCGACCGCCGACCGACAGTGGGAGGGGAGGAGGCCGCGGGTGTCACCTGCCCGCGCCCCCACCCCGCCGCGTGACGCGGCGCAGCGCCGCCCCCGGCCCGCCCGCTGCCGGCGCCGGCGCCAGCGCCAGGTACCCGCGAGGGGCTGGAGGGAGGAGCCGGCCGGCCGGGAGGGGCTCGCGGCCACGGGCGCCCCACTTCCGCCCGGTCGCGCGCCGGTCCCCGCGCGGTGCGGCTCTTGGCCCGGGACGGGGGCCTGCTGGCAGCTTCGGGATATCGGATCTGGCCGTTGGGCAAATTCCATTTCTTTCTGAGCACAAATGCCATCACCTGAGGTCCTCTCGAGGCTTAAGAGAAAGAGTGTGAAAATTGTCGTCATGCATGACTCAGGATGAGTTGTAGAGAAATCTGAAAGGAGCAGATCCTGGCAGAGGGTGAGGCTGGAGGCGGAGAGGGGCAAAAGGGAGTCCCGATTCCGGAAAAGGCTATTCCGAGCGTTAGTTCCGATCTAAAATGGAGGCCAGGCCCGATGATGAGAAGCCCACTTTGGGTCAGCTCCATTCCCTGCTTGTTAGCAAAATAGAGGATTGCCACAAATACTTAGGGGTAGGGGGATTTGGGAGCACTGAGAAGCCAATTGTGCAATAACAGCTGCTGCGGGAAATGAAGTTTAGCAAACCGATTTCTCATCTTTACCTGTTGGATTGGGGAGTGAGGATGATTGTTAGGCATGTACATGCACGCTCCCCTGTTTTTTAATTTACCTGTCCTGTGTCTGGCTACAAGCCTCTTAATTGCTGCTAAGATTTGGAATCATGGCATCAGTAGCTGGAAGGCAAATAGAAGTCCAATGAAATTCTTGCTTAGGAAACAAAACGAAGAGCTAGAATTGAGTTATCTTCAACGAAGTTTTCCTGACGATTGGGGTCTAGTGTAAGCACCTCACAAACGTGCCTGTGACTTTGTGCTGGAGTTTTAAGTATGGGGTCAGGACAGAAGGGTTCAGACTACTGACCAGGGAGTGTGGGCGAGCAGAAGACTCTGTGGGCCAAGAGCATATTTTCCTCATACGAGGTTTGCCTTCTGCTGCCTACTGCTACTTCAGTGAGCAAGAGAGTTTTAATGCTTTTTGTAAAATTTAAGAGTGAGCACCACACCACTGGAAGCAATGCCCCAAACAATAAAAGAAAACCCCTACAATTAAAGAGGTTCTTAAATTCAAGGAAGCTAGAGATTTCTCCTTCCATTCAGATAAACTTTGCTTTCATAATAAAAACAGGTCATTTGGTAGATTTGGGGAATCTTTAAGGAACTAGAGACAACTGCTAAATGACTTTTGCCTTTGAGTGTCGTTTTCTGCCTATCAATATCCATTCCAAAAATTTCAATTATGAATTCATTTAACAAATATTTTTTGAGCACTACTATATTCCAAATCCTGAAGATTCAACAGCTAACAAAACAGACCAGAAAAATTCAATATAGTTGGGGATGACAAATGATAGATGCATAAATGGGTAAAATAGGTGGTCATGTTGTGGTTAGTGCTATGAAGACATGTAAGAATGAAAAGAAATCATGACTTTTGTAGGTGGGGAGTTGGAATGGTAAAGGAGGCATTTTTGAGGCAAAAACTTAGAGGTGAGATAGCAACCCTGTGTGTCTGGTTCACAGCTTCCAGTCAGTGGAAACAACAAAGTTAAAGGTCAAGGCACTGGGAAACAACTGTGTCTAGGATATTCATGTTCAGAAACCAATAGGAAGCAAATTCCAATGGTTGAACTGGAGTGAACGGGGACAGTAGTAGTAAATGGCATCAAAGAGTTAAGGGAAGCATTTTGAATAGAGAAGTGGCATCATCTGACTAAAATTATAAGAGGGGATATCCTGGCAATGTTTTTGAGGATAGATTGGGGATGGGGTGGAGTGAAGAAGGACAAAGACAAGCTAATGAGTAGAAGCATCTTATAAAACCCAGAGAGGCATAAAGTGCTTTGAACCATGTTGGTAGTGGTGAGAAGCTGTCACTTAAAAGTATGTCCCCAGGTAATATCAACAGGATTTCCCAAGGATCAGCTGGAGGGGGTGAGAGAATGAATGTAGGAAGTTTGCCTTGAGCAATTGGAAGGAGAAAATTGTCACCTACCAAGAAGAGGAAGATTATGAGAGAAGAAAATTGGGTGGGGGTACTGAGGAGTTAGGGGGACTGAGTCCATGTGAAATACCCTTAGACATCATATCTAAGTGGCTATACCAGTCTGAAGTTCAAGAGAGGGTTCTGAGCTGGTGACATAAATTTGAGAGTACTCAACTTCCAGATGATATTTAATGGCATGAGAATAGCTTAGAGCACCAAGAGTGAGACTAGGGGTTTAAATGAGTCCTGGGAGACTCCAGGATTGAGTAGTCAAGGAAAGGAGGAGGAACCAGTAAACAGAACTATCTGAGATTGAGGTAAAGTTAGGAGAGTGATGTATCCTGAAAACCAGTGTGTTAGTCACAATAACACTACATAACACATGTGTCCATAGCTCGGAAGGCTGTAGCAGTGTGCTTGATGTGGCGTGTCCACCAGTCAGTGGGTTGGTTGCAGTACAGCTGACCTAGACTGTGCTCAGCTGAGTTGATTTCCTTTAGGCTGCACATTTGAGTTGAAGTTTGTTCTATGTGTATTTGTTCTGGAGCCCAGCTTCTTGAAGAGGCACCTAAAGAGCTCATGGTATATAATTACAGCTGCAATTTGAAAAACAGTGTATATTTAACTTATCTCTTCTGATATTTATTATTTTCTTTTCAACTAAATCATAGGCCCATGTGGCCTCCCTGGTGCAGTGGGTAAGCAATGCACTATGAAGCAAACCGCAGCCACTGCAGCACAAGTTCGATCCCTGCCCTCAGCCAGGGAGGGGACCCACATGGCGCAGCAGACCTCTCCTGCCTCTCCTGCTGCTCCCCTCAGCAGTGTGTTTCAGTCAGTCTGCCTGTTCTGCTCCCCACTCTGTCTCTAGTGAATCCTCTCACATCCCTGGACTCTGGCCTGTACCCCAGCTCTTGAATGTATAAATAAATAAATCTTTAAAAAAATTATAAACCCATGAGCGCAGAAACTTTATCAGATATCTTTTTGTATCCCTGGACTTGGAATAGTAGCCTACAAACAGTAGTTGCTAGCAAGTGCAGGTGGCGATGAGAAGTTTGAGAAAACTGTTGGTGGTGTTTGCATGAACTTGCTATTTAAATGTTTTAAAATGTTCCCAGGTGTATTTTATATATATGTAAATAATATCTTTGACGTCATTAGAGGAAGAACATCACAGGTATATTGTGATAGGGACACTGACTAAGTGGCCATAAACACTTCCCACATATTTACCTCAGTGTGTTTGTATTTCCACGCTTGATTACTTCATCTCTTTTTTGGCACTGAAAATGCAAATTAGGAGACAATTTTCTTTTGGTAATTCTTCTGTTCAGATATCTAAGATGTATGTAAAATTTATAACCCAAAAGCAGAATATAAGTGAGAAATGAAATAAGAATATCTCTTAAATTATAATAATCAGTTTTATAATTATTTTTCTTTAGAACCCAATCATTTGAAAGTGTTAATAAAAATGACTTTCAATTGTGAAAGGTTGTCATTTACTGTGATTGTGAGATTAACTTTGGTTAATCTGATTTCAAATGTTTAAAACTGCTTCCTATACCATCTTATCTGGAAATAAGGCACAATAAGTTAATGTATTAATTCAAATCAACTTATCTCAATATCACAAAGTCCTGTGAGGTTATACATTACATTTCATGACAAAACACTTTCAAATAGAACTATCATAGTTTATCTTATTAAATACACCATCAAGAAAAGCTACATTTTAATAATATAATTGAAACAAATAAATCCACAAGTCATTAAGAAAAAACAAAGAATATTTACACTCTCAAAGTTTATTCAGCTGTCATAATTTTTTGGCATATTACCCTATACTCTATTTGTACTGTATGTTAGTCTAGGATTTATGTAATGACAACTCTGTGTACCTCAGAGGACACAAAGGGACATAAAGAATGAAAGTTCTGTCTTCTTGGAGGAGTTACATTTTACTAGGTTGTTGTTTCCCCCAAATTGCCTAATTTTAATAAACACTGAAGACAAATATTAAAACACAAAGATTTTTCGGTCCCTCCTATGACCCTACCTTAAACAGCTGTAAAATAACCAGCGGTGAGACACTTGATCACTTTCATCTCTGTTTTATTTTTTTTAATTGTATACTTTTTTTTAAAGATTTATTTATTTATGCATACAAGCACTGGGGTACAGACCAGAGGTGTGGGGGTGGTGAGAGAATCCACCAGACAGAGCAGGATGCAGAACAGGCAGACTGACTGAAACACACTGCTGAGGGGAGCAGCGGGCACTGCACCATGTGGGTCCCCACCCTGGCCGTTGGCAGGGGTCGAAATCGTGCTGCAGTGGCTGCGGTTTGCTTCATAGCGCGCTGCTCAACCCACTGCGCCACCAGGGCTGGCCCTAATTGTATTTTTTCCCTCAGATATACCACCTACTGAAGAGATACCCATAAAATTTGTTACCCATTCAATTCAGTATGGCTCATTTAATTAAAGGTTTATCTTTTTGAAAAGGAAAAACCAAAGGCACTTTCATTAATAGGCTATTGCACAGATTTTATAAAAACATCAAATTTATATATTTGACTTTAAATACTATATGATACACTAGTCAAAAATTTTTGTAGTTTTTAGGGTGTTTCCAAAAGAGTACTACTGTAACAAAACTGTGATAAGTTAGCAGAAAGTAGCACCAGGAGTTATACTTTTATTTATTTAATTTTTTTTGTCAGGAGTTATACTTTTAAAAAGATGAGCCAAGGTTTTATACAAGAATATCAAAGTAATCAAATTGTCTTTACTAATCTAAAGAATACAGTCTTTGATTGAAATTCACACTTTAAATTCCTAGAAAGTTTTTATTTAAAAATCTTCAAAATAATCTATCCTGTGAGTGTAAGCTCTAGTCAGCTAATCAGTGTTTAAAGATCACTTGACATGACTGTGGGGCCAGCCTTGAAAAGCATGTGTGAGGTTATATAGAGATTGACAATAATATGTCTAAGGAAAAGTGACTGAATTGCTTTATATTACCCATCTTTCCTTTTCTTTAGCACAGATCGAGCTGACTTTGCACATAGATGTAATTTAAAAGGCCTATCTTTTATCTCTGTTCTTGCTTTTACATATCCATTTCATGCATGTAAAATGATTTCCCTATCTATTCTAAATGATAAAGCAATTGTGCAGATAAAGCACTCTAGGAAATGAGGGTGGATGAGTTCTGATTTATATCCCGAAAACAAGTTTGTTAGTCATTTTGTTTGTTACAGCCTCATTCAGTTCAGTTTTTCTTCAAAAGTAGCATAAAGGGAAATTAGACTTGTTCAGAAAGTTTAAGGAAAAAGTTGTGGTAGTCAAGTAGAAACAATGATGAGTGCACAAACAGCTAGCTCCTCATAATTTAAAATCTGCAAAATGAATTCTTGGTGCCTTGAAGAAAGGGGACTTGGAATGCTTGGTGACAGACATGACTAGACATGAACTGCATTCGCAGTTGTAGCAGAAGATGGCTAGCTATTCACTAGGTCCTCTTCCTCTTCCCTCTGAGTACAGAATTGGGCTCTATTCCCCAGCTTTCCTTGCAACTTAATGTGGTCATGTGATAGAGTTCTGGCCAATGGAATTTGCACAGAAATAGTTTAAATTATTTTACACATATGACTTCTTTATATGTATCAAGGGAGAGCTTTTCTGCTCTTTCTCTTGCAGCATTAGGAAAACTTATGTTGAATGTAATGGAACCACAAGATCCCTGAGTTCTCAAATTACCATTTGGAGGAGAGGGACTTTATACGAGGGATAAATAAATGTATATTACATTAAGTCTCAGAAATTGTGGGGTTCATCTGTTAAAACAGTAGGCCAGCCCTGGTATAGGATTTATTTCTCAGCCTGAAATAGGAAATGGTTAACACCATTTGCATTCTCTTTGGCATTTGCTGGCAAAGAGCTGGCAATTTCTTTAATGAAAGTTTTCCTTCTTTTTGAAGTAAATCCTGTCTATACTATACCTTAGCCGACTGCTGGCCCTAGCCCTACATCTAGGCCTGCCCTTGACAATCTCTTAGGGATATGCCTTGCTAGTTGAGCCACTGAGCTCCTTCTGGACAATTTTTTTTTAACTTTACCTTGATTGTTGCAATAGCATCCCAGCCAGCTCCCTGCTCTGCCCCTCTCCCACTTTATAATCTATTAACCAGTGACTAGAGTGATTTCATATCATTCTTCTCAGAGCCCATTTATTTCAGAGATGAAGTCAAAAACTTCTTGATAGCCTTCAAGACTATCTTCCCTGACTTATAGAGTAGGTTATCACCAAGTAGGTAATGTCAAAATAAATTTATATATTTAAAGTCAAATATATAAATTCTACACATGCAATCTGCCACCTCCCTTCATTACTTCCCTGGCTTCTCCTAACACTCCCTTGCACTGCTCTAGTCACAGATTTTCTTGCTATTCCTTGAACATGACAGACATGGCTGACAAGCCTCAGGGTTTCTGTGCTTATTCTCTCTGCCTGGAATGTTCTTCTCCCAGATACCTACATGACTTCCCTCTCATATCCTTCTAGTTTTTACAGTGAGACCTTTTTTGAGCACGCTGTCTAAAACTACAGCACCTTGTATTCCGTGTCCTCCTCCCTGTATATTTTTTTCTCCATAGCACTTATAGTCTGTCCCCTTCAAACCCCCATTAAAATGAAACCCCCCATGACAAAGGATTCTTGACATTTTGTTAAATTGCCAGCCTAGTATTTGGCAAATATTAAATACCTTTTTGTTGAATGACTAAATGCTATTGTACAGATAAGCATAACGTGCCAGAGGAGCACTAAAGAGAAACTCCTGTATCAAACTGGGATCTGGCAGGGAAATTTTTCTGGAGAAACTTACTCCTCTCTGATGAGGAAGCTGATGTAGTTGTTGAGAGCATAAGTCAGTTGCGCACTTCAGTCCTGATCTTATCTGACCCATCAACAGCATTTTGACACCACTAATGACTGTCTTCTTGAAATGCTGTCCTTACTTGACTGCCAGGGTACCTCATTAACCTGGGCTTTTCACTTTTCTGCCCATTCCTTTCAGCTCACCCCCAGCCTCTGAATGTAGAAATGCCCCAGGGCTTAGCCCTTGGTCATCTTTTCACCTTATCTACAGTTATTCCTCAGGTGGTCTGAACTAATCTCAGGATTTTATATGTCATTTATATACTCATGACTCAAATGTGTATCTCCACTTTTGTCTGTTTCCTGAACTCCAGATCTGTATTGTAGGTATCTACCAGTTCTCTCCTCTTAGATGTCTAATAAGTTAAATGAGTAGAGCTTCTGGTATTTCCCTTCTCTTGTATTTCCTATCTCGATGTGTTCTTTGACTCAATGCCATGTGTGTAGACTTCCCCACACCAACAAAGAATTCTCAGATACTAACAGGGTTTCTGAGAATTCAATTCAATTTTGACATTACCTATTTAGTGATAACTTATTTACAAGTCAAGGGCTTCGTTCTCCCAAGACCACCCTACACTTCAGAGGCCAGATGCAAGACCAGTTTGTTACTGTGCTTCTGCCCAACTGGCTATAGAGAGGTTCCCACAACTTTCTTGATTCTATTAATTTGCTAGTATTGTTCACAGAACTCAGCAAACTCACATACTCACTAGATTACTGATTACTAAGGATATTAAACGTTACAAATCAACAGCCATATGAAGAAATAGACAAGGCAAGATCCTGAAAGAAGAGCTTCTGTCCTTATGGAATGTGGGACCCAGCACAGTGACAAATGGAAGCATTCTGATTCTCCAATCTGGAAGTGCTCCAAGCCCCCCTAAACCACCCCCATCCCCTTTTGAAACTTCATTACATAGGTTCCCTTGCACTCATTGGCCATTGGTGATGGACTCAGTGTCCAGCCTTTCTACCCTTGCTGTCCATCTCTGCTTTGGCTGTTGCCTCCATCTATAATATATTAACAAAACTAATGGTGCAGGACTGAAAGTTTCAACCCTACTTTCATGGTTGGTCCCCCTGGCAACCAGCCCATATTCATAAGTACTTTCCAAAGTCAGCTTCATTAACAGACCCAGTTGTGGTAAAAAGAACCTTGTTATGAATATAAGACACTCATTTTTTTTTAAAGATTTGTTTATTTATACATTTAGGGCTGGGTTACAGGCCAGAGGTGTAGGAGGTGAGAGGATTCACCAGAGACAGAGCAGGAAGCAGAACAGGCAGATGGACTGAAATACACTGCTGAGGGGAGCAGTGGGCGAGACAGGAGAGATCTGCTTCACCAAGTGGGTCCCCTCCCTGCCGGGGATTAAACTTGCGCTGCTGTGCGGCAGATGCTTCACAGTGTGGAGTTCAACCTGCTGCGCCACCGGTGAGGACCCACAAGACACTCATGTAAACATATGACTCAAATTGTTATCAGGAACTGAGGACAAGAGACCAAATATGATGACAAAAGATGCTCCCATTGCTCCTCTCACTCAGGAAATTTCAAGGGTTTTGGAGCTGCAAATAACCTGAAGTATATAAAAAAATATATTTTGGTCATCTGAATGACCAAAAGTGGTATGTATACCATGTTATAAATCACAGTATCATACCAAAGCACCTTATTTAGTGGCAAGTGTTCTTTTGATTGCTCAGGCCAAACACTTTGGAGTCATCTTTGACTCATTCCTTCCTCCACTAATTCTGTTTTCAAAATATATCTAAAACCATTTACACATCACCACTGCCAGCATTCTATCCCCTGGTGATATTGCCACTATCATCCCCTGCTTGGATTATTATTCTTTGTTGTTTTTTGTTGTTGTTCTTCAGTCAGTCCCCACTCGACACCATAGCAATTCTGTTCAAACCTAAACTGGATTTTTTTCTGCTCATGATCTGTGAACATAAATATTCATAACCCTACTTACATGTGGTTGGGAGGCTATATAGTGGCACATGTGTAAATTGGCAAATTATGCTTTATATTTCCTATGTGAAATGATGCTCTTCCCCTTTCTGGTGGAACTGAGAGCAAGGTCTTCTAAAAGTTATGTAGGGGGTTGTTAGCTTTGGATTCAGGAATCTCAATATGGGTCTTTCCATGAACACACTCTCCAATTTGCCTTCTCATTTACTGTTGTTTCTAAATAAGCCATTTGTTGTAACTGGTAGCGTTTGAGATCAACAGTTACAATAGCTTTCCATCTCCCCGAAAGAGACCTACAAGTCCTTTTTTTAAAAAAAAGTTTATTTATTTATGCACACAAGAGCTGGGGTGTAGGTCAGAGGTGCAGGGGTTAAGAGGATTCACCAGAGAGAGTGGGGAACAGAACAGGTGAATCTACTGAAATACACTAAAAGGCAGTGGGCAAGACAGGAGCAGGGGCTGGTGATAGCTTGATAGTGCTAAGTCTTTAATTCCTGCTGTATCACAGAGGTCCTACGAGGCCCTTCTTAATTTAACATCGCTTCCACCCTTATCTCTCTTGTTTTGCTGTCTTGATGATTCTTGGATACTTCTGTGCTCCTGCTTCAAAGTTTTGCACGATATTCTTTGTCTGGAATGTTCTTTCCCCAGATAGCTATATAGTTAGCTTGCTTCTTCATGTCTGTCTTAGATTATTATCCAAAATTCATCTCTTTCAGTGAGTCTTTCCCCAGTTGCTGTGTCTAAAAATTTAATGCTTTTTCTTCCCTCTACTACTCATTCATTTTCTCTTTTCTCCTCCTCTGCAATTTTAAATAATATATCTTTTTTATTCATATTTAGCTTAGTCTTTTTTCAATTTGACTGTATGTAGTGTTTTTAAAAAACTGCAACCCTTTCATTCCATTTCCATTTCTTCATTCTCAACTTTAGTGATGCTAATAACAGCCATTTTAAAAAAATAATTCTCTATACAGTTTTATTGTTCATTACTGACATCTTGTAACTTTCCACATCATTCCATGTGTATTTCTGATACCTGCTACATGCCATAGCATACTTTATACTGCTAAAGCATTATTTTATAGATAAGTGACCTCAGCTCATCAAAGTTTATTACTTATTAATGAGGAAACTGCTAAGCACCCATCTTCCTCAATATTAGTTGCATAGTTAAATCACCTGGGGAATTATAAAAATATGGAAGCCTGGAGCTCACACCCAGGGATTTTGATCTAATTGATATAACAGCAAATGTTATATCTTTATATATATATATGTATATATATTCAATGGAAATGTTTGCGTATAGCAAAGGATTTAGTCTGTTTTTGTTCGACACATAGCTGAGGTTCAACTTGTTATTAGTTGTGAAAATTAATATTCAGAAACCTTATTTAAATGGGTGTGGAGGCTAGAAGCATTTTACACATATGCAACCAGCAAACTGTAGGACCCAACCTGCCTTGTATCTCTCTGATAAGAAGTACCTTGCTTCCCCATCCCAATGGAAGGAGGTCCATATTTCCACAGCAACAGCTCAGCTAATGAGAAGACCAGAGCCCAGAGAAAGAGCAGCCACCACACGTCAAATCCTGTTTCCGCTAATGAACACTTTGGTTACAATAGTCCCTCCAACATTTATCTAAGTTGGGTTGGGTAAACAGGAGGCATGCACTGTCTTGCCATGTGAGCACACTTTCCCCATTGCTTCTTTGTTGTTGCTTCCAAATGATCCCATTTTGTTGGTTAAATAATCATCTGCGTGAGGTCAACAAGATGAACAGATCAATTAATTCATTTGAACCATAAGGCTGGTATCTTAGTGTGGATCCTTACAACCCTAAGGAAGATTTTACATTTAAAAAGACGGATGCTAAGGAAAAGCACTCATAGTATTCATTCTTTCATGTTAAATGTAGAGATCGGGTTATACTTATTGTGATAAATGTTAGCAGAGGAGCATAAAATGAGTACCATTTTCTTCACTCCCAGTTACATGCACCAGCAGCAAAAATGGATGTTATTAGCAAGTCCCAGGGGGGTATGCCATGAACTTCTTGAGGAGAGCTACTAAGGGCAGAAATGAGCAACCATGTGGATCTATATACCATGAAGGCAGGCAGGGTTGTCTCTTAATGCCCAACTTCCACCCTGGTATGTCTGGAAAGATTTGGAGGAAACATGTGGGACAGAGATGTGAAGATCCTCCTGGTCCTTGCCAGAGACAATGGCAGTCATTATTTTGATTTGCATTTTGATTTTGCCTTTTTCCTTCTGTCCTAGAGAGCTGCCTAACCTCCTTTCTGGATGTGATTCCCTGCCAGAGGTATCTTGGGAGCATCTATGTGAGGAAAAATGTTAAGTGCACCCTTTAGGTTGGTAGATCATGGCAATACCTAACAACACAATAGAGTAGCCACCAAGCAGCAAGCGAGGGCCAACAATGATGGGTGCCATTTCAGGCAGAGGTTACTGACTTTTGGATGTAGTTAGGAGTAAGCCAAGAGCAGTTCAAGGTCATACCATATCCATTTGGTATCAACCCCACCTGTTTCCTGTGCCCACTATGTTAAGACTTGTACCTGGGCTTGTTCTAATCATGTATGGCAAGACATACAAAGAAATGACTGTAACTAATGAGTTAAGTTTATACTCATATATACCTAAAACCAAGAGACACGGCATATCGCACCATACAGGGTCACAGGGGGAAGGACCACGGTCAGTCAGGAGGCCTCCTCTCTAGGGAGAGGAAAGAGCATGGTGCAGAGGTTTCACTGGGCTTTTTGAGAGCAAAATGAGTAAGGCAGGTAGGTACACTGAGTGAATTTAGAATTGTATAGCCTGAATAATTTTGGTGGGGTGAGGGTTAAAGGGGTGGCCCCTAGTTGTCTGGTATCTGACCCTGTGGTAAGTTAGGGCAGGAGAAATATTGGCTTGATATATGGGAATTTGATAAAGGAAAGGGTTGGGGGTGGGTGCTTTGAATGGGTTGATTTCTAATCAAAGGTGTGCTCCTAAGAAGAGCACTAACCTGGAAGAGGCAATGTAACAAGCATGGAGGACACACATGCAATGCTATAATTATACAGGAAGTAAGAAACTATAGTGAACATAGTTATTTTTACAAATGACAGAGAAGTATATTTGTAAGCTAAAACTGAAAGACAAACTGTATATTTCATTTTGCAAAACAAAAATACTACCCCTTCCATATATACATAGGCCCATAAAGGATTGTTATATGAAGGAACACATACTTGGTCAGTAACTTGGGTTGTGGCAGGAGGGGTAGGGTAAAGGGAAGAGGGTGCTAATGTGGGGGGACAGGAGTTTCTGTAACAACATGCCAAGCATCCCATTATGTAAAATTAGTTGTCTAAAGAGATGCATGGAAGAATGGCCACTGTAACACTAGCAGTGGTTACCTTAGGTGGTATGATCCCAGGGCACCATTACATTCTTTTCTAAGTTTCTTTGTTGCTGGAATTGTTTCTAATGAACATGCATATTTCTATAATTAGAAGCAACATGGTTATTTACAACTTAGAGAAAAACCTCTTTAATCTTAAAATTAAAAAAAATAATTTCCAGTTTCAACAGTATTCTCCAAGATCATAAGCATCCTCAACAAGGAAGGAAAAAAGTGAGAGCAAAATGGTCAGGGTTTCACACATTCAACTATAAAAGTAAATGAGAAATATTTGGTCAGAAGGTGACTAATATGAGGCCTAACATTTATACACTAACATTTATATACTCCTCAACAGTATACTTGGCAATCAAGTTCACAAAACTTCTTTTACTAGCCTCCTGCTGATAAGAATCACGAAGAAACAATTAGTTTCAAGATAATCATCAGGAGGCTATGAAACAAGGGAAAACAATAAAAAAGAAATTTGGATGACATTTCATGGTTAGCCAAACTCCTTGTCAGCACATTTTTCTGCTTCAATGAATGAAGTATGACTTGGTCACATCTTAATGAGATTCATAGATGGGGGTTCAAGCATGAGTACAATCTGCCACCTGGAGCATTACAAACATGGGTAAACATGGAGTTTTCATTAAATTAAAAACCTCCTGTGAAGCATTTCTTGTACTGTTGGAAACATGGATTCCAAAAATATTTAACATTAGAGCTGATGGTGGGCAAGTAAATGAAATCATTGGAAAAACTGAATACCTACCTCCACATGGTTAAAATAATTTTGATGTTATTTTTTCAATTACTACTTTTGATATAATCATCCTAAAATTATCCTTGAAAGTGAAAATGAGCAAGGAGATAATATTGCCAGTGAGACAAAGTCAATGCTGGTACCTCCACTGCTGATGCTTGGGAACTGCATCTTATTGTTCATATAATCTGCTCCATGTCCCACAGGACATGTTTCCTTCTACTGTAGCAATAGGGGCTTCCCTAGGCCATAGCAATTGGGATGGAGGGGACACATTTTGATTAAAAAAACAAAACAAAACAACCATGTAGAAATGTTTTATGGGATTTCCTTAGTGGCCCAAGCGGTTGAGCGCTGCACTGTGGGGCTTTCTGCTGCAGCTGCTGTAGAGCGGGTTCGATGGCTGGCCAGGGAGGGGACCCACATGGCGCAGCAGACCTCTCCTGCCTCACCCACTGCTCCCTCAGCAGTGTGTTTCAGTCAATCTGCCTGTTCTGCTCTCTGCTCTGTGTCTGGTGACTCCTCTTACCTCCCGCTGGCCTCAGGCCTGTACCCCAGGTCTTGAATGATAAATTTTAAAAATCTTAAAAAAAAAAAACTTTTACGATTTTATGTAGATACTAACCTTATGAGGTTAGTATGGGGGTGGGCGGATCACACATTCAGGTCTAATTTAGTCATCAATGGACAGCTTAAAAAGAAATTCCCTAAAAGTTTCACCAATAGATACAAAGAAACTAAAGACATTCATCCCTCCTCATCACTGCTGCTCCAGGCATCTTCAAATGCAAGATTCAACTGTGATTTGGCTGTAGTCTAAAAAAAGGAGAAAAAAGAGAGAAAGAGTTGATTATTTTCCCTCCTAATTTTAAACTCATAATATACTTATAAAATATGTCAGATGAATAGTAGTTATTTTTAAAGAAAATAACTATGTTACGATTAATTTCACAACAAAGGTAATTAGGAAACACTTCTCATACAATGTAAGACAATGTAACTTCATTTTAAACAGACATAACAGACTTTATCCAAACTGTTTTCCAAAGTAGTTAACACACAGGCAAAATGATGCAGCTATTGGTTAAGGCATTTTTGCAAGTCTTTGGATCACTTGGAGAAGGTGGCACATTAATAACCATGTGGCTAAGACTGGACTCAGGTCTATATTTGATTTGGAAAACCCAAAATATTCATATTGGCAACTTTTTCATTATTTGGATGGACCTGACTTTTAGAAGTAAGCAAATATCCAGATACAGGGAAAGAGTACTCAGATAAATAAAACCATTTTTGCTCCAAAAATGTCTATTATTACATATTGAGTTTACTTAGTACAAGTAGTCAGGAGCTCTTGCAAAATACGTCAGAAATAGTTAACACATTTGTTATCACTAGTACACAGGTTTCCCTGGGATATTTCTTTGAAAAATAACATGCATTTAGATGATTTACAAAAACAACAAGTTTAGAGCCATATTTAACATATGTAATCATCAACTAGAGTAATTTTAATTCTGTGTTGTTTTAAATCAACTCACTTTTTTGGGGAAACTGAATAGTTATCTCTTAATTCTTCGGCAAATGACTCAAGGGCTTTAAGATGGTCTCATTTTTGAAGTAACTGAGCATCATGAGTCAGATTTGACACTAGTCTGCAGCTTTTACAGTAATAAACTAGTACCAAAACTAAAGTTATTTTAGATGTATTGCCTTTTGCAACATATAATATTTCATGTTAAGGGAAATCCCTAATGTATGTCTAGAATGTTCAATTCCTCTTTGATGAGCATGACTCATCAAACAATGGTAGAGCAGAAAATTTGTTGTTCTCAGTAAATTTCCCAAATGTCAGTGAGGATATCTGGAACAGATATCTTATTAATTTAGGCAATTTTTATAACTGTTAAATAGATCAGAGTTTACTACTACACCTAATTAGTTGTACAAACAGAATTTCATATGCCACAAATGTCTAGACACCAAACTATTAGTAAGCCTCAGGTAACCAGTTATTTTAGCAGCAATCTATTTATTTGTAAGAGTAGCATACAGAAGTTTGTTCATTTATTCTTTAATCCAAATGTTTACTGAATTTCCTACCTTCAGTCTTTATAATTTAACTTCTAAGTTAGGTTATTTAGTGAGCATTTATCCACAAACATATTCCCCTTGGGGAGGTTAGGTGATTTCCTGTCTCCTACTGTCTTTACCTATTTAGATATCTATACTACCTTAGAAAGCTGCCCAAAGTGTCTCTGGATGGATAAACCACACAAAGCTCTTGTCTCCTAATCTAGTAATAGAAATCCAATGTATCAGACTTTTAATTTCATTTCAAGATGTAACCTAGAAGCAAAGTTATATTTTATTGTAAACTATTATTGCTTTGGTAAGCAAAAAAAAAAAAAAAAAAAAAACAAACCCAAAAAAACCAAGTGGAACTCAAAATACAGTCATATATAAATTTTACTATTTATAGTAGTAAATATAATATGAATGTATCATAGTATTATTAGAAATACATTTTATTGCTTAAAATCACAAAAAATCTTTGTAGTTAAAAACTGCAGTAAAAATGTAAGTAGATGTGGTGTACATATTACTGTTTTGAGATACTGATCAAATTTTAACTACCAACTATTACTTTTTTTTTCTCTACAACATCTCCTCCTAGTGGACACTTAAGTCTAATCTTGAACATAATCATCTCCACCGCACCAGAATGGTACTTTCTTCTGACAGTTTTGAATGTTACAGAGATAAGGAAGCATGAGTTTAGAGGGGATCTCGTTCAGGTTTAAATAATACGAAAGAACACAATCAAACTTCACATCTTTCATACAAACATCTTGATAAGTTCTAAATTTCTTACTGGTAAATTACTGGAGACTATAGGTTGACTATAGGGGGTGTCTACATAAAGTGGTAAATAAAACAAATATGTATCATTTTATTTATTTAATTTTACTTTGTGTGACCATAAAAATAAAGGTTCTTGATGAAAGATCAAATTTAAATTGTAATGTAGGTGCCCTACACATTTTAGACATTTGGAAAAAGTGATTAGCTTGCTTTGACCATTACCAAGTTTTAGTTAGAGGGAAAATGAAACCAGATTTTTCAGAATATAATAAAACATTCTTCCAATTAAATAATAGGATTTATGCTTAATGATCATAAAACTTGCCCCCTTTGGTTTCTTAGGGTAGAACTAAATTCCTCCTCTATCTTGGATATCAAAAGAAACAACCTTAGGGAGTTATATCTTGGTTGTTGGGGAAGTCAATATCATCTCAAGGGTAGACTTGAAAGGAAACCTAGGAACAATTTTGCTTTGATGATTCTACTATTTGGAGATATCATAAACTTGTGCCAGATCATAAATGAATCACAGAACTGGAATTTCAAACTCAGTTCATAGTATTATTTTTATTTAATTTACTTGAAACCAAAGACTATGTGAATGTATGTATATGAGTGTTGTGTTTTGTTTTAAACTGTGATATTTTGCCTCGGTGGGAAACCGTAGCATTTGATAGTTGAGTTGAAACACTTTTGAATATGAGTTAAATAGAAGATTTACATGTAGGGGATAGGGTCTGATACACCCATGCTGCAGGGGCTGGTATAGGCTTCTTTACAGGCATCTGTATCACAATCACATTCACAGTCTATCTATATTCACAAGAATTCTTAAAACTAAAGCTTTGTGGAAATATCTCAGCACATACTATTTTGTTACCATGAGAATGATATAAACAATATATTTAAAAGACATGACAGCTCTAATATTTAAAAATGTAAATGATTATAGTTCTTGAACTTAAATGTTGTGTAGCTGATTTTCTACTTGTTTTGCTTAATTTCTCATAACATAAATTCTTTTAGATGTGTAGTTCACATTTTCCCTATAACTATAAAAGAAAATATACCATCAGAGACATAGAGTATTTCTAAACATTAAGCAATTTAGTTTTATTCTAATATCCTTTTCTATATATAACCCAAAGATTTACTTTATTTTTATTATGAATATTTTATGAATATTCACCTTAGTTTGCTTTTTTTTTTTAAAAAGATTTATTTATTTACACATACAAGCACTGGGGTACAGGCCAGAGGTGTGGGGGTAGTGAGAGAATCCACCAGACAGAGCAGGATGCAGAACAGGCAGATTGACAGAAACACACTGCTGAGGGGAGCAGCGGGCGAGGCAGGAGAGGTCTGCTACGCCATGTGGGTCCCCTCCCTGGCCGGCAGCAGGGCTCGAACTCGTGCTGCAGTGGCTGTGGTTTGCTTCATAGTGTGTTGCTTAACCCACTGCGCCACCGGGGCGGGCCCCTTAGTTTGCTTTTAATGGTCAGAAGAAATGTCACCAAATAGGTAAATACTTAAATTGATACTAATGATATGGAAAAGGGCTACTGTATAATAAAAGTGTTAGCAGGATGCCAAGTTGCATGTCTAAATATACTAACTATTTGAAATACTCATTTGCATAGAAAAAAACAAGAATAAAATCAATCAAAATGTTCACAGTTTCTGGGCCTCCCTGGTGGCACAAGGGGTTGAGCACTGTACTGTGGAGCTTCTGCAGCCACTGCAGTGCGATTTCCAGTTGGTTCCTGGCCAGTGAGGGGTCCCACAAAGCGCAGGAGACCTCTCCTGCCTCGCCCGCTGCTCTCCTCAGCAGTGTATTTTGGTTGATCTGCCTGTTTTGCTCCCTAGTCTGTCTCTAGTGATTCCCCTCACCCCTTGTACCCCCACTGGCCTCAGGCCTGTACCCCAGCTCTTGCATGCATAAATAAAATCTTAAAAAATTTTTTTAAAAAGCAACAAAAAACCCACAAAATGTTAACAGTTCCTAATTTAATTTTAAAATCTGTTCTTTAGGTATTCTTCTTAAATTTCCAAATGTGTTATAACAGCCAAATCATTTTACAGTCAGAAAATATCAAAAAATAGAAAATGACTTTATGATTTGTGCAAATATTTACCTCATCATCATCATCAGGAACAGGTTCATATAAGGATGGTACCCAAGCAAGAATATTACAGTCTCTGCTACCACTATAAAGTTCCTTTAATGCAGAAAGCAAAGATGTAATTGTGGTTAGTTTGAAGCTGGTAACAATCTGAAATGAATTTCTTAAATGATTAATTCTTAGGTTAGCTCAAGTAGATTAATTTCTTAATTAATTTCTATTCCCCACTAAACTAGGACAATACTCTTTTTAGACGAGATCGGGCGCGTTCAGGGTGGTATAGCCGTAGACAATACTCTTTTTAAAGATGTAGTAAAGCTTTGTTTATATTTAAAAATATTAAAATATGTTAGAGTTTTATAACATGAAAAATTTACAAAACACTTAAAATTCTAGTGGTTTTTATCAATCATTATAGTTTTCATTATTTTAAGTGTAGAGGGAGGGGAAAAAAAGGATGAAACAGTTTGTCCTTCTCTGTCAATAACTGAGCTTTAATAGACTATAAAGAGGAATGCATATGAGTTTCTTCTAGCTAAAATAGCCAAAAGTTCACAAAGGTTTCTTTAGCTCATAGCTGCTTAACTGGCTGCTACTCAACAAAAAAGCTTTAAGACTCACAAACCATATTTCTTGAGGAGTTTACTTCACAAGGTAGAGCTTGGACTGATACACAGTCTATGTCAGTATTAGGGAGTGCTATTTGCACATTGCTAAACAATGCTCATTTTCCCTTCCCAGCAAAACTTAAGGGCTATGTTACATTGTCTAGCAGTGAAAACATTCCTATGGAGCAGTGAAATAAATACTGTCATATACAGAGTATAAATTGATATAATCTTTGGACAATTGAATCTCAATATATATCAAAATTTGTATGCATTTATTTCTAAGAACTCATGCCAACAACATACATGAAATTCAAGGACATCATCAGTGTTATAATAACAAAAAATAGAAATAACTGCCTGAAAGTATGGTAACAGGGTGCTACATAACTATTCAACTTGCTTTTGAAGAATTCTTATTGAGATAGGAAAATACTAAAAATGAGTATCACAAAGAGAAAAGAGAAGGATATAAACCAAATAATATGAAAGGAAAAAAATAACAGGGTGTAAAACACATGTCATTGACAAAAAGGTTACTATGCAAAGAAGAAAGGGATAAATAAACACAATCACACACACACACACACAGAGCAAAATGTTAAGGAGTTGTAAAACTTTTTTCCCTACAAATATATTTTTGTATTTCTACAAAAATATTTCTAACAATAACCCTCTTTTTTTCCTGCTCTGGTATGCAGTTATTTATTTTATATTCATCTCAAAAACTACTTGAAGCATGACACAATTAGTACTGTTCTAACAACAATGAAGGGAAAATAAGATTATGAAAGTATTTACAGGAAATATCTTATGGAGATAGAAAAAATAAATGAAATAGATTTAGTTACACACAATCAAATCTCTTATTTGGAACAGAATTCTATACACTATATTGTTAAATCTAGGCTATATGGCTATACTAATCCTGGATAAAACAATATTATTTTCACATGTTCAGTGCCCTTGAACAATTTAGTCTCCTAAGAAGGCAAGATATATCTCCAAGATAAATTGGTTGCATAATCTTACAAGGAAATTCATAATAAGTAATATTATATTGACAGAGACATAAAGAAAGTTCTGTAGGTGTTGAAGAAAGATGGGAAGAGACAGCATTTAAAGTGATAAAGTCCTCACTTAAATGGAGGGATTTGAATTGTTCTTGAAGTTTATGGGCTAAGTGTAGGGGTTGATTTGGGAAATTTAGATTTTTAAAAATTCAAAATTCTTAAAAGCTTACAAAAGTTGCAAAAGCGATACAAAGAATTATCTTCCCTAAAACATACGGGTATAAGTCACGAATATGAGATCCCTCATCCTTGAATACAATGTATATTTCCTGTGAATAAGGACATTTTCCTACATAATTACAACAATTTCCTCCCTACAATTACAACAAAATCAGAAAATTCAAGCTGATGTATTACTATCAGCTAGTAGATACCATTTTAGTTACATTGATTGTCCCAATAATGTCCTTTGAAGCAAAAAATGTCTAGTTTAAAATAACATACTGATTTTTTGTTATGTTTCTTTATTGGCCCCAAGTTTCTGGCTGACCCAGACTTGTCCCAATTATTCCAGGGACTGAGGCAAATCAGTATCTTGGCTTTTATTCATTCTAGTCACACCTGTTAGGAAGCCCTGATTTGGTGGACAGCAATAGTTTATAGTCAGAATACCTAGGTAAAATCTTGGATGTGTTTCTAAGTGACTATGAACAAGATAATAATATCTAGTTAGTCTAATTCTAATCATTTCTCTGAATAGATAATCATGCTCTGTCAATCATTATCTACAGGTTTGAGGTAAATCTAGCCAACTATCTGGAGCTTTACTTTTCTTCTTTCAGAAGTAACACTTAAAATATGTTAACAACTAGTACACCAGGACATTGACCAATAAGAAGAGATACTGGCCAGAGAATGGAAATAGTATCTTGAAGTTCCCTCTTCCTATATTGGTTGTCTTAGAGCACAGTGTCAGGTACAAATTAAATACTTAGTATTAATGAAAAAAAAAATGAATAATGAGTTTCACCAGAGAAGGTCCCTTTTGGCTCATAATCTATAATTTTCACTCTATCAGTATTTAACTTGCACAAGTCTAATTTCCCTTGCCTACAAAACAGGAAAAATACAAGTGTTGGCTATATTAAACTCAGTTAAAGGAGAATATAAAGTAATTTTTGCAATTGTTGTCTTAAAAACAACAACCTGCTCCACTGATGAGATGAAAGAGAAAGGTGGGGATATTAAATAAATGAAAGTCACAGATATATAAGTTACACCAACTCAAAAACAAACTTTTATTAAACACTGGCAGAAAAGATAAAATTCTAGACGCACACATACACAAGTCAATATACACAAACTATATTTTGAGATTAGATCACATATTTCATTTTTTTCCAAAACTGTTTGCAAAACATTATTTTAATTTGCCAGAGATTTTACTACTACTTAAATGCAGTCCATAAGCAAAATAATTTGTTCCAGTTGTACCATATATTAATACATATATGCCATCTAAAATCTATGCTGTATTAACCTCTATTAAATAAACTCTACTTCAAGTGTGGATTAAAAGTCTTATTCCTCAGAATGAAATCATACTATATTATATGACAGTCGTCTGGCAAACTAGATACCTGAACATTTTAAGTTCCTTTAAGTATTATTCTTACCTGGAAATTAGATTGAAATACACAGCAGTCAACACTTTTATAATGTCCCTTAAGCATAGTTATCTGTTCTCCTGAGTAAATTGCATAAATAGCAATGGTGCTACCATATGGTACAAAAACAAATTCTGAACTGCAGCCACAGGAGACAGTAAATTTCAATCCTTTTCTACTGTCATTATAAACTTTTCCATAGTTTACCTGTAGGATATAAAAATCATAAAGTCACTCATTTCATTTCTCAAATCTTAATTAAAATGACAATAAAGACTGGAATAAATAAATACTGCAAATATAATAGTACACTACAGACAGGGGTCTATAAAATCTAATGAGAATAAGAAATATCTTAGTGGAAACAAGGGCCAGTGATATAAATGCACAGTTCACCTAAGAGGGGAATTCAAATAGTAAAAAAATAACAAGGGAAAATGTTGACATTTCAACCAGGATAGAAATAAAATTGCTAATTAAGGCAATCTTAGAGAATCATTTTAGGCCATACAGCCATGTGTCACACACTATTGTGTGATTACCTAAGATTCCCATTTTATGAATATAAATATTTAACATAA
Organism: Galemys pyrenaicus; assembly: GCA_019455555.1. Classification (NCBI taxonomy): domain Eukaryota; kingdom Metazoa; phylum Chordata; class Mammalia; order Eulipotyphla; family Talpidae; genus Galemys; species Galemys pyrenaicus. Next base: position 3,173,089 of record JAGFMF010011684.1, read on the forward strand.
AGCAATGTGTGATGGACAGCATGTTACATAAATTACTATGAGAGAACTATAGATGAACAGGCTACTGTTGGCTATGATGTTTTAAAGATATATGTACAGGCTTTGAAAAGATATTGGTAAGGGAAGAGGATTTTATAAATTTGGGGTGTGATATCTGTATATTACTTCGCTATCTTATGAATTCCTGTTATAGTCCCAGAAACTAGATAGCTCAAGTCACTAAATGAATATGTAGAGTGGTTCCATCACAAGGTAGCTCATTTTATTTCTGGTCCAGAATTAATTCAGAATCAAATAACTATGAGTATAATAGTAACAATGACAGGCAACATTTACTAAATGTCAGCATTTGCTGTATGTACCCATGTGCTAAATGTTCTACATGTGTTAGTTTAAGTAACACAATACAATGAGCTAGAGAACATGATTGTGCAAAAAAAAAAACAAAACACACTTAAGTGAATTTGATCAAAGTCTCCTTCCTGGCTAGTAAGTGACACACTCAGAGATTGACTAGACTGCATAATCAAAATGCACTGAGCTACATTGTTGTAAATTATTTTTCTTTCATTCTAACAAGTGATGATTATAGTACACTCTAATAGCAGTGGGCAGGCACTGGATACTCTGAGGTGCTCTATGCTGAACTAGAGAGAAGTTAAAAGGAGGGTGTGCCTGAGATGAATCTTGAAAGCTGAGAGGCAGCTAAGATTAAAAAGGCGAGGAACAATATTCTAAAACAATTTAGATAAAATGGGGAATTGGCAAGACAAATTGGTGAGGCAGAAAGCACAGGCCTTGTGCACAAAAGGCAGAGGTAGAGGCATTCAATTTTAATAACTTGATAATATTGAGAAAACACTGGAAGATTTTCACTGGGAGATGAGTTTGGGAAGTTAATAGGATGTTAAAAGTAGCCAGAGACATGAGAAAGTCCAGAGTGAGGCTGGAAAGAGACAGACAAAAAATCAAAGGAAGAGTTAATAGGACTTGTAATTGAATTAATAGCTAGGATAACATATATGGCAGAATAAACTTTTCATAGTGTGGTAACTGGGTAAATGATCTTGCCAGTAGCCTAAATAATAAAGACTAGAATAGCTACTTTGAAAATTTTTTTCCTTTGTCATGCTGAAAGGTGCCTTTGAATTTTCCCTGCAGATACTTGCTTTGTACTCTAAGGCAATGGACTCCAGGGTTGAGTTTCCACACCTCAAGATGATACATTGTGTGAAAAGAAAATCTGAGAACTCAGAAATTAGGCTTTCATAAAACAGATTCACATGAGTATTTTTATAAGTTTATAAATAATTATACATGTTAGAAATATGTATAAGCTGAGATTCAGAGTAAAGAAGTGAAGTTAAAGCTTTAGAAAAATATCAACTATATATCATAGATCCATTAATTTATATACAAAAGAGTGAAGGGACTTAAAATCTCTTACTAGTGTGTTTTCTCCACTGGAACTATTCCAAAGTCTCATTCGATTATCTGTGCCAACAGTGAGGAGGTGAAGTCCATCACTTGTAAAACATAAGCCATTAACTTTCCCATTATGAGCAGTATTTGCTGTAATAAAAAAAATACAGTTCAATTTATCTGTTCTTGTATCCAGCACATACTTAAGGATTGATGGTATAGCTATTTAAAAACATAAATCACAACTATCTGAATTACTTACAATATATAGTTTCATCATATTTAAAATTGATCATTCTTCAGATGACCAGACTATGGTAAACTGTTATGTTAGAATCATATAAATAAAGGAAAACAAAAGGGAAAAATTCTGACAATTTTAATTTTTCTTCAGAGTAGTAAGGTGTGCTATCAATTAAGTGTATAGTTTAGCACTAAAATTTTAAATTAAGCCCCTTTTAAACTCTTTATATGTATTTTTGATCTAAAAGTCATTAGTTTCTTGGACTATTAAAAAGCATGTTAGGATTGTCTATTTAAAAAAACTAACAGGGGAAGGATAATCATTCTAGTCTCAATCAAAATTTATATTCTTTCAAAATGAACAAGTTTGTGAAAGCCTAACCCTCAGTAGCTTGATAAATTTCATTTAAAAAAAATAACACATTTCTGGTCCAGAATTAATTCAGAATCAGTCTTAATCAAAACAGAAATTAAGTTCTATTGTGAAAATGCAATTAATGGACTTTGTCATCTGGATTACGACTGACTTATACTTAACACAACTTGCAAATTTTATTCTGGTATAATGGTCACAATATATTACTATTCCTTTAATTTATTGTAACTTCCTAAGTGGTAATGATTTGTATTATTTGACCTCATAAGTAAAACAAAGCAAAATAAAACAAATTCTGAAAAGTTTCTACATTTGAAAAACCAGGGGCAAATGAACTGGCATACTTAATTGTATCTTGAAGAAAAATAATAATTTAGTTTATGTAAATTTAGAAATCAATTCATGGTGAATGCCTTTTAAAAAAACAAAATCTGCAATTTGTCGACATGTGTTTGACTTCAATTCAAAATATTCAATATAAAAGAACTATTATTGGCATATTTCTGTATTAATACATTCTTCATTACCTGATTCAACAGCTTGTGACTTTTTCCCATTATGCTGATCAAGAGTAATCAAACATCCTGATGCTCTTCTCACATCCCATAATTTTACTCTACTGTCAGCACTGAGAAGAAATAAATATTACATTGACAGGTAGCTAAGGCAGTAACTGTACCCCACACTCATTCCATTATTATGTTACACAGAGGTTTTGTATATTAGTGCAAATGTATTTGTACATTTGGATTGTTGTACTTCTGCCTCTTCAGCAAATATTCAATAGTCAACAGTAGCATAAAGAAGTGCAAAAAAAATAGGGGGAAAAAACAAACTTTTGGAGGTCACGAGGACAGAGTTCTAGAACTTTGTATGTTGACTTTAAATGACAGGTGCATCCTTTTCCAACAAAGACTAGTTAGGGTTGGTGCTTGCCCTTGAGCAAGTTTGTTACTACATCTCTGTTGCTGTTTGTTAGTCAAATGTTGTCAAGATAATCAAACAGTTAATGAATTCACTGGCTTTTAAGAATCCACTTGGCATAAATTTGGTGTTTTTCTTTTTTATATAAAAAACAACTGAGGATATCGTTAATAAATGAGTACAACATATTCACTTTCTGTACTCAAATCATACTTGCTCAGATATACAAGAACTAAATGTAAGGTCTAGAAATTAGACACTTATTTTATTTCCAGTAAGTAAAAAGAAGGCAAAACCATAATTGCACATCAATTTCAACTGCTAGTCTTAAAATATTTATATAAATCAGTTCAACTTATTCTATCATGTACTTACAGAGACCTCAACGATATTCTAAACCCAGTAGGTTTACTCTAATAATTTTAAATAGGAGTATTAAATTATATTTCATAAGCCTATTTCTTGTTTATAAATCCTTTTTCTTTATACACAGAGCTTTGTTCTTGAAACTCTGATTGTGGGTCAACCCTATCCAATTAGAAGAGTTAATAAAAAGCTAGTAATTCCATCCTCAAGTTGGTTTTCTTTCTTTCCAGCTGAGGAAAGCATCTGCAGTGTGATGAGTGTGAGGATTTAATTCTTTTCTGCAATGACTTAGCTTTGAACAGATGTGACTCCTAAAGGTCTACTCTGGTATTCATTCAAATAGCTGGGGATATTCTCTGAATTAAGTCTCTTAGTTTCTAATCTGATGAACAATGTAAACCTACTGTAGCATGGAGACAATTACTAATACCCTACCTCTTCACCTTCACATCTCTTTAGTCAGTCTTCTGGTTCATACTAGACCTTGCTTTATCTACTTTGGAAACCATAAATTTCAATACCACTTTCTGTAAATTATTAACATAAGTTTCTTTACTGACTAAACTATGGTAAGGAGGGCTGGCAGCTATAAAGATCCATAAATATACCTTTATAAAATATGAATAGGTTTTATAATAGTTCTTTTATAACAAGTTTTATTAAAATGCCTATACAAAATCTTCACTATATTTCTTTAAGTTATTTCCATACTATTCATATTTGTATTTCATTAGATCCTTGACCCCGCCTGTAAACTTTTTTGTTATTTTGCTTCCTTCCTTTTGCCCATGGCTTCAACAATTTTCAGATACTGAGGATACTGAGCTACTTTCCATTAAACACTGATAACTGTCAAGTCTGTTATTTAATGTTTGGACTTCTTATACAGCTGTGGCCAATACCACATCTACTGAGCATGCAACACATACCAGTAATCCTATCTGTCCCTAACTACTGCCCACTCCCATTCTCCAAAACCTTACTGCCTTTCCTCAAAATTGCATTTCCATTCCAGTATTTTCGGTAAATAACATCAAATTCTACTCTACTATTGAGATCATTTGGTTTTTTATTTTTGAGTTTCTCAGACAAAACTGTATATTTAAGTATATTTATATTCAACTTCCCCCCTTGAATTTAGTGTCAAATCAAGAGTCACCCTTCTGTCTGGACCCTGGATTCTACCTTTCCTTCTATCCCAGGTCCTGAAGCACTAAATTATTCCCTCAATTCTTAGTTTCACTAATTTCTCTCTACTGGTGCTTTTGCTTAGCATTTCAATATTAAGACTCTTCCCTCTAACAAAGCCCCCAAGTTCCTCAGTCTTTTCAGAGTTGTGTTCTAGTTCTTTTTCACATTACACCTAGTAGAGATACACTTCTATGAAAAAAATTTTTTTAGAATGTTCTGTAATGTCTGTTTATCTGACTATATTGCTCATTAGGCTGTTAGCTTCTTCAAGGGACTATTCCATGGTTACCTCTGTGTCCCTGAAAAAATGCTTGGGACATGGTACGAATTTACATATTAGTAAATTTAATCATAAATGGAAGAGGGTGTTAAATTGTATCAAAAATAATTCTGGATGAAAGAAAATAAATAAAAATGCTACTATTTCCAAATTAACAGAGTGCTAGTTTTGTATGTAAAAACAACACAGCACAGTTGTTTCATACATAATACTAGTAGATTTGCATCACTGCATAGAGGATCTTGTTTTTATCTTTATTTTAAAGGGTGAAGACCTTAAAAATATATAGGTAGGATCAGGATTATGATGCAAAAGATTACTTTTGGTGCTATGAATTAAAATATATAACAATTATTTTATTTTTAAAAGCCTATTAATAACTAAATATGCATCTTACAGTCTTTCAAAAATGCTTATATTAACTAGTAACTTCAAAATTGAGTAACTTGCATTTTACCTTGCAGTTGCCAAGATATATTCATAACGTGGTGACCAGGAAACAGCCAGTACTTCTTGTCTGTGACCTATAAATACAACTGTTTAAAAAGTCTTACAAAATAAAAAAAAAGAAAAAAAAATCTAACAATACAACTTAATTTTTTTCTGATTCTAATGAACAGAAGACTAAACATTGATACTATTTATATGATTCTTTTCACACTTATAATAATCTATGTTTAACTATTAACATGAAGTCTATGGGGCATTCCTCACAGATGGTATTTTATTTGAAAACATCTGGTTTTGCTTTGAAAGGTCAGAACACACGAGTCTTTATTTTTTATATATAGCTTTCTAACTCAAATCCATCAATAAGTGACATATGTCTACAACAAAAGCCACTGCCACTAATATACAAAATTCCTAAAGAATAAAAATGTCTACATTTTCTGAAAGTTATAAAAGAAAAAATTAACTCATGATTGTAAAAAGGCATTTGTATAACAGCTTTTATTCTCCTAGAAAACACAGGTAATAGCTTCATAGGGTAGATGATTTCAGCTTTATAATTAACTTTACCTAACTGAATTTTCAGATCAGATATTTTTATCTACCCAGCTTATATTAATAGAAATTCATGATAATGTAAAATAAATACTATCCATCTCACCAAATTTTCTTGGAATATTATGTTTCTTAGAGATGAATAAAAATGTACATTTCTGAATTAAACCCCATCTTACACTGTTTAAAATTAAAGGATGTAATACTGATTTTAAAGAAAGTAGCAAAGATAATTTTAATGAATATGCCTATAACAAACAGTATTATTTCAGTATTATTCTAAAATATCCTTATTGAGGATAAGAGAATCTAAATATTAAGAATGTTTGCTATGACAGAACATGAAACAAATACTAATGTAAATTTCATAAGTAGTTTATTTTTAAAAATGTAGAAAAAACACAGGTTTTGAGTTAGACCTTCCATATCCTTTGAGCTTCCCCTATGGCCATTGTTCATGTAAATGTCTCCTCAATAGCTCAGTTTAATAAGAATAATGCACAGAAGGATCTTTATTTCCCTGTTGACTTTTAACAACTAGCACAAAAATACATCAGTCACATCTCTTACAAAGAATACATTGTTAGTAATGTTTCTTTTTATTGAATAGTTTACTCAAAGTACTTGTTGTTTCAAATAAAAAAAATACCCTGTAGAATGTGGGAACAGGATCCAGACTTTAAGTCACAAAGTTGTACTTTGGGCTCTCTAGTACCAACTGTTAAAAATAAAACAAAAAAAATGGTTTAGGATAATTTTATTATAAATCATCATCAAAAGGAAATAAGAAAGTATCATTATGAATTATGATATTTTCACTGTATCTACACAGAAACATAAATATAAATTTGTATGATAAAAATACAGCAAATTTTTTATTGTTCATAATTACAAAATTATTTTAGTTGTAACTATAATACTAAAAAAACCTATTATACTGGTTTTTAACATTTAATTTTGAAATAATTATAGTTTATAGGAAGTTGCAAAGATATATAGAAGGCTCTATTTCCCTTCATCCAGATTCCCCTAAGGTTATGTATTAGTTATATAATGCAATATCAAACCCAGGAAATTTGTTTTGCTGCAACACGTGTACAATTCTGTTCTGCTTTATCATATCAAATCATTTATTTTAATAGCCTACTATTTTCATGTTAATAAAATACTTTCAAGTTAATAATATATTTAATAATCACTAATTATAGTTCATAGAATCTCTGGACACAGACTGAATGGATCTTAAATTGGCAAGTTAGTGCCTAGTTCTTTATAGATAAGGCAGCTATTTGATGTCTGCAGGTGAAGATTCACGTAGTGCCACATGTCATGTTTTCTCCTCCTACATGAAAACTTTTGTTGTAGGTGTTTTCATATAAATGGATATTTAATTGGAATCATAGAATGTTGGAGACAGGAATTATTTCTTGCTTTGTTATGTCCAATTGAAACAGCTGTGAAATTTTATTAATGTAAAATCTTTGAAACTTTGGTGGTTTCAAAGTAAGTCTTTAGGGGATAGTAGTATGCTTTCATACTCTTTTAATCTAGCCACTAGTACAATGTCTGATTCACACAGTATCTGTTAATCTAGATATAAATAGTAGCATATACTTATTTAATTAAAAAAATTGTGATCTTCATCTGAGTTAAAATGCCTATATCAAAGCTAATTTTGGGTAAAATGTAGAAAGTTTTCAAAGTTTAAAACAAAACAAGACACGTACAAACCTGCTACCAAACAGTGCTTGGTGGCAACGGGAGACATATGGTGACTATAAACTGTTTCTTCAAAATTAAATACATCTGCAGTCTGATAATCAAAAGATATTTTCAAAGTGTGAGTTCTAATTATAATCACAAAAGCAAACATTTTTTTTTATTTACTTATTTTCAATGGTCAGAAATTTTTAATGAATTGTTAGCAATTGCTTGCTTAACTTAAACATAGGAATATAACGTCTTCAAGATCCTGTTAAATTTATTTTTATTGACATAGCATTGGTTCACAATTCTGTTTATGTTTTAGAACAGGCATAACAGGTCATACCACTTCAGGTGGAGGTTAGCACAGCACACCTACCACCAAAGTATCAACAACCCTCCACTACAGTCCAGTGGGCCCCTCTACATTTTTCTCCCAACTCCTCTTCCCTATCTAGTGACCTCATCTCTTCAGTTAGACTCCAATTTGTTTCAGTTTGGTTTTGTCTGTTACTTTGCTTTGTTCCTGTTTAATCCAGATGCAAGTGAATCATCTGGTGTTTGTCTTTCCCCTCATTTATTTCACTTAGCATCAATCTCCTCCAATTCCATCCACATTGTCACAACTGGGAAATTTTCACCTTTTTTTTTTTTTTTTTTGGCTGACTAGTATTACATTGTGTGTAGAGATTACCTCTTTTGCAACCATTAAAGAACCTGGTAATTTAAAATTTTAACAGTTATAAACACTGTGGGAACAAAGTCTCATTAAATCCCAAAAGCTAAGAAAAGATAAGCACCTAACTCACCATCTTCCTTTCTACTCCATTCTCAAAGACATTAGCATTTACATAGATGATTCAGTCAATATTCTGCCTCTTAGACTCATACATCTTATTTTCTAATTATTGTGTCTTTTATTTATTTTGTTTGCCTTATTGCACTGGCTAGATCTCCCAGTAATACTGTGGAACACAGGGAACAATGGGGATATCCTGAAGGGAAAGCTTTCAATATTTAACCCCAAATATTATCTTTGCTTTAGGTGTTTAAAAAAAAAAAATCTGTGCTTTATCAAATTAAGAAATCTCCCTTCTATTCCTAGTGTGTTAAGAATTATTAAATCATGAGTGGGTTATTAAGAAATGTGATTTTTTAAATCCTAAACAAACTAGAAATAAGGAAATATAGGTACCTCAACATAATAAAGATCATATAACTAGCAGCTAACATTGTACTTAATAGTAAAGAAAGTAAAAGCTTTTCCTCTAAGGTCATGAACAAGATAAGGTTATCCATTCTTACTACTTTATTCAAAACAGTACTGTAAGTGCTAATCAGAGCAATTAGGCAAGAAAAAGAAATAAATGTCTTCAAAACTGGAAAGGAAGCAGGCTGTCATTATTTTCAGAAGAAACATTATATACAGAAAGCCCTTAACATTCCATCAAAAATCTGTTTGAATTAATAAACAGGGCACAAAACAAATGAACTAGACTGTTTTTCTTCTATACCCTAATAACAAAACTATCAAAAACAGAAAGTAAGATGGCAATCCCATTTACAGTTGCATCAGAAAGAATAAAATACCTGGGAATAACTAGCCAGGGAGACAAAGGATTTGTATACTGCAAATTCTAAGGCACAGTAGAAGAAATTGAAGACACAAAAGAAAGATACCCTATGCTTATGGATTGGAAGAATTAACAGTTAAAATGTCCATACCACCCAAACGAGCCTACTGACTCAATGCAGTTCCTATGAAAACTCTAATAGCATTTTTCACAGAAACAAACAAAAAATTCCCAAATTTGTATGTAACTACAATGACTCTTAATAGTCAAAGCAATCTGCAGAAAAAAACAAAAATGGGGGTATCACACTTGAAACTATTCTACTAAGCTACAGCAGTCAAAAGTAGCAAGCTATTGACATAAAAACAGGCAAAGAGAGCATTGAGACACAGTGCCCAGAAATAAACCCAGGAATATATGGTTAATTAATTTATGACAAGAGTCAAGAATATACAATAGGGAAAGGATAATCTTTTCAATAAATGGTGTTAGAAAAACCGGACAGCCATATCCAAAAGAATGACACTGGATCACTACCTTACATCATACACAAAAATAAAATGGATTAAAACTTAAATGCAAAATCTGAGGAAGAAAATCTAAGACTAGAGGAAAACATACGGGGTGTTAAGCTTCTTGATTTTGGTATTGGTGATGATTTATTTGAATTTGACACCAAAAGCAAAGGTAACAAAACAAAAACAAACAAATGGACTACATTAAACTAAAAAGCTCCTACACAGCAAAGGAAACCACCAACAAAATGAAAAGGCCACCTATCAAATGGGAGAAAATATTTGCAAATCGTGTATCTGATTGAGGTTAACACCCAAAATACATAAAGAATCACAGAACTCAACCGCAAAGTTTCTCTACAGGAATCTATACTAAAATCTGCACCAAAATACACAGTCTTTTTTTTAAAAATATTTATTTATGCATGTAAGAACTGGGATGGAGGGCTGAGAGGTTTACGAGACTGAGTGGGGAGAAGAATAGGTAGATCTACTGAAATACGCTGCTGATGGGAGCAGTGGGCAAGACAGGGAGAGGTCTGCTTCGCTGTGTGGGTTAGCTCCCTGGCCAGGGATTGAACTCATGCTTTAGTGGTTGGCAATAGCTTGATTTCACTGAGACTTAAGCCCTGTGCTACCAGGGAGGTCCAAAATATACAATCTAATTTAAAAATGGACAGAGGAATTGAATAGGCATTTCTTTTCTAAATAAGACACAGAAATGACCAACAGATTCATGAAAAGGTGCTCAATATCAGTCATCACCAGGGAAATGTAACCTCAAACCATGAGATATTACCTCACACCTGTTAGAATGTTTATCAAAAAGATAAGAAGTATTGGTGAGGATGTGGAGAAAAGGGAACCCTTGTAATTGTAGTTGGGAATGTAAATTAGTGCAATCACTACAGAAAACAGTATGGAGGTTCTTAAAAAAAATTAAACATGTAACTGCCATAGGATCTACCAACTCCAATTCTGGGTATATATCTGAAGGAAGTAAAATCACTGTCTCAAAGAAATAGCTATACTCTCACGTTCACTGCAGCATTATTTACAACAGTCAAGTCATGGAAACAGCTTAAGAGTCCATGACATGTGAAGAAATAATGATGTAGTATCTTTAACACAATGGAATATTATTCAGCATTCAGAAGGATGGAAACCCTAACATTGTGACAACATGGATGGAACACGAAAGTTTTGCGCCAAGTGAAACAGGTTAGAGAAAGACAAATACGCCATGATTTCAAATCACTTTAAAACGCTGAACTTATGAAACAGAATAAAGTGGTTATCGAGGGCTAGGGGGGTAGAGTAGGTGAAGGAAATAAGAACATGTTGGTCAAAGGGTACAAATTTCCAGTTTCAAAATGAACTAGACAAGGGATAAATAGCACCAAGAGTGTATATGAATTGGTACAAAACAATGCAATCAAGTTGTAATCAGAAGGCAAAATATGAACTTAATGGCAGCAAATCATTTGTTAAAAAAAGGGTAGGGACCAAGGCTAAAGGAGAAGGGGGTGAGGTTACAGAAAATTTAGAAACCCAGGCTCAATTTAGTGACTCAATGTGAGTCACTAGTGGGTTTGAGCATAGACACAATGTAACCACTTTATAATAAGATTAATTTGGGGATAAAACTCACAGTGGAAAATACCGGCAGGAAAGCATACTTGTTAGTAGTAGTCTACATGTACTATGATGGTGAGAGAAATATAAAAGAGAAATATGAATATCCGAAGGCTGAACTGCTCAGACTTGAGCAGTTCTCACAATGGATATGAGGAGTGATCATATTCAATTTGGAACATGTTAAGTTTGAGGAAATGACTCTTTATTCAAGTAAGAGGTTTTGCAGACAGGTAGAGAAATATGGGACTACAGTTCAGGGAAACGATTAGCCATAGAAGTGTAAATTTCACCAAGTACCTTATAAAATATTTTCCACTTGCTACCCTCACTGTACTATAACATTAATAACCTTCTTTTCCTTTACGCCTTTGGGTCAGTAGGCAATAGGAATTTTCAGTAGGCAAAGGATTTTATTCCTTTGACCACTAGACCACAGTAGTTTTCAAATAATAAAGATAGTAAGAAGAGCGAATGGCTTTTAAACACTTACCATATGCTAGGCATGTTCTGAGTACTTGACACATATTGATTCCTTTAACCCTCACAACCGTTCTGTAAAGGTATAATCACTACCCTCCATTTATGAGGAGAAAGTTGGAACACAGAGAGGCTCAGACACTTGCCCAATGTCATTAGTCTATCAGCAACAGAGTCAAGATATGAATGCAAGTAGTCTAGTTCTCCTAAATCACTATATTGCTTTCAAAACCTCTACTACACATGATATCTTAGTAGGATGGCTTACAATATATTCTCCTATCCTTCAGAACGATCAGGAAAAGTTTTTATGTACTTACTTGTAATGTATTTGTATCCCATACTTTCAGAGTTTTATCAAATGAGCTTGAAATAAACATGCCAGTGTCATGAGGATACCACTGTACAGTCTCCACACTATATTTGTGAACATCAGGATGGCTTCTACAAAACAGCAATCAAAATTTAGAGATAACTGACTTAAGTGATTCTACATTGTTAACAAGTAGCAGCCTCAGATATGGTCAAACCTGCCTGTGGTCCTAGCTGTCCAGGGAAGAAGTGAGAATCTTTAGGCCACCTCAAGTTTTAGGTTTTAATAATTGGGTATAGATTCTGGCTTCCTACCAAGACTCATAAAATGTGAGACTTCCTGTTTCTGAATCATAGACTGGAGGGATCAGTCAGCTTATACTGGATCCCTTCATAGAAGAGGGTGGGATGTTTCCTTACTGGAAGAGATACCTATTCTTGTTTTGGATTTGTTTTTGCCAAATGTCATTATCAGCACTATCATTTTTGTTACTTATTAAGTGCCTCACACACCACCTTCATGGTATCTTACCCAATATCACTTTGTCAAGCAACTTACTTTACAACAAAAGAATGATTAGTAAATGTCGATGGGATTCACCATTTTTATACAAGCTATCATCAATAGAATCATGACCTTGTTGGATCATGATCATGTAATGGTATCACAATGTGAAGGAGATGTATACTCTGAACAGCGAATTAACACATCATATGAGTCATTTCACTCACTCTTAATTCAAACAAACTTGCTGGTAAGAAACACTTACAATAAGGAAATGTGAATGCTGACTAGATATTTAATAACAGGAATTACTGTGTATGTGAGATAATGGTAATACAGTTATATTTATTAAATCTATCAGAGGTAAACAAGTATCTGTGAATATATTTCTGCATTTGCTTCAAATTAAGCTTTAGAGTGGGTGGAAGTAGGAAGTAAATATAGTAAAATAAGACTATGACAAAGTTGTTGAAGCTGGGTGATGGGTACATAGTTCATTATACTTTATGTTATAAATTTTTCATAATAAAATAAGCAAAAGTTTACAGAAGACTATTACAATGTTATACAGATAGGACTGATTTCTTAAGGTCAAGGTTTGGATCATGATACTGGATAAAGGAGCTTGAACACTGTGGTGCTGCCTCAAGGATTAAGAACATGAAGACGGAAAGCTTAAGTGTCAGTTCTGACCTTTGGACAGCTACAAAAAACAGAACTATAGTATCTACCCATATTTCCTTTCTTCCTGTCATGTATATATTCTTTATTTTAACTAATTTCTCCTTTTTTTTCCTCTAGAGCTTACCTCCATTAATTATAAAGGTTAACTACATAACTGTTAACTACAGATTACATAAAACTGATATAGGATTATATGAAACTAGTGTAAAATGGTCATTACTTTAAATTGCAACTAGATGTAACAAAACAAACTTATGCTAATCACCCAAAGGAAAGGGAATGATGATTACAATTTTGATTGTATTGTGGTAGCTGTATTAGGTTAGACCACAACTAATTTTTATCAGAAAAGGGGTAAGTGTGGGAAGAGAGTTATATATGGATGTTGGACAGCCAAGTGAGTTGAGTGCAGTGAACACTGTGGTAATTTTGTTGGCTTAACAGAGCGTCCAAACTGCTATTTGAGGGGAATCCTCTCTGTTTTACTAAAAGGCAGGGTCCTGCCTTATGTTACATAAAACAAAGGAGTCCAGACATCTCTTTCCCTTCCCCTTGGCATCAAGGGCATGGAAATGTGTCCTGGGATTCATCAATCTTGTCTGGGACTCTAAAACTCTAGCTAGTGAAACAAACTCTTGGAACAGTTAGCAATTATTTATAGCTGCGAAGTTGAGTCTGTGTAGGTGACATGTAGTAGATCCAGGCTAAATTGCCTCTGTGGTGTGATCTTGACTGTTTTTTTTTTTTGGCTTTCAGCTCATTTTCTTATATTTTAGTTTCCCACCTTCCTATTAATTATGTGATACTAAATATCTTCCCATAGATTTGTTAAGGTAAGCAAAAGTTTCTATTTGTGCCTAAAAATCTGGACTTACATAGAGATTTTACAGCCTTAAATAAAATGTATCTCTAATACAGGCATCACAAATAAAAATGTCATTTATATTTTAAATTTAAAAACATAGTACAAAATATCACATTATTCTCTTACTATGTATGTTCTATTATTCTTATTACATTAGTAAGAATTTTTGGTAGAGGAGTAGAATCTCTTTGGGGATCAAGAACATTTTATGTAAAGCCAAAAAAACCCAAAACTGGATACAGTCAAGCCACATTAACTTGATGCCAATTTTAAAATTAAATTATAAAGTTTTTGTATGTAAAAATGTTATTTTAATTCATTTTGTAAAAATTTTTACTATATATGCATTTATAAGTTTAAGATTTTTAAAGACAGAATTTGAATCCATGAACAAAGTCACAGTAAATCAAAAGATTGACATACAATAAGCATTTACTTGACTTTATACAGCAAAACAGATCATTGTCCTTCATGAAATACCATATAACCCATGGTAAATATGAAAATAGTAATTTGTCAGCTAAGATAAAATAAATTAATTAATTAGCTAATATAATTATCTTATACTCTAAAAATTAGATTTTTTTTTTTGTTTTGGTTTTCTGGTGATGATGAAGAGAGTATAAAATCCACTTCCAGAGTATTTGAGGTGGTATTTTATATTGTATCAAGCCTCCCTATAATTATATTTTTCACTTACATAGTAATTTTACACTTTTCAATGTGCTTTAAAAAAGATATTTCATTTAATCCTCACAGAAAACTTCTAAGAATGACAGGGTGAGAGATTTTCCCCTGAAACAAAATAATCTGAAGCTCAGAGAATTAGTTTCTGAAATCTGTATTTCCAAAGTGAAGAGTCAAAAGCCAAGAAACAATCATAAATCTCCTTACAAGTAATCCATGGACTTATACACCTATTTTAATGCTTTAATGCCTTATACAGAGTGGTTGTTGGTGTTACTGCTCATGAACGATTTTTCTCTTGAAAGACTTTCCTCAACACCCATTCTTTCTGTTAATTCAAAGTTCTGCTCATTATCAGGTCAAATATAGGCGATGAGAAAGAATTAAATGATCATTATGAATAAATTATAACAAAGTCACAAACATTTTTCATAGAGACTTAAAAGAAATTCTCTTAAGAGTAGAAGCCTGTAAAGAACAGTCAGAAAACTTAAGACAAATAAAAATACGTTTTTAAGTTTTGCAACTTTAAGTAGAGAAATAAAAAGGGTATGTATGTGCACATGGTGTCTGTCTGGTGAGGGATTGCCAGCAAATTTACCGTTTCTAGTCATTAATGTTTTTGTTCTATTAATATCAGTTGAAAAATATAATCCATGTTTATAATTACTAAAAGACTCATAGTAAAGCTGATAAGTGGTATTAAAACCCACAGTTTTTAATAAGTTTTAATAAGGTGCACTAAGTAGGAGTAGGGTGAATTTAAACATTAAAAAATAAAATCCTTTTAAAAAGTGTTACCAAGGGAAAATCACATGTTAAAATCAGCTATACCTCAATTTCACTTATTTTCAAGAGAATTTCAAGGAATATCCATGAAAACAAATCATTTGAACAGTTTGCTTGAGATACTCATATGACTGCAATTTTCATGTTTTGTATTCAATACAAAACTTACTTTACTGTTTATAAATGTATGAATTTCATTAATACACACCTGCCAACGGAACACACTGCTTTACATGTGTAATAAGGTTGTCTGCTGGAGTTCTCAAGATCATAAAGTACAATCACACCATCTGAACCACCTGACAACATACTGATAAAAAAAAGTTCACATTAATTTATCATTTTATGTAATCCATTTATTGGTGATTACATATTTCTGAAAATTAATGATCTGCAAATACCCAAATGTATTGTGCCCACAAATACAAAGTAAATCTTCATTTACAGACTTCACACAACTATATTTCTTAATCTAACAAGCATAGAAGAATGAATACATTCAATCTGTGATAATATAAAATTTATTTTCATGATTCCCAAAAAGAAAGGACAGTAGAAACAAGGTGGAAAAAGACATTTCTTCAGAAAGTAAAATACTACAAAATTACTTTAAATGTACTAATTATAATTGTGCTAAATGAAAATGGTATCACACAGACCAACTATTATTGATAGTAGTGCCCTGACCCCTAAGTAGGTTACTTTATCTCTCCATGCTTTTCAACAGTAGTAAAAGGGGGACACTTTTCATTTAGATCATAAAGTTCATGTAAAGATAAAAGTTAAATGTAAAGTGTCCTTGTCTTTTAATTAGGCAAAAAAAGTTACCATCTATTATGAATTTAAATGGAGCACCTACAATATCCTAGGCACTCTGCTAATACAGCTATGAACAATAGAGGCATGGTTCCTTGTCTTGCTCGAGTTTACAGAGTAGTAGGAAAGACACACCTAAAAATTCATATATCCATATAAAGCATTACTATTTACTAATATTATTGTTCACACTTAATCTTCATGTTAACCCTCTGTTCATTTTGGTTCTTTGATTTTATTTTTTGGTAGATTCGTAAGGGTTATTGAGAACAATGTTCCCTGAATTCTTGTATGTTATTGACAATTTGTTTGTTCTTTGCTATTTGAAATCATTGTACCTGGATGTAAAATCCTTGAGTTACATTTTATTTCCTTGAACAACCTAGATAAAAACCCACATTTCTTTGGGCATAAAGTCCCAAATCAAAATCTGGTTACAATATAATTTTCTTCTCCTTATTGAAGCTTATTTATTCTAGAATGGGCGGTTTTCTTGGATTATATTTTTAATATCTATCAATTTTCTTACTTTGGGTTTCTTCTCTGATAGTACCTATTATATTTGTTAGATATTTTTTGCCTATATATCTCCCATTTCTTGATCCTTTGTTACTCTTTGATTTTCAAATTTTTCCTCTTTCCATTTTCTATTTTTAAGGCATTAACTTCTTATATTTATTTGCCTGTGTTCCTAATGCTCTGATCTTTATTTCTGAATTTTTTATTTCTAATTATTTCTTCAGTATCATCTTTTCATTTCTGAGGATTCTAATTTTAATTGCTGTTATTCTTTCATATCTTTTTTCATGATATCTTTTAAAAATAACTTTAATATTGAAATATTAGGTAATGCCCTCATATTTTGTGACCATATCTCTCTGGCATTTTTCTATAAAATTAATTTTATATAAGTTTTAGAAGGGAAGCTTGATTTGGAATATTTTGATTTTATAAGTTTAGAACATTCTATTTGGTAATATGTTCAAAATGTGGCAATTTTCAGAAATTTCTTGGTTTTGTGCAACTTCCAAATGTCTGTCTGGGCTACCTATTCCCTTTATTCCTATCTTCCCTGTACTGTTCAGTTTGGTTTGTATTTCAAGAAGATTTTCTTCAGTGTAAAATTCTATCCTGTAGGGGATTTTAGCTTATTTAGCTGGAGAGAATATAGGACACAGAATACTTCAGTACTTTCATGGCTTGCTGTAAACTCCTTGAATAACTGGAGTATGCTATCCTCTCCTACTTTCAGATCCTGTATGCAAACTGGCTGGCTGATCTTTCAACTATCACTTTAGAATTTAGGTCTATCAGATGCCCCATTGCTTTGCATGCTCTGGTAAAGACGCTGATTCCACACATGATACCATAGTTTTCAATGGCTTTGTTTCCACTGACTAAATTTTGTGGCTGGTGGGGAAACTTCACAACCTTTACTTATTATTAAATGCTATACACTGATTTTTTAATTTTGCCATCTTTTGCCTCTTTGCTATTTAAAGTACCTGTCTATGACAAGGGGCTTGTATCAGAAATGAACATACTTTTCTTCATTGAGAAAGTCTTGCTACAAAAGTATCTCAATTCATCTAAACTCTGTGAGACAGTAGACTTTCATTCTTTATCTTGTAAGCCAGTTACAAAGAGTTTCTGAACTAAAAGCATGTCCAAGTACAGTGATTTATAGACTTGTTTTAAGAAGAATTCAATATCAATTTGTAAATCAATTAGGTTAATTTAAAAGTAGTTCTTCAAAGTTGTTTACTCAAATAGTTCTAAAATCCAATTAATGATGAGCTGTAAAGAAAGAGCAATATCACCCTGAAGGTTTTTTTAATACTCAATGTTAGCTTCATTACAAAAATTTTTTAGTTACTCAAACTGTGTATATACAGATATATTTATAAATTTTAATAATAACTTTAATTTTAATAAAATATTGCAGCTCGTTTGGATATATTGAGTTACATGAACACAACAACCAAATCCAAAAACAATTTTGTTTCATATTTGAATTCAATGAAATGTTTTTTCCCCTTAATCATGGTACTACATATATTATTAATGAAAAAAAAGTAATATTCAAAGTTAAACTTTTTAATGTAATATAATTGGTAGTTATAATAATGTCAGACATTTCATCATTTTTAAAAGAATGACTTTCACTTTCCTTTGATCCATTAATGGTGAAAACATTGAGTCTTTATGGAAATTAGCTGATCTGTACTTAAAGTATCTGATGGCACTGGCATTATTTAACTATGATATTATTATTCTGCTAATAAAGCAAACATAAGCGATATAGCTTCATGTTTTTATATGGACAAGAAAAAGTGGCATTAAAGATGAATGAACGTAATTTAGGAGAATTTAGAAGATCTATAAAGAAAATCCAAATTTCAGTGATATGTAAATATACTTTATGCAGTTATACATGTTAAAATGCTATTTTCATTTTTAAGAAAGAGTTCTTAAAGTAACTCCTAACTTTGGCAATAACTGGTTCTTTATCAGGTTTGTGTATTCTGGTTTTCACTGACAACAGTACAACTCCCATGGTGATTGGTATAAATTAACAAGTATTTTGCACAAATTATATACGTGAATTGATTTTCCACTAAACATACATTATTTTATTCTTTGTTTTTCTCTGCTGCATTTAGTGCAAAGTATTATGTCTTAGAGAAAATGAAATAAATAGTTGTAAATTTTTGCCATGCAGTTAAAGGGAAAACCACTGTAGTGAGGATCCTAAGCCTGAATTTCCCACACATGTCATACACATGTCACCTACAATTTCCCACAGTTCTCAGTGACTCTGCTAACTTGTAGCCTACTGGATTCAGGTTCTTCACAGGTCAAACAAATGATCACTATCTTAAATGGCTGACTGGAATATTGAATATTTTTTCCACCAGCAACCAAGACCGAAAGAAATCAGCTATCCTTGCTGCTCATGCCTGTATTATCTAATAAGCAAATGTCCCATGGCTGTCTTTCATTGGGAAGTGTTATGTAAAAGATCAGGAAAAAGAAAAGAATTATCACTGGTCATCTGCTAGATATATCCACGTGTTAAAAGGATAATTTGTTTACTGTACACGTTTCTCATATACTATTAAATTAGAACACAACAGGTGCTGGAAATAAAAGAATTCTATTAAACCTATCCTGGTTTATTTTATGCAAATAATAATATCTCATTATAGTGTAAAATATTAAAGCAAATGCTAAAACAGACATGACAATCTTTTTTTAGTTATATTAAAGTTGTTCTAATTACAGACATCATGAAGGGTTTTGATTTTTCTCCTAAGACTCAGGTGGGGCCATGTTCAGATTTGCAATTTTCAAAGTACTTCAGTTGTTGTTGCATAAAGAACAGACTGAAAGGGGTAAATGTATAGGTGATAATGCTTTTGATTAACAGTGGTGGTGCTATCATTTATGACATGCCAGGTTTTAAGCTAATCATGTTAAACATATTATCTTGAGCTTCACAGCAAACTTGATAGGTAGGTATTATTGCACAGCTCAGGCAACTGAGAATTTAAAAAAGTGAGGTAAACTGCTCAAGGTCATATAATTGATAAAAGTAATAAAGTCAAGAGGAACATAAATAAAAGTCTGCTTTGTTTCAAATGAGTTCTCCAAAATATACTTTTTATATTTGTTTTCCCATTGGACTCTTTGTGAGCAGCCTATGTTTCTAAAGTAGTACCCCAGCATTTAAAAGCTCTCTGCTTGTACAAGATCTTCAGTGTTTGTTGACTTAACAGTGAGTTTATTTACATTAAAATAGTTTGCAAATATATTTGGTAACATTTTGTAGTTTTGATGGTCTGCATTTATTTGAAATTCATAATACCAGATTTTAAATGCCATAAGTTACAATTTTTACTATTTTTTATGAAACTACATAATCTGAAAGGAAGATTTTACTGCATCTCACTTGGAAAGAAAATGATTGTATGAATAAAATAAACTTACTATCTCCCTTCAACAGGTTCAATGTCAAGGGTGTTAACGCCATTGCTATGGATCCTTTCAACATCTCTGTCTTTGTTTAACTCCAGTCCCAAAACCCTTTAAAAAAAATACAAAAATTGAAAGGGAGTAGAAAAGATAAAATTAAAAGGAAAGAAATTTTTACATAAAAACATCCTTATTTCATCAAGATTAGATATAGTACAAGACTTGCAAGTAATATTTAAATTTCATATATCATGTATGTATAAATTTTTAAAGAACTCATATAAATATATAAAATAGCGACAGTATTAATAATTACATTTAAAGATGTTCTTCTGAAGCATTATCTTACACTTTATAGAATATATTTTATTAAACTTTTAAGATTTATTTATTTATGCATTCAAGAACTGGGGTGTAGACCAGGTGTGGGGTGGTGAGAGGATTTACCTAACAGTGGAGAGCAGAACAGGAGGATCTACTGAAATACACTGCTGATAGGAGTTGTGGGGGAGACAAGAGAGGTCTGCTGCACCATAGGTAGGTTAGTTTCCTGGCCCCGTATCACACCCACTTTTCAGTGGCTGGTGACTGCTTGATGGAGCTGTCTTTAACCCCTGTGCCACCAGAGAGGCCCTTATTAAACTTTTATTAAGCTATCTATTTAGGGATTAAAACAAATTTTCATGAGTAAATTAAATTCTGTTAACTTAAACTTAACTGAGGACACCTAGTGGATGAAAGCTTAAATTACAGTATTCAAAAAAAAAAAAAAATCCCTGGTATCGTTCTTAAGAGTTAGGTGGACATATAGAATGACTATATTCAGTTAAACCATTAAGCACATTTAAATACATTCAATTAAGTATTTATAAATGAAAGTGTCTAATAAATATTCCCACAATTTAAGACAGACAAAATTTCTTATATTCCATAAACGTACATCATCATTACTTACGTAAGGCTATTAAAATTACATGAGCTCATACATTAAATGTGTTCATTTTAGTGACTAGCACTTAGCAGGTGCTTAGTGAATGTTAACTGTTAGAATTTGTCTTAAATTTCGGATGTTAAAAAGCATTCACATTAATTGAACCAAAATGATCTCTAAATTCATTATTAATCAAAATGATGCCAATTTAAGTGAATAATTTTAGCCTATCAAATTACCATTATTTTAAAAAATGCACAAATGCTAGAAGAGTTATAAAGTGCTAACTTATACATTGATAGTAATAGTACAAATAACTTAAAGCATATTGGAAGCCATTTTAGCAGTAGCAAGTGTCTAATTTAAAGAGATGCATGGCCCTTTGTCTTTTGAAAGACAGTTCAGCCTTAGGTTCAAATCACCAGTGTAACTATTTGTCTGACTAATAAATAACAGATAATAATAATTAAGATTCTACTACTTGTTGACACTGTAATTAATGGCAATAAGTAATGATCCTATGGGGTAGGTTTTCAATTATATCATTAGCCTATATAATACATTATATTCTTTTTTTTTTTAAATATTTATTTATTTATGCATACAAGCACTGGGGTACAGGCCAGAGGTGTGGGGGTGGTGAGAGGATTCACCACAGACAGAGCAGGGAGC
>JAGFMF010011684.1:3195089-3211936 GCA_019455555.1 Galemys pyrenaicus
CCCCTTCCTGGCCGGCAGCAGGGATCGAACTCGTGCTGCAGTGGCTGCGGTTTGCTTCATAGTGCGTTGCTTAACCCACTGCGCCACCAGGGAGGCCCAATAATACATTATATTCTTAAATATATTTCCTGATTATAAAGTTAAGACACAAGTAATTTTCCCAAAAGCACACAGCTAACACTTCCTGAATGGCATCTGAATTTTGTAATAGCAATATGTGCCTCTTGCAATTAAGTACCATGCAAACATGTGCCAAGGTAGACATCCCTTCCTTGAGTTTCCTACTCCTAAGAGTGAGAAATGTGGGTCCCAATTACTATTAAAATATTTATCAATCCCATGTATGTAACCAATATCCCATCTCCACTACTATCTCCTTCCCAGCTAGGATACTGCTCAGCAGGCTTGGGCTTTGATTTTTGCTTCTCCCAACCTAATTATTACCTAAACTTATCTGTTTCTACACTTGAACTACCTCCTCAATCTGCTCAGGCTCTGAAATATCACTCTAGGTCAACCTAATCCCCACCTGTGTTAGGAAGCCTATCTTTGTCCAAACTAAAGACTTCAGGACTGAATTGTTTGGGAACTAGAAAGAAGGGTTGGTTGGTGAAGAAGAGGGGAAGAGTAATAAAATAGGGAAATGAGGCTGAAGTAGTGGAGACGTGTGGAAGGAGGGAAAGTGTGCAAAAATGACTTAAAATATCTTTCTAATACAGCATTGGAGAAAGACCTGTTTCCTAGAATGGCCCTTGCTTGGCTTCTGTGATTTCAGAATTTCCGTCACTTCTGAATAAGAATGGCTCAATGTACCTAAATTATTTTGGGACAATGTACTTTATGAAGAATACCTGCTTTCCTTCTAGGAGATTTTGGGCTCACACAGGGTAGAGAGGAGAGCACTTCTGTGGTCAATCCCTAAAATATAGCTAAGTCTTGAGCTTCTAATGATAGATATTTCACCTATAATTTGTCATAATTTGTTACTAAAGATATTGAGTGCATACAGTGTGACTCCCTGGCAGAGGGCTCCTGGAAGCTTGTGATGGTTTCTTCCACATTTTATTCATGTGCCTTTCCTTTCCATTGATTCTTACCTTGTATACTATTGTTACAATGAATCATAGTTGTGAGTAATTGAGTACAAGTATATGTTGCTTCCTGAGTTTTCCTAGAGATTCACCAAATCTTGGGGGGCAGACTTTTGGCACTGAGATAGAAAGCAAGGGGAAGGGACAATAGGGAGAGAGCCGGTAGTGGGCAGGGATAGCAAAGAGGACTAAGGGGAAAGGAATGAAAGAGGAGGAGAAGTAATATGACAGAAGGTAAAGAAAACTGGGGGGAAAAAGAGAATGTGTCTTTTTAAAATCACTTTCCAATCTCTATACAACATCACAGACTGGCTATTAATAGCCTGTATTCGTTTTGATTGATGGGGTGTACATGCCACACTGATTGTTAAATATTTAATTACTCTCTATCTTTGCTATGGCAAATGGTTGCTCAAATTTCCTATTTATTTAATTTTAGCTTCAACTTTTAATAGTTATCTACTGTTTTCATATCTTAAGATGCTAAAGTAATTTCTATTACATCCATGTATATTCTTCAATGATGAAATACTTTTATTTTTATAATTTCAGGCTATGACATTTCTTTGAATACAAATTTCTCTGAGTCTCATAAGTTGTAGAATAGTTATTCTTTTTTTCTTTGCTCCTTAGCTAATAATTTCAGTTTTCATCTTTGATTCAAGAATTATTTGGAATGTAATTTCTAATTTCCAAAACTTAGCTTATAGACAGTAGTGATGTCCTTATTAATTAATTTCTCTAGCTTATCATCAAAGATTGTGACCTATTCAATAACTATCTTTTTGAATTTGTTGAAATTTCCTTTGTAACTGTGACACAATGATTTTGGTAAATGTGCCATTAACATATAAAAAAACATATATATTGTCCATTTGAAACATGTTCAACGTTTTATATGTCTATTAAACATAATTCATTGCTTATTCATTTTTCTCATATATATGCCTATTTTCTATCTATTGTATAAGCACTATTCTGAAAGGAAACTAGTGTCAAATTTTTCTTACATTTTGCTTTATATATTTAACAACTGCCTTTGAACACAGCAGCAATTTGAAAAAATTCACAGGCAAAGCATGTAGCTTAGAAACATGGAAAAAATTAAGAGAAAGTTAGGTTATGTCATGAACACATAAAACATATGTCGATAATAGTCCATTTTATCATTTACCATAAAATATACACAAATGAATTACAAAGTTAAAATCTATCAAAACTTATACAAACACAGACTATATATAGTACCATTTCCAGCTGAGAGAAATGTAATTGTAAAGATGCAATATTACATCAATTCTACATAAGATTATGCACACTATACTACTGTAGTAATTTCATAGCTACCTCAAGTTGCTATGGCAGTGAGCTCAAGTGTTCCAAGTAGCAGCTTAAGAGGCTCTGTGATGCTAATTATTGCTATGGAAGTAGCTGTATATCCAGTAGAAAGAAAAGTTACAAGCAAATTTCTGACAGCAAGGGACATTAGCCCTATTACCCTCTGAATTGTTTAACTGTATTGGTGAACTGTATTGAGTTTTAACCATACACAAATTTTAAGGCCCATTGCTTTCCTCTGTTTCCTCTCCTCTTCATCTATTATGTACCTTGGAGTATTTTTCAAATACATTTTTCTTTGATTAATGTTCCTTGGGTAATTTTTCATTAAGGGAGATACGGTAAAATATTTCTAGGATCTCAGCAAATGCATAAAAATCTTTCTTTCATCAGACAGATTGCCTAAGTTTGGTTCCTAAGTTGCAGTCCCTTTATATTGTTAGATATTATTCCAGAGTTTTCGAGTTTCTAGAACTGCTCAGGTATCTAATGTAAATCTTTTATGAATAAATTCTTTACCATTGGAAGTTTTAATAATTTTCTTTCCAAACAAAACAAACTTCTAGACAGACTTTCTACATAATTGTATCATACTCAGAATAAGTAAACTAGCAATAGCAGGTTTAGGGACTAATAATTTCTGATAAGTAACCAAAGCAATTAATGGGAAATATGTGCATGGGATTACTAGAATACCACAGATTTCCAACCAGAAGTGTTAAAAGTATGCTCAGGAAACTAGAATCTTTAACAGAGGCAATGAAACCGAGTTACAGATGAATTAATCTGGCAATTTGGTTAGAACGTCACTATTCTGAATTTTTATTTCTTTCAATGAAGAAGGTTAGGTCCCAGAATTTTGACAAAGAGCTCTAATAAGTTGTTTCCTCAAAACAAGAACTAATATTTAAAAGACTCCCAGAAACCCAATTTTTCAAACCTTCAGCAGCTGACATGATTGAAATTTCAGATATGATTTCTGAACATATTAAGGAAAAAGAAAGTTTCTTTTCAAAAAAGTACAACAATTTTCACTGAAATTAAAGATAAGACAATAGGCAAGCCCACTTATTTTCCACTATTTAACTTGCTAATCATAATGGAAGAACTGCAGAACCATGTGTCGAAATAAGCAGTATTATCAAAGCAGACTGACAAATTTTGATACATAAAACTTTTGCTAGAGTTTTGCAGTCACTGCAAGATATGTATGCTCTTATTAGAGTGGATGGCTGGGGTAAAAAGGAATTGCTATCAGTTCTTCACCAACTGGGGGTGGGGACAGGGGGAGAACAATAGATACAAACCCTGATCATGTTTAAAAAGATCAAAATGTGGTAAAAAAATTTTTAACACTTACACCAAAAAAAAAAAAAATCACATAAATGGTGCCAAATCCCTTTTCTAGGCACTGGGAATACAGGTTCATTTTCTCACAGGATTTATGATGCAATATAATAGTAAAAAAAAATACAATTTCAACAGTAATAAATAGGAAAGTATCAAGCAGAATAATGGGATAGAGAACCACTGAAGGATAAGGAGGAGGGTGGGGAGCAACAGCTGACACACTGGACAACTACCTCTTAAACACCGTCTTTCCTTAGCATCCACAACACCTTGAGCTTCCCTGGTTTTTCTTCAATTTTTCTGGTTACTCCTTTTTAGCTAATGTGCAGTCTGACTTTCTGTCCAACTTTTAAGTGTTGATAATTCTGAGGTTTTGTGATTAAACTGCTTTTCTTCTTACTCTGCAAATAGGTGTCTGGGTGACCTCACCTGCTGAATTCACATATCATTTTGTATTAAAAATATGTAAATTTCTCCTGATCATCAAACATATATGTGTAATTGTGTCCTCCACATTCCATATGCAGCTTTTCCTCCACTGTGAAGAAAACCTTCACAGGTTTCTTGAAAGCAATATGGGCATGAAAAAAAAAAGTATAGCTTGCTCCTTTGAGGGGAGAGATGTCACCATCTTTCATCCTGTTACATAAAGCACTCACTTAGGAATCAATGTTGACTCCTCCCTTTTCATCATTCACTATATGCAATCAATTTCTATGGCTGGTTGACTCAATTTCTTAAATGCCTTTCATATATTTTTACTCTCTTTGTCCCAATGCCACTTCCCTGGTCCAAGCATCTGTCAATGCTCTGCTGAACGACTACTGTTACTTATCTTTGCTCCAACTCTTGCTCTCACATATCCATTCTCCAAGCAAATGACAAAATGCAATGGTCGACACCTTATTATAAACTTCATTCCTCTTACCTAAGCACACAGGTTCTTTCTCATCCAGTCTCTGCTACTTCTCTAACTTCATCTCTTCTCAATGTCCCCTGTTTGCCGTCACGCTAAACTTTTGTCAATTTCTGGCCTATGTTTCACTTTTAGCACAAGGTTTGACACATAGTAGGAGCTCACTAATTATGTCAGCTGAATGAATGAATGACCGAATCCTTGGAGAAGTTATTCCTTGAGGGAGAGGAAGGGTGTAATGTGAGGGAGAAGGAACAAAGTAAGGTTTACGTTTACAGTGGCCCTCGCTTTGTTGTGTGAAGAAATAGCTGCCTGCAAGTATACAAGTAACAGGGTGGTCCCAGGAAAAGGGGAAGTTCCAAAATCCTGGTTCCGCCCTAAGTGGGTGGAGCTAAGAAAAATAAAAAAATTTTTGCAGAAAATAAAATAGGAAGATGGAGAACAGCAAAAAAACCTAAAAAAGGCACGTAAAGCAAAAAAACATAAAAAAACTGTGCTTGCTTTTTGGTCTTGGACTGGTTGGAACAAATGTAAGTAAAAAACCCTTAAAAAAGTTAACAACAGCTTTCATCTTAATTTTAATTATAACTCTTTTCCTCCCAAATTTGTCTAACTCTTTCTGACCCTTTTCTATGGGTCTCTACTAAAAAGTCCTTTAAATGTGTGGCAAATTTTTAAGCCTTACTTTGGGCCAATCCTATTTAACTAAACTTTTACCCTCAAAAAAATAAGTAACTTTAAATGCTTAACTTAGTAACTATATTCTTTATTCTTTCTTTATCATACCCTAGTTATATTAAAGTTCCTTTCCATTAAAAGTTTTATATATTTATCTTAATGCGGCAGATGGCAGAACCCATTCAAAAAAGGCAAGCTTGGGGGTTCTGGAGTGTTTCTCTCCCTGCCCTGTAACATACAAAAGTACCATATTTTCATAAGCCCCAAAACAGAAGAAAGAATAAAGTAGGCTTTGGTGGGAGGGAAGTGGTAAGGTTGGAAAGTATGAGGGAAGACTAACAGCCATTGATCCAGATTTTTAACTAGCTTGTAGAGAGAAAAAAGGTTTCCCTTACCTCCTTGTGGACTCTGCTCTCCGGAGGCGAAAAGGATCGTCCAAACCGGTTTGTCGCGCCGACAAAAACCCTAGTAGCATGTCGTTCCTTCACAGCTGCCAGAACACCGGGCGCCGCCATGACAGAGCTGGGAGGCGGGGCTTTAACAGCGGCATCCTCTATTGGTCCATCAATGATGCCGTTAGACCAATGGTGAGCGCCGATATTGGGATGGCCGCAGGAGGGACCCCTCCCGGCGGGTGGGCGGGATCAGCGGCTGGTGTGTTTCAGCTGCGACAGCTGCAGGTCGGGGTGCGTCCCGCGCTGGGAGCTGGGCGGACGGCATGGGTTGGTCTCAGGACTTATTCCGCGTCTTGTGGCGAGCGCTGTCAAAGGAAGTGAAGGAGCTCGTGGGCACGGACCAGTTCGGGAACAAATACTATCATATAGCCGAGTACAAGAACTGGAGAGGTGAGAGGACAGTGCGGGCAGCGGCAGTTAAATGAATTAGAGGGGAGAGTGAGAGCGTCTTGTAAAATAACTCCACGTGCAACACTTGTGCTGTCAGTTGAAGGGACAACCCGATTTTGTTCACCCCTCTTCCCCCTTCGCTCTGGCTCTTTCGTGAGCGACTTTGCGCGGCCAGAGGGTGCCCGCTGTCCCTGCGGCCGGTGCGCGGGAATGACCACCGCGCTGTCACGGCACTCACCCATCCACTCCCGCACCCGGGGCCCAGCCGAACCATTTTTGGTCCTAGTCGTTGGGCGGTGTAGACGGAGAAAAGTTCACGGGGGCCTTTTACTACGGCGTCGCTGGTAGGGCAAAGAAGTGGCCTTTCCTCTTAGACCAGACCGGCGTGGTGTAATTGAAGCGGTGTATCTCAAATGCCCTGGCTTTCCTGTTTCGATGTAGATCTTTTTCAGTAGCTCTGGTGCTGACCCCTTGCCTCACAGCTAACTCACAATCAAAACGGAGTGGGTCCATGTATACTTAGAGTATGGAAAATAAATCCCCACAAAGCTCGATATAACTTTTCCCACAAGTTTGCTCTCCAAAACCCCATTGAACTCATTGTAAAATGCACGATGCTAATTGTAGTGTGTCTGTTTTGGATTGGCAGAATTAGAATACTTTTCTGGCTTTTGAGATCACACTACATAACAGCTTTCATAACCTCTTCTGTGTTATTCCATCACCCGATGCAGAAGATTTTAGACTTTGGAGTCAGAAAGGCTTGCTTTAGAATGCCCTCCTTAGTTCTCAGTCGTTTCACGTGAAAGTTAGAGAAACATTAAGACGGTTTAAAAATTGGATTCTTTTCATTTCCCGTAACTCTTGATAAAGGGAATTACTTCTTCCTCGAAGGGCGTCTATAAACTCTATTTTGTTATTTACTACTCAAAATTGTTTTGCTTGCCTTTTTTTCCCCTGTAGCTTATTTTATTATCTTCTGCTTCTCTCCACCCCCCAAAATGAGCTTCTAAAGTCAGGAAATATGTCTTATTTTAAAAATACACAAAGTAGCATAGGTTTTTTTTTTTTTTTTTTACAAATTACAGAGGGAAAGCTGTTTCTTTTCCATAAATTGTCAGTAACATTAAAAAATAACCAAAACATCAGATTGACTTTTTTATTGAAGAATAACTTACCTACAATAACATTATCCTTTTTGGTGTACAGTTCTATGACTCTTGACAAATGCGTAGAGATGCATAACTCATAACAGTTAAGGTACAGAACTGTTCCATCATCTCCCAAATTTCCTCCTACCCCCATTAGGAGTTCATTTCCTCACAAACCCTTGGCAGGCACTGATTTGTTTAAGAGGTCCATTGTTTAGCCATTTTAAACTATTATATAAATGTATTAAATAGGATGTAGTCTTTTAACTCTAGCTTATTTCACTTAGCATAGTGTAGCTGAGATTCATACATATGTCAGTAATTCCTTTTTGTTGCTAAATAGTATTCAGTCTTAGGGGTGTATCCATTTTGCAATACCTTCACACTGCTTTCCAGAGGAGCAAGACTAGCCTGTATTCCCACCAAAGGTGTAGTAGAATTCCTCTTCACATCTTCACAGCAGCTGTTGCTAGTCTTTTTGGTATGCTAGTCTTTTCAGATGTGAGGTGGTATCTGTTGAAAAACTGTTCATGTGCTTATTTGTCATCTATAAATCTTTTGTGAAGTATCTGTTCTGTTCAATTTTTTGCCTATTTAAAAATATTGATTTTTTTCTATCATTCATTTCAGTGAAATTACAATATCATTAAAGAAATGTTTAAATGAACAAAATCAGGCCTTCCTGGTGGCGTAAGGGGTTAAGCACTACACTATGAAGCCTCCGCAGCCTCTGCAGCATGAGTTTGATTCCTGGCCAGGGAGTGGACCCACATGGTGCAGCAGACCTCTCCTGCCTCACTCCCTGCTCCCCTCAGCAGTGTACCTCAGTTAGTCTGCCTGTTCTGCTCCCCCACTCAGTCTGTGTAGAATCCTCTCACACCCTCCCCGCGCCGTTGCCTCTGGACTGTACCCCAGCTCTTGTACATATAAATAAAATCTTTAAAATAAATAAATAAATGAACAAAATCGTGACTGTCATAAAATAATATATATACTTTGAGTCAAAAGATAAGTTCATCTTTATTATAATACAAAATATTTTTCCAAAGTGCTTATATGTCAATCACCTTGATATTTTAGGGATTTTTTTGAAGATTTATTTATTTATGCAAACAAGAGCTGGGGTATATGGCAGCGGTCTAGGGGGTGGGGTGAGAGATTCACCAGAGACAGAGCAAGGAGCAGAACAGATGCATCTACTGAAATATACTGCTGAAGGGAGCAGTGGGAGAGATAGGAGAGGTCTGCTGCACCATGTGGTTAGCTCCCTGGCCCTGGGTCGAACTTGTGCTACAGTGACTGCTGATAGCTTCATAGCAATGAGACTACCCCTAACACCAGGAAGGCCCCAACTTGATATTTTGAATACATGTACTTGCTTGTGAAAAAAAAAATCAGGCTTTTGTTGATGCTGTAGGAGAATAATTGTATGCTACTAATATCTCTGATTACCTCAATTCTTAGATAGTTGAGGTCTGCAATAGAGACAAGTTATATGCTCTGTTAATACTGTTAGACATTTCCTAAGCCCTCTGTTTTTTTTTTTTTTAAAGATTTATTTATTATTTATGCATACAAGCACTGGGGGTACAGGTCAGAGGTGGCGGGGGGGGGGTGAGAGGATTCACCACAGAGAGCGGGGAGCAGAACAGGCAGATCAACTGAAGTACACTGCTGAGGGGAGCAGTGGGCACAGCAGGAGCGGTCTGCTGCGCCTTGTGGGTCCCCTTCCTGGCCGGCAGCAGGGATCGAACTCGTGCTGCAGTGCGTTGCTTTGCTTCATAGTGCGTTGCTTAACCCACTGCGCCACCAGGAGGCCCGCCCTCTGTTGTTTTAATGCAAGTTTTTAAAAATGAGTTTTCTAACTCACTTTCCTATCCTATTTGATATGATAGTTGGTTCTTTAAAGGTCTCTGAGTTTTTTTCAATTGCATAGGTGTTGCACATTCAGCATCTTCAATGAAAAGAGTATTTAAGAGCTCTTTAGAAGGAATAACTTTATAATTCAGTTAATTGGGTGGTGCAAGTCATTAAAGAACTCTGTTTTCCACATAAGACATTATTTAATGTGGAGACAAAAAATTATTATGTATTCAAAATAAGTTTCTTGAGTATTGTTTAGTCAACTGAATTTATGTTTAGGATTGATTGTTGTAATTTTAACTTTTTAAAAAGCATATTGACATCTCAGATAAAAAGATTGTAAATATGACTAGTAGTTGGCATTTTTAATAATAAAGTGTTATTAGTGTATCTTCTTTGAATGCTTCCTATATGGTAGATTATTAGTAAAAGACTGTTTAAACTTTATTTTAAACAAAGTTGTAAAAATCTATTATTTCAGTTGTCTAATTTATGATATCTGAGTTTCTATCCATTTGATTCCATTTATTTCATGTTTATAAAGGTAGTTCTGTCTTCTAAAATAAATGATTGTAATTTGTATACTTGATTCTGACTGGAACCTCTTTCAATCTTGTTTTATAATTTTCACCTCTTTCTTTTTGACATTTATTAAATATCTGCACCAGTTAAAACTGATAAGTTTATTAACTGAAGGACTATTTTGAGTTGTTAATCTGCTAATAGGCATTGTGAATATCTAAATTTGGAAGGGGAGGTGTGAATATGTGCATAATTTGCAAATTACTGGTTTGAAGTGTAGTGTTGGCTCTGGAGAGATAGCTGAAAATGTTTTCTAGAAAGGGGTAGTTATGATGAAGAAAATTTCTGGAAGTATATCTATGAATATTAGCTTTGACTATTGAGGAAATTTACCTTGTGAAGAAAAGATTTAGAAGGAGATTTGAAGGATTGTCATGTAGACAAACCTTACAAATATGACTGTAGGATTGAGACTACTAGAAGGGCTAGGGTGGGAGTTGGGAACAAACTGGGAGGGCACCCAATGGTGTATGGGAATGTACTATGGGTGCTTTGTAGGGGGCAGGGGGAGGGTTTGTGGTGATTTACATCTGAGGAGGTGTGACCCCACTCACCTAAATCATACACAGTGTTGTGAACCAATGTTACCTCAATTTTATTTTATTTTATTTTTTTATTTATTTATTTATTTTTTTTTTAAGATTTATTTATTTATGCACACAAGCACTGGGGTACAGGCCAGAGGTGTGTGTGGGGGGTGGTGGTGAGAGGATTCACCACAGAGAGCTGGGGAGCAGAACAGGCAGATCAACTGAAGTACACTGCTGAGGGGAGCAGCGGGCACAGCAGGAGAGGTCTGCCTTGCCATGTGGGTCCCCTCCCCAGCCGGCGGCAGGGATCGAACTCGTGCTGCAGTGGCTGCGGTTTGCTTCATACTGCGTTGCTTAACCCGCTGCGCCACCAGGGAGGCCCGTTACCTCAATTTTAAAAAAAGAAAGATTGTTAAGTGAAAAGGATTAAGCTAAATTGTATAAGCCTTTAAGAACTGAGATTTGGAATAGATAGTATCTTATAAACTTTTATCTATGCTAGAGGAAGAGGAGAGTATCTTGTGTTTAATTCTTATTGGGAAAAATAAAAGGAGATAAGTAACTGGAAACATTTGATCAATACCTTGAAGAATAAATACAATTTCAGGAAGAGTGGTAAAAGAGTATTGCTGGTCAGGGGTAGAAAGGGGTAAGAAATACTAGAGAGGTTAAAAGTTAGTCCTACATAGGTAGATTTCAGTCTAGAAGAATAAGAGAATGCTGTTTTGGTGAAGAGATAGACAAGGTCCAATTAGAAAGTACCTTGAATGCTATGGGTTTGAAACTTAGTCTTCATTGTAATATGTAGTAGATAGCTTTCAACAGGGAAACACCTGTGACATGATTACAGTTATTAAAACAATGACACTGGAGTTCCTGTGGATGATGAGCCAGAGGGGAGAGGGTAGGAACTAAAACCCTAAAATTCATTGCTGCATTTATTGTGATTATAAAAAGAGATCCCACTGGACTATGGTGATGGGACTAGGAAGAAAAATTTTGATTTAGCATAACTTTTGGACTTGATGAAAAATTACCCTGGAGGGAAAGGTAAAGAGGAGAGACCAATTACTATTTTTGGTTTTAATTCTGGAGAACTGGTGGGTTGTAGTGTACTGATTCATGCAAATAGAGGCTGAGGGACTAATGCAAATAGAGAAGCAGGGTTTACAGTTGGTTAGTGGAAGAGTTAATAAAGTTTATTGTCATAACCAAGAGACAACTTTATAATCATGAGTTATAGACATAGATCTGCAGTTCCTAAAATGTCAAGGATTAGAATATAGATATGGAGCCTCCTTTCATAGGTTAGGACTATGATAGCAGTTGCATTCAAGTTGGAAGAGAATCGTGATGCAGCTATGTTATTGTTCATTTTTTAGTAATTATGGAATAAATTCCCTGTTTAAGTTAAGTGTTTTATTAAAACTCTTACATTCTGAAAGAATTTTTTTCATTTTTTTCTTTCAGTTTTTAATGAAGCATTATTTGTACATTTTAAAAAATTATGAGCAAGGAAAAATTGTGTTAAGTTTTTCATGAAAACATTTGCTGCCAAATTATATTTTTTGTGCTTTCTATATTTATATGAGTATATTTAGACTCACATGAATTTGGATTATCAGTGTGCCAAGCACAGTATTTATAGTAACATTTTCTGAATTTTATATTCCATGCTTTTTGGTTAAATAAAAAATATTGTCTTTGAGTATGGAGTTCTCAGATCCTTTTGGAAGCTGGGTTAGAAGAGGGCTAAGTCCAGATTTAAAGTTGATAATTTAACATTGAGGTTTGTTGATTGAATTTTGCTTAATATTGAAGATTATTTGATAACACTTATGTTCACTTTTTATTAAGAGTATTAGTTAAATTTTACCTTTTAGTATCACCTGAGAATAACTTCCGTTTTATTTATTCACTCATTTTTAACTGCTGAATTATAAAATATTTTAAGCATTAAAAGAAAGAGAATGATAAAACAAACTTTTATGTACCTGTTCCTAACTTTTAAGAGTTATCAACTCATGACTATTTCTTTTCTCCATACTCCCACACTACTCTTTTTTTTCTTTTACTCAAAATATTTTTTTTATTGTGATAACATTGGTTTAAAATACAACAATGATTCAGATGTTACCAAACCATTATCTTTCTTATTTTGAAGGAAATACCAAACATCATCTCAATTTACCTATAAGCATTTCAGCATATATCTTTTAAACAGAGACATCTCTTATAAATTATAACAAAAAATCATTGCCATATATAGAAATTAGCAGTTCCTTAATGTCATGGAATACCTATTCTTCATATTTATCTGTTTGTCCTATAATACTCTATCGGTTGATCTCTTTGCTTGCTTTTAGTGGCATTTCAAGTACTTAAAATGGGCTGTACCAAGTGAGCTGTGTGAATGCTATGTACCTATGGCTTCTCATAGTGTTCTGGTAGAATATTTCTAGCAGAATTGAACTTAGTGCTTGAAATCCCTTCAATTGTAACCACTGCACATGGGAATTTTAGCAACATAAAGTTATCAGGCCACAGTTACAGTTGCCTGCAAGAAATGGAAAAGGATCTCATTGGAATATGTAGCACATTCTGTGGTTTAGAGCCCCTTTTGTTTGTTCGCTTTTGCCATATTTTTTTTAAAGATTTATTTATTTACGCATTCAAGCACTGGGGTACAGGCCAGAGGTGGTGGGGGGCGGTGAGAGGATTCACCACAGAGAGCCGGGAGCAGAACAGGCAGATCAACAGAAGCACACTGCTGAGGGGAGCAGCAGGCACAGCAGGAGAGGTCTGCTGCACCATGTGGGGCTCCTCCCTGGCCGGCAGCAGGGATCGAACTCGTGTTGCAGTGGCTGCGGTTTGCTTCACAGTGGGTTGCTCAACCCACTGCGCCACCAGGGAGGCCCGCTTTTGCCATATTTTGTGACATTTTATAGTCGGTTGACATTAGTGATGATTAGGCCTCCCAGTGGAAGCACTTACTGCATTTCCAGATTCCTGTGATGTGATCCTAATCATTTATTTGATGCTTTCCTTCAGCCTTGCTGCTCTAAGCTTGGAGTTTTCTTAGGATTCTTTTTGTGGAAAACTCATGTAGGTTCTTTCCAGTATGACCTATATGTTTATATTGACTCATTGGTAAGACAGCATTGCTGAGTCTGCCTTCCATCTCATCCTGTACTATTCACTAATTTTCTCATGTGTAGTTGCTGAGCACTGCTTTATGCCACCACTTCTGTATTACAGATGTATGGGCTTTGGTTTCTGGCCATTTGGTGGTTACTTTATTTTTTCCCCTGTATTCTACATTCTCTCCTACCCCTTTATATGTTCTTCAATACATTCAGTAGAATTTGGGGAGATGAATGAGATAAACATGCATCAGTAGTTAATTTAAATTGATCTTTTGGTATTTAATTTGTAACAAATTAGAAACACATTTTTCCTCCACTTTGTTCTTATTTTACCACAGCCCCCAATCTTTTTAGTGATGCTTACATTAATGATTGCTACCCTTCATTGAATGCTGACACTGATTATTCTGTGTCTTCTCACCAACCATGTAACTAGGGATTACATTTGCATCATAAATATGAGGTGGTTGTTTTATTTCTGAATACTTATGTACCTGTGCCTGGGTGTTCCCCTCCCCTCCCATAGCTGTTCAGTGAATTGAGATACTCTTGGATCCAGAATTATAAAAACAAAAACACTATTTTAAATATAGGAAATGAAATAGTTTTTATAAAATCCTAAAATAGGTGATTTAGGTGTATTTTATTTATGATAAATGGACCAAATTATTCTCCAGGGACTAAAATACTCTCATTAGAAGTAAGAGTATCTTTTCCAAAACTCTTTTAATATAGTGCTGGTTAGAACTTAGCTTAATCACTGTTCTTCTAAATATAGTTTCATTGCTGGCCTCAAACTACTGTTAATTTTTACTTTTTTTTCCATTCAGAATTAATGTATTATCATCTGATAATTTAAAATCTGTATCATCCATATTGTGTATAATTGTAGGGCTGCATTGTTTTTGATGTTCCCTTAGCCTATTTGTATTAGGTACTTAAGTGTACTAAAAACCATAATGAATTACTACTCAATTAAAAATAGTGAGACTCAGACAAATTAAATGTTCAGAATTAAGTGTGTTTGTTTTAGTAGGTAACTGGATGATCAAGATGTAGCCCTTTAAGAATGTGTTCCCATCTCTAACATTTGGGAAATAAATCTGAAATTTCAGATTTTTCCAGCAGGTGGCAACATTGTTTTAAAAAATCATGAGTTGCCAGTTTATTAAATATTTTTCTTTGTGCTGACTTGAGGGAGAAATCTTTTCTCTAATTAAATTTCTACATTCTCTCCTTGTGACCCTGCATTGCTGCACTACTTATATATTACTGACCCTGTGTATTCTAGTCAGTAATGTGCAGTGATTTAATTGGCAATTATGGTTTGAAGAACTGATGAAAATCTTTAAAAATCTTATATTTAAGTTTTTCAGCAGTAACTAATATTCTGATTTCGCTGTCAGAAATCACGTAATTATCAGTATAGTGAATGTTATCAAATTAACAGAATATCCTAGAGATATCTAGAAAAAGTTGAACTTAGTTTGAAATATTTTGTTGAATATAAAGTAATAATTATATGGGTTGTTGTCTCAAGGTTATCTGAAGGTTACATTTGTAATTTTCTTATCTTCATTTAAAAATTTTATTTCTTTTCCTTGAGATTTAATTGCTTATTGAATTCCCTTAGTTTGTTCATGTATGCATGCATGAACTTAGACACTTAAGTGTAATTTGTCAAAAAGTGTAAAGTGAAAATACCATCATTTTCTTTGTCATCTTTGATTGCATTTGTATTTTATGTAAGTAGAACCACATCTACTGTTCATACATTCTTGGGAGTCATATTTTGATCCAAGAGAAAAACAGAATGAAATGTATACACAGTTATACTTGTCAATCCTTTATATGGACTTTAAAATGAATCAAAGGAATTTTAATTTTAAATTCTACCTTTTCCTGCCAGGGAAATACGGGATCTTTTAAACAGAAATAGAAACTAATAATGAATGAGTCACCAAGCTATGTTAATACCAGTTTCTAAGTGAAGCTGAAAATATATCATGTAAAAAAAATAGTTACTTGTCTTCTTTTGATTTGAGGATTTCATAATTGCTCTATATGAAGAATAGCAATATCAGTGCAGGCAATAATGATAATTATCAATAGTATTTATTAAATACTATGAATTAGGCACTGTTCCTAGTCATGTTCACTGTATTTGCTGAAGAGTTGTTACAAGTGATGAAAGTAATATATTTAGCTTTGAATTGTCAAGGTCACTTAGTGGTGAACCTCATTTGTATTATATTTATACAGAATCCAGTTTCTCTGTATTAATGTAAGTCAGCTGTAACTATTTTTTTAAATTATTCCTCTTGGTTTTCAAAGTATGTGATACTCTTAGCAATTCATTTCTGCTGCTATTTTAAGACTTTCTAAGTATAAATTACTGTATAAGAATTACAAAATTGCATTAACGTACATGCTTGTCTTTGAAAGTTGACAGTTGAATGGGATGGGGTAGAGAAATATCTCGGAACTGTATAGAAGACTTTACTATTTGATTGTTAGAATAAATTTCCACTTTTACACAATGCTTTAGGAGTGTGTATAATTAAAAATTTAATTTTGTAATTTTAATTCTTCAGAAGTTGTTTCTTTTCTATTTTTTATTACCTTCCAGGAGTTAGTACCACCATCTTGTGGTCTAAGTGACAAATTGCACCCTTTGTCAGAGCTTGCTAATTAGACTTATCCCCTCCTCTGCTGAATATATTGCATAAAATCATTTATTTGCTATATTAAATCCATAACTATTATTTAAAAAATATTGATGCATTCTTCCTTCAGGACTTTTTTCTGAAAATCTCTTTTTCATGTATTTTCTCTTTCTTCATTGTCTGCTCATCCTCAAAGAGGAGAGAAGGTACTCAAAAAAGGGATGAATGAAGTCTTTTAGAAAAAGAGATATTTGTTGTCACTGTTAGTGCATGTGTATGAGATGGAGAATTTTGTTTAGAACTTTATGTTGAAAAAGGAAACCTAAAATTTTCGGTAAAATTTACTATAAATTTCAGCTAAAGCTAATCAGTAGCATTTTTACTTGACAAAACTTTTCTTGACAAAATTATGATAGCAGAATACGGCATCCTTCATTTTACATTTGCCTCTTTCAGTCCATTTAAGTGTCTTTTTTGCAAAACTGGAGGACTTCATCAAGTTTTCTAATTTTTTAATTAATATTTGATTAATATTGTTATTTATTAGCTTTGAATTACCTTTCATAATCCTTATTGGTTTAACTATTTTTTCTTTTTTTTTTATTATTAGTTATATTTGACATCATTTGTAGTCCCCAGAGAGTACCCACCACCATTTCACCCGTGCACCATCACCTCAGTCCCTTGTGCA
>JAGFMF010011684.1:3212068-3245063 GCA_019455555.1 Galemys pyrenaicus
TCACTGAGTATAATTCCTTCTAGTTCCATCCATGTTTCTATAAATGCCCCTAATTTCTCATTTCTGATTGCTGAATAATATTCCATCGTGTATATGTATATTGGTTGAACTATTTTGGCTACCTTCTCAATTAGAAACTTTGTGATTTTTTTTTTACCTCACTTTTTTATGAATCTATTATTTCATGAATCACTTATTTTATGAATCTATCAGGATTTATAATTTTGTATACAACTAATGCTGTATTTACAAAACATAAAATTAGAGAAACTGACTTTAAATAAAGGGGTTGTTTTGAAGAATAATTAGGGATTAAAATATTGAGAAGCTATTGAAATATGAACTAATATTACAGGTTATGTAGTGAGGGTTTTTTTGTTGTAACTATTGTTTTCATACATGTACTGGAAATTTCACTTTGTTAATGAATACAATGTCAGTGAGGAATTCATGGATTTAAGTACCTCTGCAACTTGCCTTCTCCTCACTGGCAAGATTGAGAATATGTTTATGTCTTTGTTTTATGTTTTATTTTATTCTTCATCCAGAATTCATTGTTCTCTGAAAATGATGTACTGTATGCCTTCACTGTATCATACGTGATTGTTTTTGTAGCTGTTTCTCAGACCCTGTATTCTTTGGATAATACCTAGATTGTATAGGTCTAAGTATTTCAGATATATCAATAAATATGATACTTAAAAATTCCTGTCCTTGGGCCCGCCCTCCCTGCTGGCGCAATGGGTTGAGCAGCGCACTGTGGGGCAGGCCATAGCCACTGCAGCATGAATTGGATCCCTGCCCCAGGCTGGGGAGGTGACCCACATGGCACAGGCAGACTTCTCCTGCCTCATCTGCTGCTGCCCTTGGCAGTGTATTTTGGTAGATCTGCCTGTTCTGTTCCCCACTCTGTCTGGTGGATTCTCTCACCCCCCCCACACCTCTGGCTTGTACCCCAGTGCTTCTGTGCTAGATAAATCTTTTTTTTAAAAAATTCCTGTCCTTATTGAGTTTATGTTGTAGCTAAGGGATTCATATCCCTAAAAGTATAAATGATAAGTATAGATAAAGTATAGGTAAAAAGTATAGATGATAAGTAAATTACTTAAGTGTTACTATGTGGTAAGTTGCTAAAGAAAAAAGAAAAATTAAATCAGAGTAAAGGAAGCAGCTATGCTGAATTGGGTTGAAATTTTAAAGTTTAGGGTAGCTTCATTGAGAAGATAATAGATTTAGCTACTTTTAAGTTGTTGATGACATTGACAAGAATTAAGTTACATTATAATTACTGATGCATACTTTTAAGTTAGTTTTCTATTAGGAACCTTTGGGATATAAGCAGAATGAAGGTGGCCCAAATTGACATCACTGACTTCCATTTGTTTTGGAAGTACTGCTCATCTTTTATCTAAATTTCTGTGTAGAGTTTTCAAGTAATATGCTTGGGATGGTAGCTGAAGGGGTCTGCTCCTAAGTAAGTACACTAATAGTTTGTAAACCACTTGGAGAACTTTTCAAAGAGTACGTGACTAAGTATAACATTTTAAAATTTTTCTTAGGTGGAAAGTTTTTATTTTAAGTTTCTGTTATTACTTATTTTAACTTTTATATCAAATGCAGCAGGCATTGATTTAGAATATTTGTTTTTTATGCTTATTTTAATGTAAAGTCAGAGCTTTTCTGGGGTGGTTTTATGAATTTAGATTCATTTGTTAAGTTCTTCAGATACTTATAAGCTAAAGTTTATGTAGTACAGTTTTTATCCTAAGTCTTCATGTTGGTGCCTAACATATAGTGGATATTTCATTAGTGTTTGTTAAATTGAAGGAAATAGGCTCCACAGGCGTAGACTTTGACTTAGTTTATCTCATTTCCTTTCTTTCAGTGCAACTGCTGCTTCTCCCCTGAGCAGCAGAAGAATAAGTGAAAAATCCCTTTGAGAATCTACAAGCCCTTGGAATGGTTTCACTTTAAACCTAAAAGATTTCGTTGTCACTTTACCTCTAAATTTTCTTTTCTTTTTAAGATGTTGTTTCTGAGGCCTCCCTTTTGCATTTGAAGTAAACCTACACTTAGTGACTTTGCCTAATAATATATATATATAATAAAATAGATTATTGTATGCATATGTGTTATCTAGAGCCAGATGGTATATAATAGGAGAAGGAATGCACATTCTATCAAAACTAGTCCCTTTCATTTTTTTCCCCTTTCATCATCCTTTTAATAAATAGTTATTACACATTGTATATATACCAGGTCTTTACTAGAATTGTGTATGTTTTTAAAAATAATAGATTTTGTATTATAGAAATTTCCTTTTCATAAATTGCTTTCCATTTGGATACTAAGATCTAGATTGTAATGAAATATTTCAAATACTTTAATTATCAAAATCATAAAATAAACAATAATATTAAATATGGACATTTTTTATATTGAGTATGTTTCCTCAATAGTTGATTGGTATATTCTGTCATTGAAGATCAAAAGTAGAATTTGAGTTGTATTTTTTTTTTATTGAGTTGTATTGTATTTTTAATACAACTTTTAAAAATAACCAACTTTTTGAGCCTCCCAGGTGGCACAAGGGTTTAAGTCTCAGCACTATCAAGGTATCACCAGCCAATGCAATGTGAGTTTGATCCCCAGTCAGGGAGCTAACCCACATGGCACAGTGGACCTTTCCTGTCTTGCCTGCTGTTCTCCTCAACAGTGCATTTCAGCAAATCTGCCTGTTCAGCTCCTCACTCTGTCTCTGGTGAATCTTATTTTTTTTGCATCTCAAAATAGTTGTGATTTTTTTTATGGTTTATTTGGGTTTTTTAATATAAATTTTTTTTAATTTACATATATTTGACATCAATTATAATCCCCATGTATTCCCCATCACCGTAACACCAGTGCACCATCACCTCAGTCCCCCGTGCTCCCGTCTGCCCTCCACCCTTCCTCTCTTCCCTCCCCACCAAGTGTCCCCAGTTTGTCTTTGTCTTTTCATTTTTGGTTTTTGTTTCTTTCTTGTTGGTATTATTATTATTATTAATATTGTTCTTATTCCTTTCCTTGATCTTTATTTGGTTCCCTCATATTCCTCCTAGGGGAGGAACCATCTGGTATTTTTCTTTTGCCTTCTGACTTACTTCACTGAGCATAATCCCTTCTAGTTACATCCATGTTCCTATGAATGAGTCTAGTTTTTCGTTTTTGATTGCTGAGTAGTATTCCATCATGTATATGTACCACAGTTTCCCAATCCACTCTTCTGTTTTTGGGCATTTAGGTTGTTTCCAGGTCTTACCTATTGTAAAGAGTGCTGCTATAAACATAGGGGTGCAGGTATTCTTTTGAATCAGAGTTTTTGTGTCTTTTGAGTATATTCCTAGGAGTGGGATTGCTGGATCCTATGGAAGTTCCATTCTTAGTAGATTGAGGAACCTCCATACTGCTTTCCATAATGGCTGGACCAGCTTGCATTCCTCTGGTGAATCTTCTCATTCCCCCACACCTCTGGCCTATACCCCAGTCCTTGTATGTATAAATTTAAAAAAAAAATCTTTAAAAAAATCAACTTTTGTCAAAGGTAGAATACATGCAAAATACTTAAAATCAATGGTAAAATTCATGTAGATACAGGAAAAGTGCCTTTGTTATGCACAGTTTCTCATGGAATGACATTTTATTTATGGCATGAGTTATGGAGTAATAGAATACAAATGATATTTGGACATAATCATTATTAGGCATTCATGTCATGTCTGTTTTCTGTATTTTCCAGAGTACTTTCTTCCCTAAGACATTTTTTGACCACTTAATTATGTGTACCAAACAAAAGTGGGTGCTGATAGATACCACATTCATCTCAAAATCTTTATTATAGAAGTCTTTTATTCCTTCATGATTCTTGTATAGATAGTTCCTCTGGTGAATCTTAGATTTACTTGCTTGATCTTTATGTTTCCATGACTTGAGAACAATGATGCTATACTTCTAGTTTCCTGAGTTTTTTACCCCAATTTTTGCTAAACACTACAAGTTACTCTAACAGAAAATAAACTAGCGGAGAATCTTTTCACTGTCGTTTTATTACATTTTGACAAAGAAGAATAATGTCATTTAAAATTTTAACCTTGTCTTTTTGTATGTATGTGTGTCTAACTTTAAGATACTATTATTTTCTCCCAATATAAATTGTAAGGGAAGTCTTTTGAATGAGTAATTTTATTCATTTATAAATGAGGCAACTAACATATGAAGGGTTTATGGCCCTAAGGCTCCTAAGATCTCAGGCTATAATTTCCCGGGATAGTTTAACGAAAGTGATCTTTAAAGTGATTTCGTTACTGTGTTTGCTTTTTTTTAAAAAATACCATTCAGCTTTCTTTAGTGTCATTATTACTTTGTATATATATTTCAACATGTCTGCTATAGTTATAGTTTTTATCCATTTTTCTTTTGAAAATAATGTTCTGCTTCTCAGAGCCAAATTGAGCTTTATAGCTTTTCCACAAAACTCAAAACAGCAAGGTTTATAATGGAAGCATTGACACACCAACTCTAGTAACCCAATACTGTGTTGTAACTGTGGCATATATACATCAACACAAAAGTTTGGGATTGAAGTATGATTTCCAACCAGTCTTTTCTGCAACTCATTTAAAAAAGTGTATCTGAGTCTGTTGTGCAATATTCGTTTAACAGTATATGACTTCACTAAAATGTTTTCATTTAGGCAGGAGTCTAAATGAGGAAGATAAGTGAAACATTGAAAATTATGTTAAAAAATACTGGTTATAAGAAAGGAAAATGGGTCAAATCCAGTGTCAGATTTTAGTCACCTATATAAACATTTGTCTAGTTAAAATTAGGTCTAGTGGAAAGACTGTTGACATGTTCATTAAAAAACATACTTGAGCCCTATTTGAATAACTTATTTTTTATTCATAATCTGGAAGACAAATCTTGATAACCTTTTGGTATTACATTAAAGTTTAATTAGAAAATAGATGAATTAAGCACAATTATATACAATTAATAAAAATTTTGAATTGTTTTAATAACCATTTTATACCCGTTACCAAATAAAATCTTTTTGAATCACTTTCAATGTCGTTCTTTTAATGTGCCTGTTTTCCCTCCTCCTTATATTTTTTAACTATATGCTTATGCAAGAACAACATTTTTAGGTGTTTAAAAAAATCTTTATTTTTAAAAAAAAGTCTCTATTTTAGAAGTCTGTACTTTCTTCTTCCCTAAGACTTTTTTTGACCACTCAATGGTCTCTGTCTCTAAAACATGTAAGAACTCATATTCAATAAGAAAGTAATAGCCGGGGCCTCCCTGGTGGTGCAGTGGGTTAAGCAATGCACTATGAAGCAAAACGCAACCACTGCAGCACAAGGAGGGGCCAGGGAGGGACCCACATGGCATGGCAGACCTCTCCTGCCTCGCCCACTGCTGTGTACAGCACTGTAGTGTATTTCGGTAGATCTGCCTGTTCTGCTCCCCATTCTGTCTGGTGAATCCTCTCACCTCCCGCGGACTCTGGCCTATACCCCAGCTCTTGTGTGCATAAATAAATAAATCTTTAAAAAAAAAAAAGAAAGTAATAGACAAAAAGTGGGCAAATTATTTGAGTAGACAATTTTTCCAAAGAAGATATACAGATGACCAGCAAGCATGTGAATAGATGCTCAATGTCATTAGCCATTAGAGAAATACAGACTAAAGCAATGAGATACTGCTTTACATCTACTAGGATGGCTATAATTTAAAAAAATTAAAATGTATTAAAATATGAAAAAATTGGAACTCTTATACATTATACATTGCTGAAAGGAATGTAAAAATTGTAGAAAAGTTCAGTGTTTCCCCAAAAAGTTAAAGATAGATTTACTATATCACTCATTAGTGTTTTTTAAAGATTTATTTTATCATATTTATGCATATAAGAACTGGGGTTTAGGCCACAGGTGCAGGGATTGAGAGGACTCACCAGAGAGAGAGAACAGGCAGATCTACTGAAATACATTGCTGAGGGGAGCAGCAAATGAACCAGGATAGGTCTGCTGCACCATGTAGGTTAGCTGCCTGGCCAGGGATTGAA
Source organism: Galemys pyrenaicus (assembly GCA_019455555.1). Taxonomy (NCBI): domain Eukaryota; kingdom Metazoa; phylum Chordata; class Mammalia; order Eulipotyphla; family Talpidae; genus Galemys; species Galemys pyrenaicus. The sequence continues at coordinate 3,218,175 of JAGFMF010011684.1, forward strand.
TTTATGCCACAATGGCTGGCGATAGCTTTATAATGCTGAGACTTTAACCCTTGTGCCACTATGGAGGGCCTGTCACTCACTTGTTCTATTCCTAAGCAGATATCCAAAATGTCCAATAGTTGTATTCAAACAAATACTTTACATGTAATTAATAACACTGTTTATAGTAGTTAGAAGGTGAAAACAACCCAATTGTTCATCAGTGAGCAGTATTCAATGGAATACTACTCAGCCATAAAAAGAATAAAATACTGATACATGCTACAACATGGATAAATCTGTGAACATACTAATATGATACCACATAAAAGAAGCTGTACTTTAAAGGTCATACATTTGTATGATTCATTTATAAGAAATATCCAGAAAGATCAACCTGTTGAAACAGAAAGGAGATTGTTAGCACTTTAGGGAATGGAGAACAGGGAATGACTGCTTAATATTTATGTGGTTTTGGGGAGAGATGCTAAAAATGTTTTGGCACTAGATAGAGGAGCTGGTTGCACTGTATTTTGACTGTACTGAATGCCACTGTGTCATGCACTTTAAAATACTTAATTTTATTTTACGTGAATTTCACCTCAATTTTTAAAAAAACGGTGGTTAGTTACACTATTACATAGGGAAAACAATCAATATCAGTTTCTTCAAATATATTGTATTTTGGAAAATGTTTGCTGTGGACTCAGAGTACTTTATTCTGGAACTATTTAGAGGAAATTAAAAAAAATGTTGGTACACTATCATGTTGCTTTGGTGCATGGTATTTGCATTTTTTTGCCATATACAAATCAGAAAAGCTAACAATGTTTAGAATTCCAGATCAGTTTTTTCCTTTTGGCTGGGGTTCGCTTAACAACTTTTGGTGGACAGAATAAAAATGTTAGAACATGTCTCAAAAAATTGCTATAAATTTTATGTATTTCTAGAGAGCATAATAAAATGTTCCTAGTGTTGAAGGATTGATACTTAACTGAGTATGCAATTCATCTTCTTAAAATTGTATTAATCATCTACCCAACAACAAAGAAATTAAAATAACTTTAATCTCTATTGCTCCTTTTTACCAAGAGATGAGTAGATGTAATGTTCATCTGCCACATATGGTTTCTTTAATAGCACTTTAGCCTTTCTTTGTCCCATTTGAAGCTTTATACTTAGATGTAAGACTTGCCAGAGTTCGTGTATATTGTTTGTTCAAAGGTTATCTTTCAATATTTTCTAAACCATAATATCCACGTTAAGACATGTTTTATTCATAAATTAGCCTACTTGATGTTTAAAGTCAATAACTGGTATGGTAATATTATGTTCAGTAAAGAAACACATGGGTCTCAAATATGATTCTTAAATGTCTATCTCCAGTGACAATAAATTGCAATTAGAGGTGGACTTAATCTGAAATGAAAATGTACAGTTTCCTTCAGGTTAGCCGTTTGACTTTCAATTCTGTTCTCATTTAAGAAGACTTAAGATTCCTACCAGATCTTCTGCCTTGTGTATTAGAAATTTCCACCTGGCTCCTTGGTGATGGTCCATCAACCTTCTATGTTAGCTCGTTGGCCAGTGACCACTAGATTTAAAACACCTAGACTCCATAAATATTTTGTGAAATATTTTGTTTTAGGTTGCCTACTAAATTATGTATCTACGCATATTAACATAAAAATGATGTTATCCTTATGTTATTATATCTTATATTATTATGTTATTCTTATGTAATATAAATATTATAGAACGACAACAAGAGATACAATTAACAGAGAGTAGCTGGAAACCATTTAGTTTCAAAAAAAGAGAAAGCATCAGAATGAATCAGGGGGACAAAACATGAGTCTGGTCCACTTCTTTCTCTGATTCTTCTGTGAATCATTACCATATTATACCATGGCCTTTTTCTAGCAGCAGACTCTCTTTGGGCGTCTAGCCACCACATACTATTCCTGAAGGTTCTATTCTTATTCTCCTTCCTTGGCAGAAATACCCGTGGGAGGTAGCCAACTTGAGTTCCCCTTTCCCAATTACCTTCTAACTATTTCTCCTATCCCACATTCCCAGCTATTCCCCTCAAGGCTTTTCTCTGTCTAATAAGTCCAGATGGGCCCAACCTCCTTATACTTTTACTTTTAGGTTATATTTGTCTTCCTATATCTTTAATGAGCTCTGTTTCACATTTGCCTGTGTTTGAAATGATTGGAAGAATGCAAAGAATGACTTTCCTGTGTAACTTCATTTCTAAAGGGAATACCATTATGAAGACTGTGTACCAATGCAGACTCATAATTCATTGTGCCCATGATATCTGCTCTTCATTAATAGTATGTGGTGTTGCACTGAACATATTTTTTCTCACCTGTGCTGTTCTAATAGTTTCATGAGACATAATTCATTTGGCCTTCAATATAGTAAATCCTTATTAAATATGATTTGATTGGAAGTTGTGTCTGATAAAATATTTTATCACTTCAGATATTTAGTAAAATCTCAATTTCATTTTGATGAATGACTTAATAAAACATCAGAATTTATGTTACTTAACTATAAAATATTTTTTTATTTGAGACTTTTTTCCTTTTCCTCTTTCTTTTTAAGGTACTAAACTTAGGATTTGTTCTTCTGGCATTCTCAGGAATCCTTTACATTTCCTGGTCAAACTTATACGGCTACCTTATAACAGGGATGTTGCTGGCCCAATGCCAAATGAAGTAATATCTTAAAAACAAAGTAATAAACCCTGTATCCTTTACCTATCCTCTAAGTGGGTATCCTCATAATTCCTTTGTAGTGAGCCAAAGGGTTTAATTATTTGGGAAAAAGTGAAAAATTGTGATAGGAAGCCTGAGGTGGAAGGTGGAGGGTGCTCTAAGCTCCTTGCATGGATCAACTTTAACTATGAGCAGGAATTGACTAGGAAACTCGCGTAAGGAATCAACCAGGACAGTATTGGAACTCACAAAAGAGTGAAAAGGAGTTCATTTCAACCCCATTTCTTTAGTTCACAATTCCGGATCAGTTATTAATTTGAAATTATCAAGTTGGTCTCCTTTTAGTTACCTATTCTATGAATCCTTCCTAGTCATGCTTAAAATAAAGAATGTAGTTTTAGTTTAATGTATGATTCACTCCTCTGTTAGATCAAGCAAGTAGGGCATTCAACCCTAACTTCTCTAGAGTTTAAGTAGTCATAGTTTTTCATTCATTCTGATTTCAGATTATACAAATCTTGAAAATGGTTTTATATTTCACAATCTACCACATTTAGATCTATGTGTAAGTTCAAGGGCATTGAAATCAGTATAATTTATGGTTCTTTTTTCCTCTCAGCATGAAGAACTTTAAATTCAGTCGTGTTGTTTGGCTTTTCTTACCCAAATGGTATACTTATCTGATTCCCTTCAATAGTTGCCTATTTTCTCTTTCAGAAATGTCTGTTCTCTCACCAGGAGACTAAAACATTGTGCAGATGTACAGTTGGATACAATGATGCCAATATAATATATGCACTGTTCAATAATTTATTTTGTATCTGGAGTGATGCATCTGTTTCCTTCTTGTGGGAGGGGGTTTGAGCTTCATTTCAATGTCATTTTAGGTACTGGTCCAATTCTTCCATCCAGTTAACCAAAAATGAAAATTTCCATCTGTTCAATTGCCATTCAGAGGAATGTTTTATCTCTGAAGCACATTATGACAACTAAAATTGACAGCATAATCTGTCTGACTTTTTTCCTCTTTTATTCCCTCTTTAGATTCTCTTGAGCTTTAACAAGAAAGTATTCTTTTTTTTTTTTTATATAGCTGCCTAAGATTGTAGGACTTATTCTTTCTTCTTTCTAGTAACTGCAGACCAATAGAGCATGAATAGCTGTCCAGTGTTCAGTGCTTTATTATGTATTTTTTCTGTCCATTAGTGACCCTACAGGAAACATATTTTTTAGCATGTTATTAACTGAACAATGCAAACATAGCGTTTTCTCTTTCATAAAAGTAAATGTCTGCCAGTACTAGTTGGCATTCCATTGAATTCACATCTTTCCAATTGATGTTTGGGAGGTACAGTTACAGGCTGATTTGTATTGATCATTCTGTACTGTAGAAAATTGGCTAAGGAGGCCGTTAGACTATACTGTCTATAGTTATTAACTCTTAAAGGACTAACAGTGTTGTCTGATATACATTGTGTTGCTGAAATGACAGATTTCTTTCTATGATTAATATTTCAATGTAAATTAACAACAAAAAGAGCCCTTTCTATTTATGATCTAGGTAAAATTTTTAGGTACAGAAAATTAAAGTCCTGTTCCATCAAATGAAGGATTATATCCTGTAGCAGCATGGTCAGGAAGAGATATGATGGATTACATTATAATAATGACCATCACTTTTCTATCCTCTAAAATATTTATGCCTTCGTAGCCCTTTGGAGGCATATTGAACTGTTTGCATCTATGTTATTTATTCTACATGACTGTTCACATAATTTTGTGACCTTGTTTTTATTCTTTCCCTTTACGCATGCTATCAGTTTACTGAAACCACTTTTATTTTCCCATAGCAAACATGGTTTCCTGTGTACCAAACCAATGAGTAAATTAGCATACTATATTCCAATGATATACTACCCAATGTAGAGAACAAATTTTAAAACTGGAGTTGATGTTTTCTTATGATATGAAGTTGTTGATATAATGGATAACCAACTATGTGTTACTCAAAAGATGTCATTATGTAGTCCATTGGGATATCATACAAGGAAATAAACACACTTTTCAGAGTGTTCAACATCAGAACTGAAGGATTCCAGATCCTTAATGTTTTTTTAGCTATATAATTTTATATAAGAAAACATATACTTTTGTATACTTTATGGATGACTGAGTAAGCCTAAATCTAGTATTTGAAGTCTTTGGGGATTTTATTATCTGAGAAATTCTCCAGTTAAACTATTATTGGCAGATTCTTTGGGAATGGTTTAGTTTCCATAGTGTATCCTTATGGAGAGTTTTCTTAGAGAAATATAACTAGATTCTGTACCTATAAGTACTCACATTCTAATTTTGTTTGTTATTCCATTATGTAAAAACTTATATTATGAAATCTAAAATGTTATTTTATTCAGTAACCATGTATTGATAGCATATTTTACTCAGCAATGTACTAGTGGATATGGAGGCTATAAAAATAAATCAGATCCAATCCTGACCTCATGAGATGTATGACATAATTGACAAACTCTAAGGATGGACAGCCACACAGACCCAAATTTGAATTCTAGGTCAACCACTCAGTGCTTTGCTTCACTAACATGTATTTATTCATCACTTACTATGTATCAGATATTCTATTGCTATGATACTTCAGTAAACAAACTATATAAAAGGTATGTGTTCTTTCATGGTATTCTTATCCTGCCTCAGTTTTATTGATATAACTGATGTGTAACTGTGTAAGTTAAGGTGTATAACTTGATGATTTGCTGTACTAATATATTGCATGATCATTACTACAACAGGACTAATTAACATTCCTATCACCTCTCTAGCTCTGAAATAATACAGCAGATAGCAGCTACTATTTAGTGTTTAGTTCCTAAGGAATTAATGTTCACATTTCAAACCTCAACAACATATTACTAAGAGAAGTCTTTGTGAGAAAGATTTTTTTAAAGATTTATTTATTTATGCATACAAGAACTGGGGTACAGGCCAGAGGTGTGGGGGTGAGATAATTCACCAGACAGAGTGGGGAATAGAACAGGCAGACTGACTGAAGTGCACTGCTGAGGGAAACAGCAGGTGAGGCAGGAGAGGTCACCTCCCTGTCTGGGGATTGAACTCATGCTTCAGTGGCTGTGGATACTTCATTGTGTGGTGCTTAACCCCTTGCCCCACCAGGGAAGCCTGTGAGAAAGATTAATAAGCATGTGTGCACAGGCAGCAATACATTTTTATTTAATAATACTTAAAGTTTGAATGATACTTTATAGCCTTCAGAAAACTTCATTTATGCCTTCTTCCTTAAAACAACCTTTCAAGATCTTAGAAAAGTTGTTTAAATTCACTGAGTTTCTGTTTTATTACTTATAAAATGAGGATGACCCACCTATCATGAAGCACTGTGAGAATAGTAAGTATGTAAGGCTTGGTATAGTAGTTATCCACAAATGGCAGTCATTATTATTTTTTTAAAGATTTATTTATGCATACAAGAGCTGGTGTACAGACCAGAGTCACAGGAGGTGAGAGGATTCACCAGAGACAGAGTGGGGAGCAGAACAGGCAGATTAACTGAAACACATTGCTGAGGGAGCAGCTGGAGAGGCAGGAGAGGTCTGCTGAGCCATGTGGGCCCCCTCCCTGGCCAGGGATTGAACTCGTGCTACTGTGCAGTAGATGCTTCACAGTGTGGCGCTCAACCCGCTATGCCACCAGGGAGGCCCATTATTATTATTTTACCATCATTATTTTCATCAAAAAATGATGACAAGCAGGACATGACCATAGGTCCTTCTCATTCCAGTTCTCTTATTCATCTCATTCTTGTTATCTTTTCCATAGATGCAGATCATACTAAACACTGTAGATGAAATATAGTGTTTAGCCCCATTGAATGGGGCCTTGAAAGGTGAATTGCATTGCATAATGGCAGTTTATGAACTGCCTTTGTCTCTCGTCAATTTTTCCAGTTTTATATTTTCCCTAAGTGTGTCTTTTTTGAGGTTCTTCATTCCTGCTGTTTGTGTCTTTGTATATTAACATTTCTAGGTGAGATCTTTACTGTTTTTTTTTTTTTTAAAGATTTATTTATTTATGCATACAAGAGCTGGGGTACAGGCCAGAGTTGCGGGAGGTGAGAGGATTCACCAGAGACAGAGCAGGGAGCAGAACAGGCAAACTGACTGAAACACACTGCTGAGGGGAGCAGTGGGCTAGGCAGGAGATGTCTGCTGCGCCATGTGGGTCCCCTCCCTGGCCGGCAGCAGGCATTGAACTCATGCTGCAGTGGCTGCGGTCTGCTTCATAGTGCATTGCTTAATCCACTGCACCACCAGGGAGGCCCGAGATCTTTACTGTTAATCCATGTCTATTCTCATTATCATCTTGGTTTACAGAGACTTCCTACATGTTACTAAGTCTCTAGTAGTGTTTTCAGATCATGTGGTACCATTAGGTGTTCCAAAAAGTATTCTAAAGCCAATAAATTTGGAGAATAGTTTGTTCAACAGACTTGCATAGATTATTTGACAAATGCATGCAGAACTTCTTAGAATTTTTTTATTTGCTATTATGAACTAGGAATCGAAGAAAGAAGGTGAGTGTGTAGTAGGCAGGATATAGCATGTAACACCCCTTAAACTAATTTAACCAAGGAATCCTTTTTCCCTTTCTTAGACCATTTTATTTTTGTTTGTTTTTGAGCACATAGATCTGCAGCAATGATTACCAGAAAACCCTGAAACCATTGTATCAAAATTGATTAAAATTCTTTTGAGTTCTAAGATTCCTAAGTTTCACCCTAGTCTTACTAAAACAGACTCTGGCAAAATGAGATAAGTAGTCACTTCGTTTTCCTTTTGCCATCTCTTAATTGATTGGGTTGGAGCGCTGTTCTCAACTTTCTGTTAGTCTTACTGTACACCCTCTTCATGTCATGGAATTCATTCCCCTGGCTCAATGCTATAAAACATATTAGATTCATTCCCCCTCTTTTATGATTCTCTATACTTAAGGACAACAGCTTATTAAATGACACCAATAAGATTTTTCATGAGAGCTCAGACTCAATATATTAAAACAAAAATTAATTATTCTCTGCCTGAAACTGCCCCCCCCCAAAAAAAAAACAAAACCAAAAAAGCAACAACCACTTTTCCTCTCATTTTTTGTCTTACTATATGGTACATATTCTCTTTCAGGTTGTCTGAGTTGGAAACCTAAGTCAGAACAGACTTTTCTTTCTCCCTTATTCCCAATTACCTGACTGATCAATGTTACTTTCCAAATAGCTCTGAATCCTACCCCTTTTCATTATCATTAATGCTTAGTATAGGCCTCTGACCCTTTCCCTCTGAACTATAACTGCCTCTTGATTTTCTACCTCCAGTCTTGTTCTCTAGTCCAGGCCCCATTCTTATTATAGTCCAGTCTACATTCTTATTGATATTTCTAAGACTTAAATATGATTATCACTGTGTTACTTTGATCAGTAGCTTCATTCCATTCATAGGATTAAATCAAGCTGCTTTGCCTGAGTCACTTGCAGCCCTGTTTCCCTGATGACCATTACCCCACTCCAGTCTCCTCCTGTTCTCTAGCCTTCAGAGTAATGTGGGTTTCTTAATTCTTTCTCTGTGTATCATGCCAGACCTTCATACACATGTCCCTTGACTCTTCACTACCTTTTTCTTCCCCTTCTTTCTACTTTTCTGCTTTCCACACAGCTAACTGTTCATGCTTTATTTTCCATTTCTAGACCAGGTTGGAATCCTGTATTACCTCTTTTTTAATTATTCTTCCCTAATCAGTCCTCAATGCTGAAAGGATTGTGTTCTCAACAGAATATCCCCATAGTACCTACTGTCTCAGTATATTCTAGCTCAATGTCTGATGCATCAAGTAGATGTTTGGTGTATTTTTTTCTTTAATGCATGAACAATCTATGCCTCTGATCTCAACTTTTCTTGCCTACCCCAGTAATTTAAAAATAGCTCCATTAATCTACTGAAATCGCTTTTGGTAAGATCAGTACTGGTCTCTCCTACATTCTAAATCTGTTGGATACTTTCTACTCTAACCTGATTAACTTCTTTAAAGTTTTAATCACATGATTTCTTCCTGGTTCTCATCTTACTATTTTGGTTATTCTCTTTTAGGTTTCTGAAACTGTTGTTCATTATCTGCCAGTTATTTTATATTAGTATTTTACCATAATTTTCTTCAGTTCATCTGAAGAAAGTATGAGTTACCTGCTATACGTGTTGATGATTTTCTTTATCTTTTACTCCTCTTTCTTGAGTTTCAAATCTCCACTTAAATGTTTGTAACATTAACAATCAATCTGACACCCTACTCAGTATCTCTATCTTGATATCCCAAAAACTTTAAACTCAACATGCCCTAATGGCTTAATGGCTAAAATTAAACAAATTTTGTTGTCATTCCCCACAGACAGATATTCAGGATTTCTATATTATCTAAATCATTTGCTTAATCTAATTGTCTGCAGATTTGCCAAAACTAAGGCAATATGTATGTGTATACATACATATTGTATGTATTGTATCGCAGTAAAATTTTATTCTCAGGTACTTTGTATTTTATATTATTATGCAATTAAGATAATTTTCAAAACTGTTTATATATTATCAGAACTTTATTATTAAGTACAGACGGGAATAATAACATGTATTAGTATTGCATGTTGAATAGACCTAAATTGTAGAATAAATTTGCATCTAGATTTGTCTACTTTGAAAAATAATTTCAATTACATTTTAAATAACTTTAATTTACCTTTTTTATTAAATAGGATTTTTAATTTTTTCAAAGTAAAATGAATAGCATCTTAGCTTCCAGAAAAATGTAATATAAAATATACAAAGAAATGGGACATAGTAATTGAAAAAAATAGTCAAACTAAGTCACTTTTATTTCTTACATAAAATTTCACCTATAATCTCAGTTATTCACTTTGACATTTTCAATTAAGTGTTTTGAAAATTATAACAGTAATTTGCTCTAACCAAATTTGTATCTTGCCTGAACTCTCTAAGTAGCAATCCTGTAAATAGCGTGACAGGCTAATTTCAGTTAGAAATTCTTCAATAGTTGGTTACCTTGTAAGTAAACGTCTTCACATTTGAGGAATTATTAAGCCACATAAATAAAAATTGGTTGTTAATGTTACAAACATTCAGAGAAGTGGAGAAAATACTGATTTTTGTAGGGTAGCTTTTTATATTTAATCATCCCCAGGAAATAGCTGGTGCATGAAAATATGTTAGTGCAGTTTTGTTCATTGGAAACCCTAAAGCTTAATTAGATTTTTAAAAACAATTTATGGAAAACAGTATTTTCTTTTGGATTTTAATTTTGTTTAATGTCTTTTGTTCAAAGGTACAAAATTTTTTTCCCTTTGTAATAATTTCCCTCAATTGTCTTAAAATAAGGTATTTTGAGTTCCCTTTGTTGATGTATTAATATAATGCTCTAGGCCTATGTACTTGGATTATATTAAAATTAATGAATTTATTTCTGACTAGTTATTCTTTTCTAATAGACATCTGCTTGAATGTTTGAAGATTTGGAGGGAGAAAAAAACCAGTTTTTCAATGCACTGCTTTGTATCATGACATCGACTATGTTTATACAGTCATGCATTGTATGAATTGTTGCTTTTACATTATTGGGACCTAAACCAAGATATCTTTTGGCTCTTCTTGTACCCAAATTTGTCCCTTTTAGATTAAGAATTTGTAAGAGTAAAATTAGTAAACTCATGCAGAGGAGTTGTTTAGAGAAAACAAAGCTAGAAATATGAAAATGTACTGAGATATTTCTATGATGCTAGTGGAATTTATGGGTATGGTAGCTAAAAAGCATCTTTAGGTATTCTGCTTTATACTACATATCATGGGACAGTTCCTCTTAGAGATTATTAAACTTGACTGTAGACCATTTTTAATTTTGGCACACTTGTTCTTATTTATGGCTGTTTTGAGAATGACAAAACTGAAAAACTTCCTATATTGTGAATTATTTGTGTAACTGTTTTTTTTTTAAGTTTTAGGATAATAGTAAACTCTTTTTCATATGTTTGGTATTTTTTGAGTATCCATGATACAGGCATTAAACAAGAATACAGATTTTTTTTTTCTTCAACATTCTTTCTCACTACCTACTGAGACCAGAATGAAGTAAAATAACTATCACAGGCTAGATTGACTTTTGGGATGTGTTCTGACTTCATTATGATATAGACCTGGTTACATATAAATTTTTATTAACTCTACAAGTATGTAATGAATTACTAATGGTAGAATTGAAAAATTCTTTACTGATTGAACCAATATATTTTTATCTTATATTTTATTTTTAGATACTTAAGAATGTTAACTAAATATAACACTCAATTTCTTTATTTAAGATCTCTATATTTAATAGGAGAGTTGTGGAAATAAGATGATATTTTAAATATTTCTAGGTCTTCTCTAATTCACAAACATCTTTCCACATTACTGCACAGAAAATTCTACATGTCAGAATGACAGTCAGTGCTATAAATGTCCAAGTCTCTCTTTAAAGGAGGATATAAAATCTGAAGGAAAAAGGTTAAACAACTGCAATAATTATGGATTATATTTAAGTTATTAAATACAGCACCAACCATTTTTTTAATATTCATACAGAAAGTGATTTTCCTATGAGATTTGATAAGGAAATCTTTATACATAAAAGTAGAAAAAGACAAAGGCAGCAGAAGTAGGGAGTGGGATGCTATGTAAGTAGGAGAAGCAAAAGGCTGAAATTACATAACTATAGATTGTGGGAAATAGGACTAATTTCAACAAAATCCTGTTGCATGATTGCTGTGGTTGCATGCATATTGAAATTAAAATAATGATTTCTGGTAGGTGGCAGCCAAGTAGCATGAAAGCTGATAGCAAATAACTGTGTGGTGAGAAAACTATGGATTAACTGTCAGGAGGGAATTTGAAGCTTTGTTCTTTTTGACTCATTTTGCATTGTACCACACTAATATATTCAGTCTTGAAGTGGTATATTTCTTACAGTGGAGATAAATGCTTGAGCAGTTACCATGGTTTCCCTTGCTATGATGGTAGGAGTCTCTGGGACAGTTTTCTCTCCAAAGCTGAGGATCCCAGATCAAATGCTGCTTGGTTTTTGAGTCATCTAAATGTCGCCCTAAGTGACTGAAACTTATAGCTTTAGATATGAACCTGAATTATGATCTATATTACAATAGAGAGTTTGATTGTAGGGACCCAATGCTATTTGGAAAGGTAGAGAGTGACATTGACTTTTATATATATCCATATATGTATCCATGTATGTGTGTGTGCATAAAATTTTTTCAGATGATTTATAGGTTGTTTGTGCCTAGGCAACCTGTACTTCTTACTACATCTCAGATGTATTTGTAATGTCTAGCCTCTGAGAGCCTGTCTACCCCAAAGAAAGCACTTTCTCCTCTCTCCATTTTTTTAGTTTAGGGACTCAACATTTGCTCAAATCTTTGAGTATCTTCTCTCAATATTTAGCTCTTCCTTTTTTATTCTTATTCTAATAAGTGGGGGTAGGCCTGAGACAGCTTGTAATAAATAGTATGTTCCTTAAGAACTATGTTGTAATAAAGTTATTTTAGAATAGTGCAAATTCATATTAATGTTATATTGACAGAGGTTATTATGGCAAAAATATAAACTTTATACCCAGAAAGTTAAACATGGGAGTGGGTCCTTTCTGTATAAGCTTATAATCTAAATTAAAAATCTTTGTAGAAACTTTGAGCTAAAATAAAATCAAATAGATTATTGATTTGGCTTTTCTTTGGGCATACTGGTAATTTGAATGGACTTTTGCTAAACCAGATAACTGTAGAATTTTTTGTACTAAAATAGATGTGTGATTTTGTGTAAAATACCATAAACAACTATAGTATTTACACATTTTTCAGAGAAGCAGGCCTGTAGCAGGCCTGCACTGGCCATGAGAGCTGATAATATTTTAGAAATTTTGTGTGCTAGTTGTTCAACACAAACATTATTAAAAATTAAGGCATATCAACTTACAGCTACATGTTATATTAAAAACAAAGATAATAAGCACTCAAAGTTGATTACTTACTAATTTATTGACTGCATTTTACTATCACATATGCTCTTGAGGTTGTTTATGCCTATTGCCTCAATATGTTAGAAATACTATATAATAGTTGCTGTGCTCTCGCTCTCTCCATGTTTAGTGACATCATGTTAAATATTTATAAGCATACTAGAAGTTTATAGTAATCAAACTTTGTTAAGGTTTTATTGATAAATGAGGATTTAGGGCCTCCCCTGTGGCACAGGTGTTAAGTCTTAGGGCTATCAAGCTATTGCCAGACACTGCAGCATTAATTTGATCCCCATCCAGAGAGCTGAACCACATGGCACTGCAGACTTCTCCCATCTCACCCACTCCTCCCCTCAGCAGTGTATTTCAATAGATCTGCCTGTTCTGCTTCTCTGTCTATGGTGAATTCTCTCATCCCCCACACCTCTGGCCTGCACCCCAGTTCTTGTATGCATAAGTAAATAAAATCTTTTTCAAAAATTGGATTTAACACAAGTGTTTTAAATTTGAATTGCACAAATGGCAATAAAATGTATTTTATTCATCTAATATCAATTTACTACCCAGGACATGAAATATGTTTACTTATCAACCAAGCTTAAGAATTACTGTATACCATAATTTCAAGTGCCTTTTTGAATAACTGAAGATTTCTATTTGGAACAAGTTAAAAAAAACAAAAGAAAGATAGAAGGGACCTTGGAAGACTGTGCTGTTCATCTGTTGAGTTTATTTTTTTATTTTTATGTTATATATATTTTTTTACATCTTTCCTCATTTTTTGTACAGTGCATCCATTGAGTTTAATGACAGTATTGCATAACTCATGCTGGTGCTATTAGAATACCCTGAACAGTACACTGTGAAGATCTTTTTAGTTTACCATTAAGAAGGTTTTATCCAAATAAATTATCAATATATAAAAGGATTGGTGAAGTATACACACAATCAAAATTGTGAAGATCTGTTTTCTTATCTTTACTCTCATTTTTGGGTTCTATTACCTTGCGGGTATAATTCTTGTTCTCTTTAAGAGCTTCTATTTCCTCATTTGTGAAATAAGGAAATTACAGTAGAATACCTTTAAGGTAAGAAAAAGATGATTGATTAAAATATTACCTTTCATTCATAGGGATTTGCTTTTTAGTGCTTCTTCCGAGTCCACTGAGCATCATAAAGAAAATGAGAATGATTACAATTTATGTCTGTCTTTTATTTCTTTCTCTGTATAATGGAGATAATAAAAGTACCTATCTTAGTGTTATTTTGGAGTTTAGGTAATGAATATGTTAGTGTTTAAAAGACTTTCTGGCACAAAGTACATACTATATAGACTGTTAGCTTCTGTTCTATCTTCCTCCTCTTTTTCTATTCTGCCCTTTCTCCATTCTTTTCCATACTCCATTTTCTCCTATACATCTTAATCTTCATTTTCTGTCCCTTTTCTGTCTCTAAAAGGTTAGTTATGAAAGTGTAAACTACCAACTTTCTCCTTCACAAGTAGATTATTAAGAAATACTCTCTAAAAGTGTAACGTACTTTAGTAAGCTTATAACAGAGTCAGAACCTTAAAAGGTCTTAGAACTACTTCTTTTCCCAGCCAAGAAGGCAGACTAAAAATTGAAAAAACTTTTTGTTACAAAATATTCGGTAGTTTTGAATAAAATATAACTTAAAAAAAAAAAGACCAGGTTAGCTTTCAAAAGAGTAAAGAAAATTTATATTTTTAGTTAATGGTTTTTGCATAATTGTTATAAATAAGATTGACTTTCCTTTTCCTTTCATTTACTAGTCTTCTCTGATTTTGGGTATCAGATTATGCTAACATCTTAAAAAGAGCTGAGAAATTTTCTCTCTTTCTTTTAAGTCAGATTGTAAAAGACCTGGGTTATCTGTTCCTGTGTATTCTGGAAAATGTACATGGTAGACTTTTTGGGCTCTGATGTTTTTTGACAGGAAGATTTTTACTATGAATTCAATTTCATTAATAGTTGTAAGTTCTGTTTAGTTTTCCCAATTCTTCTTTAGTCTACTTTTATATATATTTTGCAAAATTATACCATTTTAAACTTATTGACATAAAATTGTTTATACTATTCTCTGAATCTTTTATACTTATTTTTTATTTTTAATATTGTTTATCTATAATATCCCTTTTAAACTCTGATAAATTAATAAGAAGTTTGTCTATAATTCTTATCAAAGAACCAGCTTTCAATTTTATGGTTTCTCTTACTGTTTATTTTCTATTTCATTAAATATTAATTTTTCTTTTGTTATTTCATATTCTGCTCTCTTTCCCCCCTACTCCCCTCCCCACTGGTATTATTTTTATAATTTATTGAATGAAATTTTAGATGATCAATTTTGAGCCTTTTTTTTTGTTTTCTGATATATACATTTAGGCCTATGTATTTTCTATGATAATTTGATATATCCCTCAATACTTGGTACATTAATCTGTGTTTCATAAAACTTAATAGTAATCCATTGTAAATTCTTTTTTACATGACAATTAAAATCTAAAAAAGAATTCTTAAATGTATTAGGAAATCGATTTAATGCTCCTTTTACTACTGATTTCTCACTTTAGACTTAATGGAACAGTGTTAGTTACCTATTGCTGCTGTAAGAAGTTATTTTAAATTAGAAGAGTTATTTTCCTTCTGGAGCCTCTGGGAGAGACTCTGTTTTAACTGTCTGTTCCAGTTTTTAGAGAACACCTGCATTCCAGCTTGTGACTCCCAGCTTTCTCTATCTATAAATCTTTCTCTGACTCTCAAACCTCTGTTTGCTTCTATTCATGTCTTCTGCTCTTACTCTGACTCTCCCTCTTATCACTCTTGTGATTACATTGGGTCTACCAAATAATCCAAGATAATCTCCCCATCTCAAAACCCTTAGGTTAGTCACAGCAAAAAGTCCTTTTTTCCATATAAAATGACACCAGTTCTGGAGATTAATACATGCTCATCTTTGAGGGCCATTATTCTGTCTATCACAGGCATTCTGATTAGAGTATGTTAATGTGACATATACTTTTTTAGTATTTGTTGAGACTGTCTTTGTAGCTTAGTGCATGGTTAACTTTTAAGATTCCATATGTTCTTGAAAAGAATCTAGTTGTGCATGTGTAGTTCTCTGCAAGATCATATTTATAAAATCAAACTTGTTAAATATTCTGCCTAAATCTTTACTGATTTTTGTTTCTTCAGTAAATTGCAAAAAGTATATGTTAAGATTTTCCCATTTTTTGACATTAGTACATTTCTACATGTATTCCTGTCAGTTTTTCTTCATGTATATTAATAATATGTTGTTACATTCCAATAAATTTTCTCTTTCATCACTAATGACCCTTTCAAAATCTATTAATGGTTTTGTTCATATTAGTACTGCTATATAAGCTTTCTTTTGTTTAATATTTGGTATATCTTTTTTTATCCATATATTTCTGTGTTATAATGTTTAGGTATAGCTCATTAAATAGCACAAAAGTGGATACTTTTAAGCATTCTGAGATTTTTCAGCCTTTTACTAGGTAGATGTAATTATTTATTTATATTTTATGATATATTTAACCTATTTTTTATAGCTCTTTATTCATACTTTCTCTTAAAAATGTCTTTACTTCCTTCTAGCTTTACCCTCCTCTTTGATAAACTTTGCTTCATTATTCCTCCTTCCACCCACACACCTTTCTCCCTTTTCTGTTTTAGATGTTATAAATCCTGTTTCTCTTCCTTGCTGTTACTATTAGTTATTTAACATGCACTTTTGACTTCACAAAGTCTGAAGTTTATATTAAACTTCCAAATAAAGACCTTAAAATTTAACTTTCCATCCAATTTTGCACCTTCCTTGTTTTAATTTCCCTTTGTTTTAAGTAGATTTCTCCTGAGAAACTTAACCAACAGTAAAAGAGACTTAATTTAAGGAATTGGGTGAACAAATTATGGAAGATTGAAAAATCCACAGTCCAGGGAGTAAGCTCACAGGCTGCAGACCCAGGAAAGAGTTGTAGTTTGAATCAAAAAAGCAGTGTGCTGGAAGAATTCCTTCGGCTTGCATAAAATCAGTTCTTTATTTTGGTATGTCCTTCAACTAATTGGATGAGACCTATACATGGTAGGGAATGTGCTTTACTCAGACCACTGATTTAAATGTTAATCTACTAAACACCTTCACAGAATGTCTAGAATAATGTTTGACCAAATATCTGGGCATTGTGACCTAGCTTCAATAATATAAAATTAATTGTCACCCCCTTCATATTACTCAGTTTTATTATAGCTGTTAAAATTCTGTGCTTATTTAGCTTTATCAGTATGTTTACCAATATCTTTCCATATAATTTGTGCTTGCACTGTACTCTCCTTTCATGTTTATTTTTCTTTTTTTAACAAAGCTTTCTTAGGAGTCTATGGGATATAAATTCTGTCTTCATTTATCTGAAATGTCATTATTTTGTCCTCAAACTTGAATGACAGTTTAGTTGGGTATAGAGCTCTCGGTAAACATGTATACTTACTCAAATCTTTGAAGGTATTATTCTATTGCTTTCTAGCATTTTTTGTTGTTTATGAGAAGTCTACATTCAATATTCCATTGTCTTTTATTTGTAGAATATTTAGTTGATTGGTTTTAGATTTTTTAAAAGATTTTATTTATTTATGTGTACAAGAGGGTACGGTCCAGAGGTGTGGGTTGTGAGAGGATTCACCAGAGACAGAGTGGGGAGCAGAACAGGTACATCTACTGAAATACACTGTTCAGGGGAGCAGCGGGCAAGGCAGGAGAGGTTTACTGTGCCCTGTGGATCCCCCTCCCTGGCTGGGACTTGAACTCGTTCTGCAGTGGCTTTAGAAATCTCACCAGTGTGGCACTCAACCCCTTGTACCACCAGGGAAGGCCAGTTTTAGATTCTTTTAAAAAAAAAATACAACATGTTACAGTGACTTTTTATTTATTTTCTTTTATTTTTATTAATGAAGTATTATTGTTTTACATGTTTGTTAGCATTCTGACAGTACAGGATTTCTCCCTAGGTGTGATTATACCTTTTATCACCAGAATACCCAAAGTCCACCTCAACAGTCCATTGTGTTCTCCTGGCTCCTTCTCATCCTCCCCGCTCCAGGACCTCTTCTAAATAACCCAATACATATAAAACAGTACCTCTCTTGGATGCCTCAGATCTATGGTCAGTTTTCAAAGGTTGTTTTTAAAATTTTTCTTTGTTTGACCCTTTGTTTGGTTTATCTATATTCCACATATCATTAACACCTTTTGGTATTTAGCTTTCTCTTTCTGGCTTGTTTCACTTAGCATAAACCCCCACCAGCTTCACTCATGTTGCTACAAATGACATGAGTTTATCTTTTTATTGCTAAGTAGTATTTCATTGTGTATATACACAACCTCATCTTGATCTACTCATCTGCTCTGGGGCATTTAGGTTGTTTCCATATATTACCTGTTGTATATAGTGCTATAATAAACATAGGAACGTGGGGTCTCCTTTCTTTTTTTTTTAAAGATTTATTTATTTATGCATACAAGCACTGGGGTACAGGCCAGAGGTGGGGGGGTGAGAGGATTCACCACAGAGAGTGGGGAGCAGAACAGGCAGACCAACAGAAGCACACTGCTGAGGGGAGCAGCGGGCACAGCAGGGGAGGTCTACCGTGCCATGTGGTTCCCCCACCCCACCCCTGCCAGCAGCAGGGATCCAACTAGTGCTGCAGTGGCTGCGGTTTGCTTCAAAGTGCATTGCTTAACCCACTGCGCCACCAGGGAGGCCCGGGTTTCCTTTCAAATAATTGTTTTTTTTATTCTTTGGATAGACACCTAGGGATGGAATTGCTGGATCATATAGAAGATCTACTTTTATCTTTTGCAGAAACTCAAAACTGCTCTCTATAGAGGCTAGAACATTGTATATTCCCACCAACAGTGTAAGAGGGTTCCTTTTTCACCATAGCCTCAGCAGCACTTGTTTCAATTTTTGTTAATATGGGCAGTTCTCACAATGTGAATTTTGGTCGTGGTTTTGATTTGCATTTCCCTGATGATAAGTAATGATGAAAATTTTTCTTGTGCCTCTTGGCAATCTCCCTTCTTTGGAGAAGTGCCAGTGTATCTCCTCTGCCCATTTTTATATTGGGTTATTTGTTTTCTTTTTGTTGAGTTGTATGAGTTCTTTGTAGATCTAAGATATCAGTTCCTTGTCAAATGATGTGTACATATTTTCTCCCCTTCAGTATGGTCTTTCTGTTTTGGTTATTGTATCTTTGGCTATACAAAGCTTTGCAGTTTGATATAGTCCCAGTTGTTTATATTATCCTTTGTTTTCCTTGCTGCTGAAATGAATCCTCAAAGATATTTCTGAATTTTCATGATATTTTATGTCATGGAGTGTTTTCCCTATGTTTTCTTCTGTGTATTTTGTTTTCAGGTCTTTCATCTATTTTTATAATCTATTTTGAGTTAATTTTAGTATATGATATGAGATGGTGATCTAGTTTTATTTTTTGCATGTGGCAGTCCAATTTTCTCACCATTTACTGAAGAGGCTTTCCTTGTTCCAGTGTATATACATCACTCCTTTGTCATAGATTAGTACTCCATATATATGTGGTTTGATTTCTGGGTACGCAATTCTATTCCATTGGCTTATGTATTTTTGTTTCTGTACCATGCTGTTTTAAGTATAATGGCTTTACAGTATAGTTTGAAATCTGGACATGTAATAACACCATTTTCCCCCTTTTTAGTCAGGAGAACTTGCTTTGGCTATTACTGAGATTTTGTGTTACCATATGAATTTCAGTAATATTTGTTCCATAGTTTTGAGGAATGGGATTAAGTTGTTTTGTTGTTTTGTCTTTTTTTTAAAATGGGATTGCTTTGAATCTGTAAATTGCTTTGAATAGGATGGCTATTTTGACAGCATTGATTCTTCCAATTAATGAGCACAGAATGTCCATTTTTTTGTGTCTTATTTTCTTTTAGCAATATCTTATAGTTTTTCTTGTATAAGACCTTCACCTTCTTTGTTAGGTTTGTTCCCAGGTATTTAAGGTTTTTTGGTGAGATTATAAATGGAATGGCTTTTTAAGATCCTGTCTTTGATGTTTTTCAGTTTTATCACTGGTATGGATTTCTTTTTATTCTGATTTTTGTCTTTCCTGCACCTGAAAAGCAGCTCACGTGATTCATCAGTTCTGGAAAAATATTAGTCAGTATCTTTTAAATATTGAATCACTGACCTTATTTGTATTGTTTTCTTCAGGAATGTCTATTAGAAATAAAAGTGATTGTCTATCTTCCATATCCCTTGAGGTTTTCTTTTTCCTTCTTTTTTTTTTTTTTCACTGATTATTTATTGAGTTTTTTTTTTTTTAAAGATTTATTTATTTATGCATACAAGCACTGGGGTACAGGCCAGAGGTGTGGGGGTGAGAGGATTCACCACAGACAGAGCGGGGAGCAGAACAGGCAGACCAACAGAAGTACACTGCTGAGGGGAGCAGCGGGCACAGCAGGAGAGGTCTGCTGCACCATGTGGGTCCCCTCCCTGGCCGGCAGCAGTGGTTTGCTTCATAATGCGTTGCTTAACCCACTGCGCCACCAGGGAGGCCCTTTATTGAGTTTTTGACTCTTCAAAAAAAAGTTAGTTCTTTGACCAGTTCTTTAATGGTGATTCTCTCTCTTCTTTGAGAAAAAAAAAAAACAAAAAACAAACAACTAATTTTAAATATTCTCATTAGTTATTTTCAGATTATTATATTTGTAGGTTTTGGAAACTAAGTTGTTTGGTTATTGCTAAAATGCTCGCCTCATACTGCCATTTTTAAATTGCAATATCCTCTTTTTTATTATGACCTCACCTTTAGTAGGATTTTCTATTTTTTTAGGAAGTCTACTGTTATATGTAAGTATCTCTACAGCACTGCTTATATTAAAATCTGTTTTCAAAGAGCCAACCAAATTTTGTTATTTTAAAATTTATGATGTTCATATCATGTAAGTGTGTAATTGTGAACACCTCACATACATGTGATATTCCTAGAATTTTTGATTTCTTAGAAGTGATTTTTTTCTCCTCTTTTATTCAAAGTCTCAAACTAGTGACTGGTGAACTTTGTTCCTGGAGGTTCATGAGGCAACTTTTTCTAACCATTTTTTCATGAGTAGCATAGCTCTTTGGTGCTGTGAGCTTTATTCAGATACTCACCAATGAATTATCTTTTCTCCTGGGAAAGGGGTTTAAGTCTTTAGTACTTAGTACTTCAGTCAAGTCTTAAGTACTTAGGGCCAAGTGCTGAAACCCTGTGAATTGCACTGTTTCAACTCAAACTTAAGAATGTGAGTGACACTGATTTTTTTCCTAGTACTTGAGGAAATTTCCTTTTTTTTTGAATTTTAACAATATAGTTTTAAAAGTATTTAGCTATCATTTCTGTATGTTCATAGCAGGAAGAAAACCCCTACACACCAGCTTGGACTACAATATTATGAGAATTATTTCTATTTTTTAAGTATTAATGAAGTTTGGTTGACTTTTAATGTATTGTAGTTTTAAAATGCTGATTGCTTATTTATATTAATATTTTTAAAAATTATGTTGAGATTATTTTAACGTTTCCTTTTCCTTCATTGGCTTAACAATTTTGTGCATGTGTCTTTATACATAATAAAAAGTCAGAAACGGGCCTCCCTGATGGCACAGTGGGTTAAGCAACACCCTATGAAGCAAACCACAGCCACTACAGCACGAGTTCGATCCCTGCTGCTGGCCAGGGAGGGGACCCACATGGCACAGCAGACCTCTCCTGCTGTGCCTGCTGCTCCCCTCAGCAGTGTGTTTCAGTCAGTCTGCCTGTTCTGCTCCCCATTCTGTCTCTGGTGGATCATCTCACCACCCACGCCTCTGGCCTGTACCCCAGCTCTTATATGCATGAATAAATAAATCTTAAAAAAAAATTAAAAAAATAAAAAGTCAGAAAATGTTTTTTAAGTAAAAATAACTTGAATGTATAGTTTGTGCCAGACATTGTTCTAGGTTATTTTTATTAAATTATCTCCTTTAGTGCTTGTATATAATGGAATTAAAGACCCTCCCAAAATGTTTAATGGTGATGATGATAGCTGTAGTAATAATAGTTTCACATATCAAAAAGGCAATCAATTTTCACACTAATCTTGACATATGTGGTATTATTACTGTTATATTAATGAGCTGATTGAGACAGAAAAAGTAATTTGCTCCAAATCACATGGCTAGCATATGGCAGGGCTCGATTTGAACTGAGTCTTTCTCCAAGAGTCTGTTCTCTGAATCACTATACTTTAACATTTATATCCTGTTAAAATATCATTTATTTTTGTTGTACCCCTACTTAAGGGATTTAAAAACTATACTTCTAAGTCTTCAGTACTTAGGTGCTAAGAACTAAGTCTGAAATCCTTCAGAGGATACCCACTGTTTTCTGCATAATGTTTAAATATCTTAATATGGCATTCATAATTCTTCATGACCTCATTCCAGCCTACCTATTCTACTAGTAACATAATAGCTCTGTTCTCTATCTCCAATTACTAATAATTCTCCAAAGTTCTATTTTATTTCATACTTCCTTTTTTTAAAAAAATAATATTCTGCTCTGGCTGGAATGTGTCTTCCTTCTGTTTCTGTTCTGGTTGACTCTTACATGTCCTTAGAAAGGATGGCTCTTTCCGAAACATTCTATAACTACTCATGAGATAGTTGTCTCTCTCCTTAGTGCTCATCTAAATTTATTCTCCTTTGATGTACTGTTCACTGTTTTAATAAATGATTTTCTTCTCTTTTAATAACTGTCTTCTTGAGGTAAAGGACTGCAAAACCCTATATCCTCACAGCCTGGAAAAATTACCTGGCATATAGATGTTTAATAAACGTTTGTTGAATGTTATTTTATAGATCATCTCTAAGGTTTGCTTATTGCAGTATCTTGTTGACTTTCTAAATAGGGCTGTGAATTATTTTGTTAATAACATTAATGAAAAGATATATGAATAATAAGATTTACAGTCTTGGATGCAAGTCACTGAGTTTCTTAATACGTGCTTTTAAACATAAATTTTATTTTGCTTAGTTTTAAAATAAAATAGGCTCCATGATAGTGTGTTATTTAAAATCAATTCTATTTAGATATTCAATTTAGGATGATTCTTTGCTGATAAAATTAACTCAGTTACATTTATTAAGAATACTTAGTATTGCTGTAATAACTCTTTGTTTTAATATTTTTACTCTAGGGAATATTTAATGAAATTGTATCTCATTAAACTTGAAGTTATTAATAATTATTTTTGACTGCTTTTAATTTATGTACTATCTTGACGCTGTATAAAGATACATTAATTTTACCAAAAATAATAGTACTACTCACTACTAAATACAGTAAAAGGAAGGGGTGGGGGAGAGAGAGAGAGTGAAGAAAGCTAACCATATAGAGTCAGAGAGAGAGAGTGAAGAAAGCTAACCATATAGAGTCAGTAAGTCTCTTGGGGGAAAACATCTCTTTAAAACATATCAAATATGTTAGTGATGTTTATAACCTCACTTTGTTATTGTATAGAAATTTTAATTGTTTTATTTGGGTTAAATATTTTGTTTCATGGCTTTAAAGAGTTTAAATCTTTAAATACCATAAAGAAATAAGAAGGGAAAATTATTTATTTCAGTCTGATAGGCAGTATATCTGGGCTAGCACTATTTTGCTGCAGCTGAAATTCAAACATGAGGAAATTGCAAAAATTTACAATTCAATGTGTGTTTCATCAGGGAGAAATCCACAGATTGTTTTGACACTCAGTTAGAAATTCAGCATGAAGATGGACGTCTCATGAAATTTGCAGCTGCTGATTGAATTTATATTTCCATAAAGGCCATCAACAGTAGCAGCCTGCAGGGGAAGAAGGGGGAGAAATGACAAAAATCGTGAGGCTAGCATTTTTCCTCAGCATTATAGTGGCAAATTACTGGTAATAAGGGTTTACACTGACCAGGATTAAAGAAAAATATAGACAGCCAGAAGGAAAGGACTTTTCAGTTTAATTGATTTTAACTAAATATGTCTACATTTGATATCTAAATATGTGTTTAGTCATATGTAAAAATGTACTATATAGCTCAAAGTCAGTTAAATATATTTGTCTTAACTAAGCAGGAAAAATAAAGTAGTTCTTGAAGTTATAAAAGGTCTTATTGTGGAGATTATTTTCATAAGAGCCTCTCAAGATAGAAGATAAGTATTGTCAAAACACAATACAAGCTTGTTTTTTATGGAATTGAAAAATCATTTGGTGTTCTTGCAAGTAACTTACAATTCCATCTTTAAGAACACCAACTCATTATTTTAAATAGTAAAAATAAATGTTTTTGCATGGACAACCAAGTAATAATCACAGAAAACAAGTTGCCTTTTCAAGGAAGTTATTTCATTCTCACTCTAAAGTCTTTTAAAAGCAAAATCAACATGCATTTTTGTTTGTTTGTTTAATGCTTTCCCTGTAGAGATTTCATATTGTAGATGACTTTAAAGTAATCATGCATGTAGGTGAACTAAAGGACTTTAGCATGTGTTCATTGTTCTGCAGAGTTCTTTGTGTCTGTGGATAGTGTAGGCTTTCACCCTAACAAGATACATTCAGATGGTTTTATCTGAGAATTAGTGTTTCCACAACTACATGTAAAAATAGCATCCTTACTGAGAAAAAGATATTTTAAAATTACATGTTCAAAATATGATATGTGGGAATATTAACCATAAAATGGAAGCATAATTACCAGTCTTTATTTTTAATATACTAGGTTACTTTTGTTCTATAGAATTATATTTGAGAGCATCTAATATATCTGTATCTTAGACTTCCAGTTTGAGAGGAGCCTTATACATTTCTAGTATTTGTGTTTAAAAACGCATATGAAAAAAATTTTTAAAAAACGCATATGGATATTTTTCAGAATTCAAAATTTGCTTTAGGTGTTAAATAAGGTTAGATATCAGGAAGAAGTATGTGTATTCTGCTGAGAGTTCATGAATGCTTGCTTTTTTCAACATTACTAGTTACAATTTTACTCTGTGTGTCGCCACCAGAATATGCCACTTAAATGTGTTTTTTTACTTCTTCTCCATTAGTTTACAAACCAAAGGAAAACTATAAGAGAAGTACCACTGTGTTCAACATAGAAAGGTATTTGAGAAAAGAGTTTTCTCATTTGTGCTTTTTCTTTATAGAATAACTGGCATATCCATTTTATATCATTCATTCCATCTGAATTTCCCTTTCTGTCTTATCTTTTACTTCCCCCTCTCTCCCTCTGTCCTTTCTTCTCCTTTCCTACCCCATCTGAGGATTAACAATTTTCAATAATCTAAAATATAGGAGCTTTAACATTTCAATTTATGCTTATTAAAAGTAACATTTTTCTAAGTTATTATCAGCTCCATAACCCAATCAAATCATTATCTTTGCTATTTTGACTTCTTGTACTTATCTATGTATATTTTTAGCTTTTATGTGTGAGATATAATTTACTCATTGTTTATTCTACAAGGATTTATTGACTGATAGCTATGTATCAGACTATATTAGGTACTTAGGACAAGATAGTGAAATCCCCCTTTCTACATTCATGAAGTTGACATCTTGGTAGGAGATATAGACAATAAGTAATTTATATTTTATGCAATGTTATTTAAAAATATGAAAAACTATAAAGCAAGGTTGGGGTACTAGAATGTGACAGAATGAGAATGTAGTGACAATATAGGTAGGAAATTCTAAAAGGATCTCTTTGGGAATGTACCATTTGAAAAGAATCTTGAGGGGCCTCTGTGGTGGCATAGTGTTTAAGTCTCAGCTCTATCACCCCTCAAAACTGAATTTGATCCCCGTCAGGCCAGGGAATTAACCCACATATGGTTCAGCAGACCCCTCCTGTCTCCCTTCCCCCTCGCCTTAGCAGTGTCTTTCAGTCAATTTGCTTGTTCTGCTCTGCACTCTGTTTTTGGTGAATCCTTTCACCCCCCTGCAACTCTGGCCTACACTCCAGTCTTCTACACACACACACACACACACACAATTAAAAGAAAAAAGAGAAAAAATTCGTTAAAAACAATAATTTTTTTATTATTAATTATATTTGACATCATTTGTATTCCCCAGGGAGTACCCACCATCCTTTCACCGGTGCACCATCACCTCAGTCCCTTGTGCACCCTCTACCCTCATCCCCATCTTTGCCCTCCCCTCCTTCCCCTACCCCCGATGGTCCCTTGGCTTTTTGGTCTTGTTGAGTTCTTTTTTGTTTACTTTTGGTTATAATTGCCCAATTCCTTGAGCTTATTCTTTGTTGTTGCTGTTGTTCTTTCATATTCCTCCTAATAGTGAAGCCATCTGATATTTTTCTCTTGCCTTCTGACTTGTTTCACTGAGTATAATACCTTCTAGTTCCATCCGTGTTTCTATAAAAGTCCCTAGTTTCTCATTTCTGATTGCTGAATAATATTCCATTGTGTATATGTTCCACATCTTCTTGATCCAGTCCTCTACTTTTGGGCTTTTGGGTTGTTTCCAGGTCTTACCAATTACAAATAGTGCTGCGATAAACATAGGAGTACAGGTGCTCTTTTGGATCAGTGTTTTTGTGTCCTTTGGGTAGATTCCTAGGAGCGAGATTGCCGGATCATATGGTAGTTCCATTTCTAGTAGACTGAGGAACCTCCATACAGTCTTTCATAATGGTTGGATTAGCTTGCATTCCTACCAGCAGTGTACCAGGGTTCCTTTTTCTCCATATCCTCACCACAATTTTTGTTGTTGTTTTTTTTAATGTGTGCCATTCTTACCAGTGTGAGGTGGTACCTCATTGTGGTCTTGATTTGCATTTCCCTGACTATGAGGGATGTTGAGCATTTTCTCATGTGCCTATTGGCCATGTGTATGTCCTCTTTGGAGAAGTGTCTTTTAAGTTCTTCTG
>JAGFMF010011684.1:3246922-3323067 GCA_019455555.1 Galemys pyrenaicus
CTTTTCTCCTGCTATTATTAGGATCCTTTTCCTGCTCTTTTTCTAGGTCCTTGAGATGCAAGATTAGATTGTTTCTTTGAGTTTTTTCTTGTTTGTTAACGTGAGCCTGTATTGCTAAGAACTTCCCTCTTAGGACTGCTTTTGCTGCATCCCATACATTTTGGAATGGGGTGTCCTCATTGTCATTCAGTTCAAAGTATTTTTTAATTTCCTCTGTGATCTCCTCTATAATCCATTGTTTCTCCAGTAGTGCAGGTTTCAATCTCCATGATGTGGGTGGCTTTCTTGTTTTATTTTTGTGGTTCACTTCTAATTTGATACCTTTGTGATCAGTGAGTACATTTGGGATGATTCTGATCTTGCTGTGGTTATGTTGTTCTTGTGGCCCAGTATGTGATCGGTTCTGGAGTATGATCCATGTGGGTTTGAGAAAAACGTGTATTCTGACTTTTTAGGGTGGAGAGTTCTATAGATGTCCACTAGATTCATGGTTTCTAAATCTTTATTGAGGGCTCTGGTCTCTTTATTTTTTGTCTTGTTGATCTGTCCATTTGTTGAAGTCTCCTACTATGTAAGTGTTTTCACTAATGTTTTCTTTCAGGGCTGATAGTAATTTTCTGATATATTTTGGTGCTCCTTCATTTGGAGCATAAATGTTGATGATTGTTGTGTCTCCTGGTGTATTGTGCCCTTGACCATTATATAGTGCCCATCTTTGTCTTTTTTAACCTTTTTTACTTTGAAGTCTATCTTGTCTGATATAAGTATTGCTGTTCCTGCTTTTTTTTTTTTTTTAGACCATTGGCTTGTAGGACTGTCTTCCAACCTTTTTCCTTCAGTCTATGCCTGTCTTTTGTGTTTAAATGTGTTTCCTGAAGACAGCAGAAGGTTGGATTGTGAAAAACAATAAATTTAAATAAATAAGTAAAAATAAAAATGAAAAGAGACCTGAATGAAGTAAGGGAGTTTTCCCACATTTTCTCTTTATTGCATATAGCATGAATCTTCTCCCCACCTACTTTGCTATTTGGCATTTTCCATTTATCCCCATTATCTAGTCACATCTAATGTTAGTGGTCTAGAATTATGCTCCCATGCCTCTCAGAGCTTTTCATACTATTTGTATACTTATATACAAATGCACACAAATAAGATTTTTTAGATCTTTTTATTTTTTAAAAAGAAGAGAGTTCAATATATTGACCTTCTCCTGGCACTTATGTTTCTTACTCAGTAGTAAATCATGACTATCACTTTGGTCACATAGCATAGACGCCAAACAATTTATTTAATAGCTGTATATATTTACCTAATATGAATATCCCACATATCTTGAAAAAAACAAGCATTTCTCACCTTTGATAAATACATTGATGAACTTGTGAGTTGCTTACATTCTACTCTATTACTAGTACACTCTATTACTATTACTAAAAATGTTCCAGCAAACATATTTAACAAATATCCTTTCTAATTCCCAGATGGCATTGCTATATCAAGGATACATGCAGTTTTTATTAATAAGTATCATCATAGTGCTTTCCAAAAAGGCCGTAGAAAGCTGTAGAAATTAATCTCACCAACAATGTAGGTGAGTATGATTTTCTGAACAGCCTTACCTGGACTAGGTAACTTTGTTATGTTTTGTATATTATCTCTGGTAGTTTCCAGTGCATTTGTCATCTGTCTCCCTACATCTGCACCTTGAAATGAAGTCACAGTGTGCCCTTTTAGAACCTAACAGACCACTTTTTAGCACTCTTACCATATTGTATTTTAATACACATTTAAGCGTATACTTCTTCTCCCCTTCTTTCTCTGACTCCCACTTTATTACACACTGCCCAGCACATAGAGAAGGGCAGGCTGGGTAAATACTTGTTTTCCAACCAAATGTACATGATTTTTTTTTTTGGGGGGGGGGCTCAAGTATAGTGAATTGTCTGTACTATCGATTTGTCTTTATCAAGTGCAGATAAGCAAGAGTTCACTACATTTAAAAGCCTGAAAGGTCAAACATATTCTTTGATACTGTTTTTCTCTGGGATTTAAAAATGTGCTATTCTAACATTGCACATTACTATGAGCAGGATACAGTTATTATATTTGTCAGATTGTTGTCAACTACTGTACATTTTTTTGCCCTGGCTCTGAAATCCCATACATATTCTAGGTTTGTTCTTTGAAATTATTTGATGTAACATTGTTTACACTTTACTGGGCAAGTGACTTCATCCTTCCTATGTGAAGTACACTACTGAATAGAGGTCAGGCAAGATGAAAGCTGTTTGTCATTTGCCAAGCTGTTTTTTGCAACCAGATAAAAATGTATTCCCATTTTTAGATTTAAAGTGTATCAAGATATCCCTACTCTTACTGTCCTCATTTTAGAATCTTAATGTTGAAATGTCCTTTGCTATCAACTAGCCCAATCTTCTTTGCATAGATACTGTTCGAGAAGACTATGTTTATAGTGTATTTTGGTTTCTACCTTTATTTATTCCTCCTGAGAACTGGGAGCTATGATGAACCAGAAAGAGCCTGAGTTGTCATAGAGTAGTCTGCTTTAAAAGTTAGAATTGAGAGCAAGAGCTGATCCTGATTAAGCCAGAGTTGACATAGATCATGCCTTTAAACGTGGATCTCAGGGACTATTCAGTCTTCATTTTAATGGATGACAGGACACAATACAACTCTTCCCTTTCTATTTCTCTTATTTTCTGAATAGTATTTTTAAACTGAAAGTATAAAGCATAGGCCGGAGAGGACATAGAGAAAATACTCAGTGAATCTAAAAACGGTCCAAAGGTCTGGAAGCATCATTCTTTATAACTGTGGTTCTTTCCAAGTACAGAACATCCCCTTCTTTCCTTCTTAAACCATGAGGAAGAACCTGAGGTAACTCAGTCTGGAGGTAACTCCTCAGTTCAATATCACCTCATTTTAAAATTGCCTTAGACTTAATGCTAAGCAACTAGAAAAACTGACCTTTATTAACCTTGGGGCTTTGTTTTTGCTTTTCTTTTTGTCAGTAATAAATTGTTATTATAGCATCTACTTTCATTCATTGTACAATCTGATCGATCTTTACTGAATCTTGAAATAGCAAATATTTTTTATAAGTAAGGTGTACTATCTAAATAGAAGTTAAAATCAGTTACATTATTTGAAATGCAAAATTGTCATAAGTAGGGAATATATGGATTCTGTACTTGGCAAATGATATACCACAAAACCCAGTAACTTAACACAAATGTTTATTTCTTAATCATGTAATTCTCATTTATTTTGTATTTTCACTACTTGGAAAAATCTTCAAGGTTGACAAGGGGAAAAGAGAGCTGAAGACTCCCTTAAGATGATTTTTAAGGACTAGGCCTGGAAGAGGTGTATATATATGTATATATATCCTTTTGACCCTTATTCCAAGGATCAGAACCCAGTCACGTGACTTCCGTCTACCTGTAGGGTTTCTGGAAAACGTTGAGGAGCTCATGTACATTGGATGAGCACTAGCTGTCTCTACCACAGACCATTAAATTCAGGTAGATGAATGTTTATTGCAAACAGTTTGTATTATGGGGCTTTTCTAGGCATAGGGGTTGATCCAAAGATGAATAATGAACAATTTCTTTCTCCAGTGTTTTATAATCCAAACCTCTACATTGTAGACTGTAGCTTGGATTTAGTTTTAGAGTCTCCTAACTCCACTGCCTATTCTTAGTATTATGAAACTAATAAGTATTTTTAAAAACAGCTAAACAATTTGTAGCTACCATCTGTACCAGTTAGGATTCAGGCAAGAAACAGATGGCATATTCAAATTAGGTAAAAAGGGACTTTGTAAAGGTGTGGGCAGGGTCTAAGAGGGAAACCACAGGGTGTCTGAAAGCACAAATGCAATACTAGAGGGCTAACAGCAGGGCGTATTGCCATTGTCAAGTATGAAAGAGTGAGGAAAAGAATGCTATTTGCAACCAGAGTTGTGACTTTGGGTTCAGGAAACCCACTTGACATTGTAGGGGAGTGAGTCAGCAAAACAAGTTCCCTGACCTCTTTCTTCATCTTCCCTCTAGCCTTCCTTAGGCATCCCTATTACCTGAATCCCACTGGAAGCCAGAGAGCAAAGGGACCTGTTGATCCTTGTAGGTCAGCTTCTTGGGACAGAGGTCAGAAGAGTAGAGACTAGATCTTAAGGGGAAATAGCACAATATCCTAAAGAGAACTATTTTGTCTATTTTTCAAATGTCTTCAAGACCCTGTTCATTACAAAACTCCAAGTCCTATTGGACTTTATAAAAGGTATGTCTTTTCCTTCAAGAACTTTGCTTGCTAGTGAGGGAAAAGAAAACAAACAAAAACTAAATTCAAAGCCAAATCTCTAGAAGATTTGTGTCCAAGCTATGATTGGTTGTCACAGTTGAAATGATATAATTCAGAAAAGTTCACTATGCGCTTGACTTGTTATGAACCAGAATTTGTATTTGGTTATGAAGGGCTGACAGTGTTTTTATAGACAGGGAAAAGGACAGAATCATATATGCATATAACTTGCTCAGAGTACAGTGAGTGCAGGGTCTAATGGAAGGTGGAAATTCGTACAAAAGTTGGTAAATGGTAAGTTTAGAAATAGTTTGAGGACAGACTTCAGAGTCACCTAGAGCAAATTAAAAATTTTTTGCTTTTTAAAACTGTCATAGTATTCTGGGAGAGATTACAAAATGGTTGTGAATGAAATAAATTTGGGAATTGTGTGCTTTTCTACTCTCAGATATAAGTAATATATATTCAGCATACTAAAAGCTCTGAAAAATTTTCCTACAGAAACCACTTTTTCCATTAACCTACGCATGGCAAAAGAATTCATTTTGTTCCTTTTTTTTTTTAAACTAAAACATGTTAAAATCTTGTGAAACTCTAGTGTTTTATAAAACAATGTTTTGGGTAATGCTTCTGAAGGTAATGGGAAGCTTTTGAATAGTTCTAAAAGAGTTATGACATAATTAAAGTTGAATTTTAGGGAGATTATTCTGGTAGGAGATGGATTGGAGTGCACATGATCATTTAGGAAGCTATTTCTGCTGCAGTGATATAGACACATAGTGCTAGTATGAAATAAGAGATGGTAGTGAGCTGTAACAGTGTACACTTGTGAGGGTATTAGGAAAGAGTTGAACATCACTAGGTGACTGACTGAATATGGGTCATAAGAATTACAGAAGGGAAAGTAAGAGAGAGATGAGAGGGAAGTGGGAAGAGTTTCCCTGGTGGCCTAGGGGTTAAGTCTCAGTGCTATCACCACTATGGCCTGAGTTCCACCCTAGCCAGGGATCTAACCCACGATGACACAGCAGACCTTCCCTGTCACCTGCTGCTCCCATCCAGCAGTGTATTTCAGTAGATCTGCCTGTTATGCTCCCCACTCTGTCCATCTCTGGTGAATCCTCTTAGCCCTCCCCCCTCTGGCTTATTCCCCAGTTCTTAATATGAAAAAAAAAAGAGAGAGAAAAAGAAAAAGAGAGGGGAGAGGGAGAGTCTACTAATGACAAAAACTATGGCTTTTAGACCCAAATTTTTCAGTATTTATGTGGGTTTAAGTACAGTCTGTACTATGCAAGAATCATCAAGAAAAAATATAAAATGGGTGTTAAATAGACTTATTGTGGTGATCCTTTTTCAATATATTCAAATATCAAGGAATTTTATTGTGCACCTTAAAGTAATGTTATATGTTAATTTTACCTCAATTTTGAAAATACACATAATAAAAAACAAAAATATAAGAGAAATTTGAGAAGATTGAGTGACAGTACATAAAAGACAGCGTAACATTTATTCTGAGTTTAAAAGAATTCATCCTAGAAATAATTGTGATATATATCAAGGTGCCAAAACTGTGGTTCAGCTACTATATGAACAGTGTTCTTGAAACATATTCTAATAGCCAATGAAATTCTGACCAAAAAACAAATTAACATGGCAGTATCACACTCCCAGACTTCAAGCTATACTATAAATCTACCATAATCAAGAAGAATGTGGTATTAGCATTAAAATAGACATAGAGGTCAGTGGAATAGAACTGAGAATCTAGAAATAAATTCACACTTAACATGGATAGTTAATCTATGACAAAGAAGTCAACAGTATACAATGGAGGAAGGAAAATTTCTTCAACAAATGGTATTGGGAAAAACAGTCGCATGTCACATGCAAAAGAATGAAACTAATCTGCTCACACCAAACAGAGGATTGAAGACTTGGATAAAAGACCTGAAACCGTGAAATCCATAGAAGAAATGAAGGCAGAGTACTCCCCAATATTAGCTTCAATATTGTCTTCCGGAACTCTAATGGCAAAGGAAACAAATGCAAAAGTCAATAAATAAGACTACATCAAACTAAAACGCTTCTGCTTTTTAGTAAAAGTAACTATCATTACAACTAAAAGATAACCTACTGCTTGGGAGAAAATATTTGTTCATTGTATATCTGACAAGGGGCTGCTAACCAAGATCTACAAAGAACTCATTCAACTCAACAATAAGAAAACATTAAACCCAAATAACAGTTGGGCAGATGAGATAAATAGATACATCTCCAAAGAAGACATTCAGATGGCAACAGGCATATGAAAAAGTGTTCATTATCACTTATTGTCAGAGAAATGTATATCAAGGCCATAATGAGAAAACACCTCACCATGAGAATGGCCCCTATCAAAAAGAATAGAAACAATGAATTTGGCAAGGATCTAGAAAAAGAGAAATGCTTGTACACTGCTGGTAATATTATAGACTGCTCAGATCCTATGGAAACAATATGGAGTTTTCTCAAAATACTAAAGGCAGAACTGCCACATTATCTAGCAATTTCACTCCTAGGTATGTACCAAAAAACACATATAAGCGTAATTTCTAAGGGAAATATACTCTCCTAGATTCACTGCAGTACTGCTTCCAGTAGCCAGGTTATGGAAATAACCTAAGTGCCCAAGGACAGCTGAGTGGGTTAGAAAGATGCAGTTTATATACACAGTGGAATACTACACACTTGCGCAAAGAGATGAGATTTTGTCATCTGCGACAATGTATGAAACTTGTGGCCTCTTTCCCGGTGCCCTTGACCACCAGAGAAACTGAAAGGGATTATGCCAAGCAAAATGTTAGAAGGAGAAAGACAACTACCAGATGATTTTATTCATATATGGAAATAACTAAAACAAAGGAAATAACTAAACTAAAACAAACCCTAGAAATCTAACTTTAGAATTAAGGCTGCCAGAAAGGGAGGGAGGAGTATAAGGGCAAAGTGGCCCCAGTGGACTATGAAGGAGGATTATTGGTGCTTTAGTGAAGAACATTATGTGGTTCTATCCATCTGAAAAGGTATACACTTACACCTTTAATCATATACAGTGTTGTAAACCAACATTACCTAAATAAAAAATAATAGAAATTCAAAGTTCAGCTTCACTATTGTAAAATAAGTACAAATTAAAAAATAAGAAGAGAATTGTTAATAAGTAATGGACATAGCCAATTCATACTAGCTATTTATTGGTCATGACTGTAGACTGAGAATTTTTATTATCTCTTCCCCACGCCCCAATTTTTTTTTGGCAAAGAGCCAATTTGGAGTAAGTTTCCAACTATCTTGTTTATTTGAAGATTCATTAGCAATGATAAAAATGTTATTAATTTTTATAGCATGCTTCTTAAGCACCTTTCAAACCAAAATCATGTTAACAACTAACTGCTAACTTAATGTTACTTTAGGGCCACATACCAAAAGGAATGGTGTGGTGTAAAGAGAAAAACTATATAAATCTTTTAAAAATTGTTATTAAGTGATAATTAAGTATTTGAAAAGTGGAAAAACCTAGCAAAAACTCATATCATTTTATTTTGGGGAATTGCATTTCTTAATTGATACTCTCTTCAAAACTGCAATTTTTCTTTTCATTTAATATGCTCGCTGTCGATTGCTCATTTCTCTTCTGTGCGTGAATGCCTTCTACTTCATCTTCTTATATTGTGTTTTTATTTATAGAAGATAAAGTACGATGTGATGCTTCTTCCTTATTATTTGCTAAGTTCCTTGTTTACATGTTAAATCCCTATTTCGATGTAGTTTTGGGATAAATTTACTGAAAATATTCAGTGCTTATATTTTCAGTTTTGAATTTATTCATATTGTGACAGTAATTGGTAGAAAACTGTTTCTCACAGCTGACAGGCCAAAAAAAAAAAAAAAAAAACTTGGGGACAAAGCTACCACATGCCAGAGTGCTGAGGACCCATCAGATATTTAAGGAAGTGGCATTTGTACTTGCATTATTTAAGCTACTGTTGAAAAAAGAGATGGGAATATACCATATTTATAGCAAGTTTATTATAGAATTCATTTTCTAACGAATCATGTTTTTGAAGTAGGTATAACATCTATCAGATATTTTATAAAGTACACAAAACAAATAATCTTCTCAAAAAGAACTGGAAGCCTTGAATGCTGTGACATAAATCTTTTTTAATCCAAAAACTCAAACACAGATATTCACCTCCTCCGAAATAGTAATTAAGACCAAGTTTCAAACCAAATGTTAGTGAATAATTTTATTATTTTATATCAGAGAAATATTATGTGGTGAATGGTATAAAGGTATAATGTATAGTTAAACTTTTTTTTTGCCAATTAACTTAGATCATTAATTATCAAACTGGCTTGGAGGACCTCTGGTGCCTTTAAGAATCCCTCAGGTGATGGAGAGTTGGTCTTTTGTTTTAATGGTTATGGTTAACTATATTTCTGTCTCTTCAGGTAAGTATGAATAATTCTATTCAGTGAAAGTCAAATAACATCCCAATGATGTCTCTTCACTGAGAAAACCAACCTTTCTCTTAATTCTGATGAGATCTGCTAAAGTAAGAATGGATGGAGCAGTTATCCCTGGTAGTCCTTTACTGAATACTTTAAGTCTCTGGCTTTGACCCTGAAACACAAATTGTAGAACACTTTAAGTTTACAGTCTGACAAGTTTTTGGTTTTGTGCTTTTCCCTCATACATGAGCAGTGTGATGAATTGATATGTTCCTCAAAAGTTTGTGTCTGCCTAAATCCTTAGAATATGATCTTATTTGGAAATAGGGTCTTTATATATGCAATTAGTTAAGAAGGGGTCCTGCTGGGTTAGAGTGGGCTCCAAACCCAGTGATTAATATCTTTATGAGAAGAGTGGGCACAGAGAGAGATACACACAGAGTGAGGAAGACCATGTGAAGATGAAAGCAAAAATTCAGTGTGATGAAGCCAGTACAAGCCAAGCAACATCAAGGCATGCCAAAACCATAAGAGGAAAGATGGACTCTCCCCGAGTCTTTGGAGAGAACATAGCCCTGTTGACATCTTGATTTCAGGCTTCTTGCTTCCAGGAAGGGAATAAATTTCTGTTGTTTTTAGCTACCCAGCTTGTGGTCATTTGTTATGGTAACCCTAAGAAACCAAGATAGTATTTCTAAATATTCCCCCATAAACTTATATCATACTGCTTATTTTTCCTTTTCTGCCATATCCACTAAAATAGGAACTCCTTTAGGACAGGACCATGTCATATTCATCCAAGTAGGCACATAATTCAGTATTCCTCAAATATTTATCCTTATATAACTATGTGAACACTCTTATTTAAGACTTTGCTTCTTAAGTTTCCAAATGTATTCTTCATGAACAAGCATGTTAACTTTCATTAAATTTGCATATTTGAGGAACTAATGTGCAAATAACCTTAGAAATATTTTGTACGGAAAAAGTTGTACATAATTATCAGGTTTAGGTTTCTGTAGTTAGCAAAGGTATGCTAACCATTACTACCACTTTTATATTCCATTTATATAAAAGATAAGATGTGAAGTGTTTTTTAAAGTAAACTGTATTTCTAAAGTTTTCAATTTTAATTCTTGAGAGAACATCCAGTTTGCCACAATTTTGAGCTAACATTTTAGCTCAAAATTTTAGATTAAAACAATGTAATTTAAAGTAATATAACATGTTCAGATGTTGAAACATTGGATAAAACCAAACCATTAACAAACCCTGGAAATCTGACTGTAGAATCAAAGTTTTCAGAATTGAGGGAGAAGAAAGGGAGGAGACCAGAGTGGGAGGGGCACAGTGGACTGTGGTGGAGGGTTTTCAATACTTTGGTGATGGGTGCGGTGTGGTAAAACTGGAGGCTTTCATACTATATCTGCAAATCATATGCAATAATTTTTATTTAGAAGCATATTAAATTGTTTCTTTGACTATCTCTTAGGAGTTGAAATATTGCAAATAAAAGCACTCATGATATTTGAGGTGGTAATAGTTTGTTTTTGACTGTCCCAATTTCTTTCATGGATTTTAATATACAGAGATTCCCAGTCTGTATATTAAATTCTAACCCTTCTTAAAGAGACTATTGGTAAGAAGTAGTAATTGGCAAAATAAAAAAAATATTGTTTAACTCATTACAGGAATTGTACCAGTACTAGAATAAGAGATGCCAAATTTAAAACTTGGCAAAGACTTAAATGTACTCTTTTAGTTACATAAATGAGTTAATTATGAATGAATAATAAACAGAATTGAGTTTATCCAACCAGGTGAATAAATATCATATGTAATGATTAAATCTTTGTGTCCATGGGGCAACATTCAACTTCTACTAATAAGGAGAAAAGAATCATTGTTTTCAGTTAATAGAGGACTTTCTTTTCAGACATTTATTCACCATGTTTCCTAGAGGAAAGTGAAGACTTTAAGGGCCACTTGATAATTATTTTCTTTCTGCTTTCCAGTATTCTTTCACATGCTACAAATCAAAATAAAAATCCCAGTAGCAGCCATGGGCAAACAGATATGCTTCCCTGAAGCCTTACAGTTTCTCTGACATATCATGAATGAATCATATCAGTAAAAGTATCCATAACAAGCTGATATTGGAAGTCCATATATGAGCAAACAGTTTTGTCACTAAGATGCTGGAGTTTTTTCTAGAAATATATTTGTATTTTTGGACTTAGAACTATTATTCTAAGTACCAAAATTAGCCCAGTACTGTGACAGTACTATTTTAGTCCTAAATTATTTACCTTGGTTTGGAATTTGTTGGTCCTTTATAATTCAAATAATTTCATGGTTGTAACTTAAATTTCTCTTAAACCGGAGTGCTCATTATTAGAATACCAGTTACATAAATAATGGTATAGATGCAAATGGTACAGATGCAACTGTAAAAAAATAATGAGGACATGCTTTATGTATTAATTTAAAAACTCTGCAATATTTATTTACAAAGATAAGCTCAGAGCAGTTTGCCGAACAAGTTGTTTTGGAAAAACAAAAGGGACATTATGTGTTTATGCGTATAATATATAGAGATTTACATTTATACATTTGTGTATATAAAAGTAATTCTTGGAAGGATAAATAAAGAGGGGTTGCTGGTTGTATGTGTGTGAATGTGCATGTGCACACACAACCATGCAGGGATAAGAATGGAGCAGATTGAAGATAGGCATGGGAGAGAGTTTTTTCACTGTGTTTCACTTTGATGCTTTATATTTGAAACATGTGAATGTATTACTCACGTAGATAGGATATCCTGTTTTCGAAAGCATGCTGGTGAATTCTGCTTTAAGAAAAACCCACTAAGCTGACTACAACTTTAAGAAGTTACTTTTGGAGACTGATATGAATTAATCAAGAGAATATGTACAGCAACTGCTATGTATAAGTTGCTATGGCAGGCACTGCAAAAGCTAATGCATGTAAGGGCAAAGTCACAACTTTTTGAAAGTGTACAGTGGTTACATTACAAAAAAATATTCTTCATTTTACAAAATGATTCCATGTACTATGTCTTAGAATTATGGTATGACTTTGATCTCCCTCCAGAGTCTTTTCCAATTAGTAAATTAACTGTATTTCTTCCAACATGTATAAAGAAGATGTAGTTTCTAAATTTTGTTTTATCCCTGTTCTTTGCCTCCAGTTGTTTTCCAGCATATCCAGATGCTTTGTAAAAGCACAGGGTTAGATATAAAAATGAATGCTCTCAATTGGTGTGACTAGCTCTGATTGATTACTGCTTTTGCAATTTTATTAGCTTTTGGAATAACTTTGTCAACCTACTGACGGCTATCAGCCATTGAACCTGCTGCTCTGTCACTGGGAAGAATGTGTTCTAAGTTAGTCCCTGCCCTGTAAGACAGCATAACAAGTATGCAGTTCTATTCTGTAAAGTGTTCTCATTTACTCTATGAGGTTATCTTTTCAGAAAGAACATGTCTATTGCTATGAGGGTTGATGAACTATATCTCCCACATAACCCTTACCTGTTTGAAACAAAAGACCTATAGTAATCATAGTAGTTTCCAACTCTGCCTTTCCAATGTCTATCCTTGAGTTCAACTCTGGCCTATTTCACCAGTAAACCTATCTCTCTACCCCCAGTGCAGATGGAACTGGATCATAAAATGTATGAACTTTTCCAAAGAGCTGGTTGTATAGGTTCTTAGATTCGATGAACATGGTTCGTCAGTTGTACAATTCCATTAGACATTTTATATCACATACATTATGCGCATGTTTGTTTATTTGAACTTTTGCAATGATGTTCATTTTGCAGTGATTAGAATCGTTTACTGATTTTAACCACTTAGCATTGAAAAGGTAACTACAATAATAAAATCTTCTTCATGGAGTTTAATATTTTGTGTCTGTATTTTCCTACAATCACAATTTTAGATAAAAGATTTTTTATCTTTTAGCTCCTGGTCATTTTTTTTCAGATAAAATCTCATGTGGCATACTAGTAGACAAAAACACTAAATAAAAGCACCTTTTGATTGAAAAGGAGGGCTTGATGGAAAAAGGAAAGGGTTTCTCTAGAATCTTGTCCCTTCCAATATAGCCCTTGACATGTTTTCATGAATAATTTGATGTGTATTGTGTTATTAAAATCAAGCTAATAAAGTACGGTTAGATTAGTCTTACCTTTGACAACCTTAGGAGGATTCTTGTTGAGTTCTCAGCTTCATATGATAATAACATTTACTACCAGCAGGTTGGGTGTCTTCTATATGAATTTCTTTTTCTTCTCAAAGTACTTTATTAACTTGTGAAACATCTGACCTTTATTTTTTTATTTTTATTTTGTGTTATCCTAATTCTGCATGTTCAGTAATAATGATCTTTGGGGTCTAAATATTGGCAATAAATCCAATATGGCCCTACAAAATACCATTTATGACCAAGAGGATGCTTCCCTATGTGCAATCATCTAGAGACAGATGTTTTAACCTAAAGAGATATTTCTCTAAATCTAGTAATTCATATCTAGGGAGAATTGTTATCAGTGTTTGTACTTTAGATATAAACATTTTGATTTTTAAATTTTTACCTTTTAATTTTCTTCTAATTATAAAAGTAGTGCAAAATAAAAGAAAGAAAATATCATGTAAATAGCAAAAGTCCATTATAATCATTACTCATCCTCCTGAAGTAACTGCTTTGCAATTTGTGATGTTGTATTAGTCAGATAGATAGTTATGCAGTTGTAACAGAATAACCATGAAGTCCCAGAGGTTTCTTTCTTACCTGCTTACTCCAGGTTAAGGATAGGGTCCACCAGATTGATAGAGATCTACCATGCTGTAGCTATAATCTCTACAATACATGACCTTTCAGATATGTCGGTAGAGAAAGAGAGCTCTGAGGACATTTTGACAGAAATTAAATAAATTTTCAAATATTAGTGAAATGTGTTACTTCAGCTCAGAATCCTTTACCAGAAATCCATTCTCAAGGACACAAGGAGGTGAGAGGAGCACTTAACAAGGATGAGCAGTATTATTGTCTATATTTCTGTGTTTAAGCTACTACATTTTTGTCTAAAGGATGAGGGTATTCTTTTCATCTATATCTCTATGATTAGTGATGTTGTACATCTTTATTTACCTTTTTGTGTATTTCTTTCTTGTATGAAAACAATGTCTTGTCCATAGATTTATTAGTTTTTCTCCTTTTTGTTCAATCTACTTACTTATTAGGAGAACTCGGCCCTTTCACTTCATTTGTTTAAACGTCTTTTTTCTTCAATTTTTTTGCTTAGTTTTTTGTTTTTGTTTAATGGTATCTATTTTTTTGCTTCCAAAAGCTTTAATTTTATGATGAAAATTATGACTTTTTTCTTTAGAATTTCTTAGCTTCCTCTTGTGTATAGGAAGGGTTTTTCCAGTGCAAGATTTTTTTAATCCACTCATGTACTTCATTTGAAATGCTCAATTGATCTTGAAGTTGCTAAAACTCTCCAAGTAGAAATAAAATATGGTTGCCCTACATGGTGCTGGAGTTATCTGAACTTCAATAGTGTCTGGATTTCTTCTTGTCCACCCCTATCCTTCAACAGCAAAACTTCCCGTTTTTTTTTTTTTAAACATAATCTTTGATTTTGATCAAAATCTGACAGTGGTCAGTAACTGGCCTTCTACTCTCAGCAGTCTTCTAGTACCCTAGAGAGAGCATTAATAAAGACCTCTTGTTTCTTTTGTTTTGATGTCTCATTGATGTATGAATATTATCTCTTCAAGTTCAAT
This sequence comes from Galemys pyrenaicus, assembly GCA_019455555.1. NCBI lineage: Eukaryota > Metazoa > Chordata > Mammalia > Eulipotyphla > Talpidae > Galemys > Galemys pyrenaicus. Next base: position 3,261,559 of record JAGFMF010011684.1, read on the forward strand.
ATAAAAATGTTTTATTTGGTTTATACTATAACTTTTATGCTGTCATCACCCAACAAAATAATCGATAATAATAGTAATAAATAATTCATGTAATATTTACTAAATGCTACCCACTATTTTAGTATATTATCTCTGTCTCACAGATAGGAAAACTGGGGCACGGGGAATTTAAGTAATATTAAAAATATATAAGCTGATAAATTTCAGAGCCAAATGATCTGACTCCAGACTTTTTTCCCTAAACCAATTGCATATGCAGTAAAAAATAAATAAATATTTGTTTTTCAGATTAACTGGTGTTGAGGCATTCTAAAGGAATCTTTAGCTATTTGTAGAAACCTGTGAAGTAAGACACTGTTGTAACTAAGATGATAGTTGACCTCAGCAATTTCTGAACCAACTCACAATTTGTACAAGGTGTATGATGCCCATGGTGGTAACAACCACTTTCCTGTCTTCTTCCTGATATTTCATGTTTTCTAAACCATGATGAAAAACTTCTCTTTGTCAGGTAGGATTACAACCTGCCACAGATGCTACAATCTCAAAAAGAATCAATCCAACTATTCCCAGAGTAATATCTCATCCTAGTAGGGTTTTCTACTGAGATATTAAGGTCAGGAAAAGTAAAAGGAATAAAATGAAGTGTTATGCTGATGCTCGGTATGTCTGGCTTAAGTGATATTTATGTAGGGGTATAATTTTGTCAGTGGGGTAAAAGGAAAACCTTTCTAGCACTTTGTCAATAGTTTTATAGTCCTTATTTCATAGAAGATGGAATGGATGAACAGTTTACTTACAAACCAATTTATTAAACATGAAGTTAAAAAATCAAGATATATTTTTTTCTTTTCATATTTTCCCCTTAAACTAGTATTCTTACTAATGAATACATTTCTCTTTCATATAACAACTTTAAGTGTAAATATGAATAGAGCCAATGTTTAATTTTTTGTAAGTACTAATATGTACTTGAATTATGTTAAAAAGCTCATTCCCTGTACAATTTGGAAAAAGTTTTGAAAATTGGAAAATTTTGAAATTATATTTGGATGGAATTAACCAAGAAGACATATTTACTTGTTTATTCATTACAAATCGAGGAAAGATATATATTCATATAATTTCTTGTCAGATAACTCAATTGTTACATTATGTTTTTAACCTGGGGTTAGTGCATACTCAAACTTGTTGAAAAGGAGATTGAGATTAAAATGTGGGTAGTCTTTAATCAGATAAGATACTTTAAGATATTTCAAAAGTATAGACAAGAAATTAATGAGACATAAGCGTTATAAAATAAATATTTTTGTCAAATCAGCAAATTTTATTATGTTTAGGGGTAATGGAAATGTTTACTAATTTACACTGAGAGGTTAATGTTGTCAAATGGCATCTTCCAGACAGTTCTCTTCAGGCCATCTCATTCCCCAATCTCAGCAAAATTTATCTTAATCCTAACACCTGAGTAAGAATTCTTCTTGTAACCTTTGTGGATTTTTTCTTGAAGCAATGTAATGTGTTAGTATCATTCCTCATTGGTTTTTATGGTTCAGATGTTATACTTTTGCTAGAAACAATCAGGCTGAAGAACATTCACGATTAGGTTCACTTTTTCAGAATTCATGATTGAGTCTCAAGTTGCTTTGGATACAACATAAAGTGTAAAACCATCCATCCATATCATATCTCTGTGGGAGCTAATGCATATTGAAAAACAAATATATATTGATCTTAAAAATGAAATAATTTGGAATTATAATTATAGTGCAAAATCAGAATTTTGCATCCCTGTAAATTACACCTTTAATTATGTATTACTTTAATCAATATCTTCATGTAACCTTTAAAATTGTACTATAGGTATTCATATAAGAAAAACAGCTCACTTTTTTCTCACTTTCTGTAGTAAGCCCACAACCTTTGAAATGTCTAGTCACTTTCTTTCAAGGGGACTACTCCCTAAAACAGGATTATAAAATCTATAAGACATGTACATATATAAAATATACATATATACATACATACATATGTGTATACACATAAATGTATAAAATATATAGTAAAATACACGTAACATACAATTTGCCATACTAACCATTTTTAAAGCATATACCTCAGTAATACTAAGTACATTCACATTATTTTGCAATGACTCTCCAGTGCTCTTTTTCATCTTGCAAAACTGAAACTCTATACCCATTCATCAATAACTTTCCATTCCTTTTCTTCCCCCCTCATTCCTTGGCAAACCCCCATTTTATTTTCTATTTCTAGAAATTTGATTTTAGGTACTGCAAAGAATTGGAATTATCTTTCTGTGATTTTGTTATTTCACTTAACATAATGTCATCTGGGTTTTTCCATGTTGTAGCATGTATCATAATCTCCTTTTTAAGGCTGAATAATATTTCATCATATGGATATGCCACATTTTGTTTATCTAGTCAGCTGTTGGTGGACACTTGGATTGTTTCTAACTTTTGGTCATTGTAAATAGTGCTATTATGAACATAGGCTAACACATAACTGTTTGAGACCTTACTTTTGGTTCTTTTGGTGATATGCTCCCAAGTGGATTGCTGGATCACATAGTAATTACATTTTTTACTGGTTTTTTTTTTTTTTGAGACCTGACCACCATGTTAGACATGATTAAAGACTACCCACATTTTAATCTCAATCTCCTTTTCAACAAGTTTGAGTATGCACTAACCCCCGGTTAAAAACATAATGTAACAATTGAGTTATCTGACAAGAGATTATATGAATATATGTCTTTCCTCGATTTGAAATGAATAAACAAGTAAATATGTCTTCTTGGTTAATTCCATCCAATATAATTTCAAATTTTCATTTTATATTCCTACCAACAATGTATAAAGTTTTCAATTTGTTTGAGTCCTTGTCAACACGTGTTATTTTCTGTTGCTGGTGTTGGTTTTAGTAGTATCTAGTCTACTGGGTCCTGATGGTTGTAAGGTAGAGTAGTATATTTATTTTATTTTTTATTAAATTATTTTTATTGAGGGAACATTGGTTTACAACACTATATGTTTTTTAACTATATATTCGGTGTGTTTTAAAACAAAATATGACACAGAAAATTGTTATGGATCATACAGTCTCATTAAGTAAGTATGGCAAAAGTTTAAATTTGAATACTAAGTCAGTTGACCCTTCTACTACATACACTGCACCCAATAACAGTGCTCAAATAAGGCTTATAAGAGCTCAGGAAAACTTTTCTGGGAATTAACTGAAACAAAACCCAATAAAATCTCCTTAAGGTGCTGTGGAAAAGAATCACAAAATATGTGCATTTACTTTGAACATTGTTCAGAATATAGCTTTCCTCAGACCAGAGCTACTGGTGTAGGGATTTAGCAAGTTCAGTAATAATCTTTTCTCTGCCAATTTTCCTCCTAATTAACTACACATGAAAGATTAGAAAAAGCTGATAAACAGTAGTTAGAAGCAGTAATACCGACTGTCAATAAAATATAACTAAGTTAGTGTAATGTAGTGGGGTCATTTAAAAGTCAGAAGCTAGTCTTATTAGGATCTGCTTATGTTAAAGTGTACTATATACTATATACAAAAAGTAAGTACGTGAAGGTTATTTCATTTACTAGGCAGAAGAAAAGATTCTAAAGTATTTTAAAATTATTTTCATGAAAATGGTCAGAGTGGATGGATATATTTTACTTTTCAAAGGAATTGGCTTCATTTATCTTAAAATGCTATCATATTGATTAACTGATTTTTCAGTGATGCAGAAAAGATGACATACAGTATGAAGCAGCAGATATTCAAATGCCCCCAAATATTTTTTTGCCATCTTTACTGTGTAAAATCCAATTATCTTTTTAATTTTTCTGTTTTCTAGAATAATACTTTAATTCTTGTTTTCTTCCTCCTTTGCCTTGCCTACTCAACTCATATTTGATAAATATTTCTTACAGAAAGTTTTCCACTGTCTTTACGACACAATTCTAGATTTCTTTTTCTCCCCATGTGGTGTTACAGTATATAGCATTTTTTTCTTTTATAATCTGTGTTGTATTGTAGGCAGTCTGTTTTTAACCATCTAACCCTGAGACCACCAGTATGTCTCAGATCAATAATAGCCAAAGTGACAAAGCTGCTACTATCATGCTGAGAATTGTTCATAGCCTAAGTCTTGGTGTGCCTCTGGGAATGTGAGGCCATTAGTTTCTCTGACGTGAGTCATAGTGGAAAAAAAAAAAAATTACTGGGATCATTGAACCAGATTGTGATCAAGTGAGCCTCTTTCTTTATATCTCATATGTAGTACAGTATTTGACTTGGTTCTCTGTGTGTATGTGTAGTATATAAATATTTATTGCATATAAATATATTTTAATATTTTTAAATAAGTAAATAGCATCAATAATCTGAATTTTTACTTTAAATAAAAATATATGCATTGTAGAATTTTGTTTTGTGCAGGAAGAGTGTTAAACTTATGACACAATTAAACTTTTAATTTTAATTAAAATTAAAAGTTTTTCCTGCTTTTTCTTTTTTCCAGAAGAGACATGAGACTAAGGTTTCAAAGATAGAGGCATAAAATTGCAGTGAAAGGAGAAAGTAAAATGAGGCTGAAGGAGAAGTAAAATGAAGCTGAATATGAGACTCTACTATAAACTCTAATTACCTGCTTATTTTGTAAGAGTGGACCTTAGCTGCAACTCTAACTTTCTAGCAGCCAGCTTTAAAAAGGACCTTCTTCTGAGTAGATCTTCACAATGGCTATAAGCTCAGTCATCTAAACAGCTATTTTGCAGGAAAATGACTATTTTTGCTTTCTAAAAATAAAAATAACTTCATTTTATTTTTATTTTTAAATAGTACATACTTCTTATGTATGAAACTTCATGTAATTACCCATTGGAGATAACTTGTGGCCACACTCCTAAGCTTCTTGGTAGGTAGTCAATCTAGAAAAGGAAAATAGTTGGTCCTACAGTTTATACTGAGTTACATTCATAACATTTTAAGAGTTTGTTACTTTTCCTGATGACTCAGTAATACTGGATCAATATTGTTACTCTTTCTGGGCCTCCCTGGTGGTGCAGTGAGTTAAGCAAAGCACTATGAAGCAAACCACAGCCACTGCAGCATGAGTTGGATCCCTGCCTCTGGCCAGGGAGGGACCCACATGGCATAGCAGACCTCTCCTCTCTTGCCCGCTGCTCCCCTCGTGCTCCCTGCTCTGTCTCTGGTGAATTCTTTCACCTCCCTGGACTCTGGTCTGTACCCCAGCTCTTGTATGCATAAATAAACAAATCTTTAAAAAAATATATATATATAGTTACTCTTTCTTAGAGCTATAAGAAAAAAATTATACTTCTTATTTTTCTGTTATCCTTTGTACTAATATCTGATATGACTCACAATTTTTATAAGTAGATATTATGCAACTGACTTTAATAACATCCTTTGATTTTATACCTTTTTCAGTTGTGTTTGTTATAATAGTGCTGAAATATGGGTAGTGATATTCTATCAGATATTTAATTCAATATAAACAGTTTTGGGGGGGCTAAAGTGATATGGTTTAGTATACAGTTCACTTCACTTTATGAATATATTTGTAGAGACCACAAGCTTTCCTCCAAAATCTACTATCTCCTTCTTCCTGGACACATTTACCAGCTTCCTTTGAAATTTTAGGTGTACTAAGTGACTAAGTTTTCTCCAGGGTATTGTGAGTGGACATGATTTGACTCACTCTCTGTGTTGGCCCTTGTGTGTTTCTCAGTACTTTATTCTTTCTGACTGAATGACCTTGTTGTGCTCAGGGAAATCTTAGAAGTCATATGTTGAGAGTGGTTGAACAGCCATTATCTTGAATTCTTACAAATTAGTAGAAAGAACTTCATTACTGGAGATCATTACATGGTTAGAGATATAGATGCTATCCTGCTAGTTTTCATCATAGAGATAAAAGTTAAAATAATGGCCTCTGTTCTCTCCTGTATCATTGGTGTAACTTTAATGAGCCACCACAAAATAGCAATGGAACTCATCATTGTTAATAAATATTTAAGCATTCCACTGTGTTAGTACAAGATTCAAATTCCAGGGAACGTTGCAGGTATTCATCAACTCTGAAGACACAGAGAAATAATATGTAGTATTTTTTGTACCAACTTTCTATTTCTTTATATGCCTTGGAGACCATAGTGTAGATTTATACTTTGATAAGTTTTAGTAATATAGCAGGTTCCCCGTCTTCAAATTGCTTGAACTCTGAGTTTTAGGCAAGGTGCTTGTTTAAATTCAACACATTTTCCATAGCAGTTGTCTTATAAATGGTAGTTCATTTTCTAGATAATTTGAAAATTTCTTTTAATCCAGAATTCATCTGAATTGCTGTATGTTAGCAAAAATACATTATTTAGCAATGGAATCAAGAAAGATGCAATAACGGGATTTTTAAAGGAAAGGGAAAGAAGGAAAAAATATATGCGTGTATGTATATATATGTAGGTACTAATGTGAGAAAAAATTTAAGTGGGTTGATATTTTCTAGGTAGGTTTAATAATGAAAAATAGAAAAGGAGAGTACTGACTATGCATTTGTCTTTCTGAGGGGCAAGGAACCAGATGTTATCTTCGATTAGTCCAATTCCTTTGCCAGCCAACAGGGGGTGTCATTGTCACATGATAGTTAGGTTATGCTATGGTGTAAAGCTAAGAGAGGATACAGAAGGTATATAGCCGAAGTGTTTTTAAACTGGGTTGTTAAAGAGAGGAGGGGGCAATAAAGGGAGGCAACATGAACTTTACGTGTGAGATGTTGACACATGAGGTGTGTGTAGAATAGGTGACTGTACTAGTAGATTTTCTTAGGTTAGCGAGTGAAAATTAGATATAATTCAAAATACACATTTCCTTGTCCATAACATTTTCATTGAACTGTGGTTTACTCCGTTATAAAAATGAAGATTACCATGAGAATTAAACAAGAAAACAAAAAATTAAAGCGCCTAATAAGTACCATACATATAATTATTACTCAATAAATGATTATACTCATCTCCTGAATGAGTCAGATAACATGGATAAATAAACTACATTAACATAAAAGTCTAGTCATTTGATTATTTTGGTATGGATTACCAGAATACCCTTGAGGGAGAAGCCCTCACTTTAATGTGCACAGTACTTTTGGAGGTACCTTGATACTTTAATAAAAGTATCTTAACTTTTTGTGACTATCGTCTTTATCTTTTTGAACAAGTGGAATTAAGGAATAAGTAGATAACAATAGCTGGATGAATGGGATTTAGTACAACCTTGACAAGCAAAACCATACCCACCTTACCCTTTCATGCTACTGTAGCCTTCCTTTTGGTGAGATCACAATTTATTAGTGTACCATTCTACCAGTGAGAGGAGTAATAAATGAAAGTAAAATTTATGTCTCCAGTTTTATTAGTTATCAGCCAAGGTAGTTTTGTGATAGAGAAAGTTTAATGACTAAGATAATGGGATACTATCAATAAGTTGCCCTTGCGGAATTTTCTTCCTTTCCTCACCCCCCTCTCCTCCACATCTTGTGATCGGCCTTAGGTTACTTCAATCTCTTCCCCGTCACTGGAGTCTCCAGGTGAGAGGGACTGAAGGAAATATCAAGAATGTCTATCAAGCTGAAGGCCGGATTGGTAAATTGAAGACTTCTTTTCCCTCTTTGCTCTTCATACTTCTTTGCCTCTTCCTCAGGACTTCTTTTTCCAAAGTGAAAGAGTGATTTCTCACTGAAGTCATCCTGTCTGAACACTGGAAGCAGGCTTTAAGTCAGATTTCAACCTTAAACTATAGATCCACAACTGAGTATCTTTTTGGAGTGTGGAGATTCAGGAAAAAGCCTACTTTGTCTTATACCTAATTACTTATGGATATGTGACAGGTTTATGGATAAATTACATGAAAGATAGCATTGAAAAAGAAGCAAGATATAAAATGGTCTTTCTGGTCTTTCTGCCATTTCCAAGACCTTGATTTTCTTTAGGAAGCCAGTATGTATTCATAGATGAATTTCACAGTATCAAACGTACAGTACTTAGAGATATAGATGGCCAAAAATCAGTGATTTTTCACAGGGCTCAGAGCATCCTAGGAAGGGGAGGTTGCCTCCATGAAAGGGAAGGGGAGAAAAGGTGCGTGGTTCTCTGGACTCCTACCTGACTCGCAGAAGGTCCACTTTGAACAACTTCACAAATTCAGTCTCCATTGAAGATATTTTTAAAGAACCCTTGATAGCTTAACTACAGAACTGAAGTACCAAGGGGGTGGAAGCTTTGGAGGAGGGGTAAAGCAAAGACAAAAGGAAGCACAATGTAGTGGACTATAGACCATTTGGTAGTGGATACACTATGGCAGTAATACCTAGTGGGGGTATCAAAATATTACCTCAATTAAAAACAAATAATTTAAAAAATAAAAGCAATGCACCAAAAAAAAAAAAAAAGAAAGAAAGAAAATTATTGACACCTCTCAACCTCCTATGAATTCCAATTTTTATACACAGGAATCAGGTTTACAGTTGCTGTTAAACTGATGAATATCACATTTCATTACATAATTTATGTCAGAACAGATTTCTATTCATTAATGATAAGTAGTGCTTGACGGTTAACTAAATTAGATTAATGAAGGGTATTAGTAATTTCATGGATTAATATATATATTTTAAAATTAAAACTAATGAACCACAAAATATACTATATTTTCCCTAGAATATTAGTATGTATACTGTTACATTGTCCATGATTATTAACAGTAGCTAACAGATTATTTTATGATCTTTCATAAACGACCAAGTACTACTTGATTTCTATGAAACTATTTGAGGTCAGTCAAATAATCAGCTATAACATCTGTATTTCCAATATAAAAAATAAGGTTTCAACTGAACCTAAGTGTTACAAGTGTCATAATTTTATAATTATCTAGATTTTTCTTTTAATCTTTTTTTTTAAGATTTATTTATGCATACAAGCCCTGGGGTACAGGCCAGAGGTGCGGGGGGCGGGGCGGGGGGGGTGCGGAGTGTGAGAGGATCCACCAGAGACAGAGTGGGAAACAGAACAGGCAGATTAACTGAAATACACTCCGGAGGGGAACAGCGGGCAAGGCAGGAGAGGTCTGCCATGCCATGTGGGTCCCCTCCCTGGCCGGCAGCACGGATCGAACTCATGCTGCAGTGACTGCAGTTTGCTTTATAGTGCGTTGCTTAACCCGCTGCACCACCAGGGAGGCCCCCTTTTTTTATCTTTCTATTGATAGTATCAAATTAGACTCTGAAATTCAAATAATTTGTTTATATACTATGGGTGTCTTTTTATTTCAAGAGGAGAAAATTTTATTCCTTTTTATATTAAGGGTTTAAGAGGTTAGAATTTGCTTTAGCTAAAGACTGCCGCTATAAAATGAAATTATTTTTCTTCTTACTATAGTTTTTTTAAACCTAGAATTTCCATATAGTATATTTTAGAACCTATTTAATTTGACTAAGAAGTGTTTTAGCCCCTCCCATTTCCTTTTTTAATTCATATTTAAGACATGTCAATTCATCTGTCAGAAGATGTCATATGATTCAGACATAATCATAGCAGAATCACCTAGTAATAGTTTCTTGTGTTAATTTGTTAAATGCACAAATCCTCAATTATAAACGTGCTTTTTGCTTTGAAGATAATTTAGCTTTACAGAGAATCATGTTATGTATAAGGTGAATAAAGTACTTTCAAAAACTGATTTCCTATACATCACTCAAAACCTGAAATGTCTGCTTCTCTTCCAGTTCTTCAGAGCGAGCACATTATTACATGGACTAAATATTCATGAATTCATCATTTGAATTTTTCTTTTAAGTGGTTCCTTCTTTTTAATGGTTACTTTTTTAGTAGTTATTTTTGTGGGGTGGGGCTCAACTGTATTTCTAACTATTATTTACAAAAGATGAAAAATTCTTTGAATTTGGAAAATAATTTATTTTACATCGCATTCACATTTTTTTCTTCATTAAAAAATATAGCTATAGGGTCCTCCCTCCTGGTGCAAGGGGTTAAGTCACAGAACCATGAAGTTATTCACAACCAGTGCAGCATGAGTTCAATCCCCGGCTAGGGAAATGATCCATATGACTCAGCAGACCTCTCCTGTGTCGCCTGATGCTCCTCCCCTCAGCGGTGTATTTCAACAGCTCTGCCTATTCTGCTCCCCACTCTGTCTCTGGTGAATCCTCTCACCCGCCCCCCACCCCACACATCTGGCCTGTACCCCAGTTCTTATATGCTTAAATAAATAAATATTTTGAAAATATATGGCTATATTCAATGTTTATTTCCACAGAAATGTGAAGTAAAATACTTGACATAGCTAGATTTATATGCTTGATTTAGGAATATAATCAGAAAACCTGTTTAAACTTTTGACTGTAAATCTTCCTGGATTAATGCAATAGATTATCCAATTTATATTTGTTAATTGGGTAACATTTTTAGAACTTTAAGTTTTTTTTGCATGTAAAACTTCTGTGGAACTTTTAAAAAAACAGTAAATAAGAATTTATTGTTTATATGGAAAGCACAGACCAAAATTTGCATTAGGTTCATTTTTTTCTCTTAAAATTTGATATTCTTTATTTTTTTCTTTTAGACTTAAATCTTTACAAATTTTATTTTTAGCTTTTAGAAGAATTAATGAAATCAGATTTCAACAAAAGTAGACATGCTATAAACTTGCCACAAAATGTTTACAATAACACAGGAAATTGGTCTCTTAAAATTTTTCTGCTATCTTTCTGGATATAGTTTAAGATCTTTTAGCTTTTGGGTCCCGAAAGGCTAAGCTAGACTATATAAGGCATTTCAGAAAAACCAAACATTTCAGATTTTATTAGAGAAGCTGAAATTCCTCATGGGAAATCTGTAAATAAGGAGACACTCTTAAGAGTTTTGATAATGCATTCAACTAGTTGGCAGTCTTAAAAATTCTGAAAGCTTAGCTGAAAGGTCTCTTTAATTACTTAAAAAAACAAACAAAGCAGCATTACCTGCTGAGACCTGCTGAATTAATCTTCCATGCTCACATAAATATATAAAAAAAAACCAAATTATAAAATAACCACATTTTCAAGTAGCAATGTCTCATTTGATCACTATGGGAAAGTAAGAGCTTGTGATAGTTATGAATAAAATTTTAGTTTTTAATTGGATATCTGTAATGATACCGTATGCAAACTTTGTAAATGCCAATGTTAATATCTTAAATGGAAAATGCTTAAAGTTAGGAATCAGAAAAAAATGCTTAAGTTTAAGGGCTAGTTTATACTACTTTAATTAGCTATGTACATTTGGATAAGCTAGTCATCCGATGCCTTTTTTCTTATCTGTACAAGGTTGTTTTAAAGATAAGAGATAATTTATGGCAAGCATGTAAGCTTTGCTTGGTAGACAACTGCCTCTTAATAAATTGATGCTACATCTGAGTAATTTCAGTCAAAGTTTTCTTTAAGTCATATGTAAAAATGGTTTTCAATGTAAGAATTCTCATTTTAGTTCTCAATTGGTATTTTTTAAATTTGCATTGTTTCAGAATAATAAGTTTCATAGTCTACAAATCTGATACATGTACTGTGGTTCTTGACTCTCAGTAGCTCTCACTTTCATAAATTATGCATTGGTACTTCTAAGCCTTCTTTCATATGCAAAATTGAGTTTTTAAAATATCACTAGACAAATATCACTGATTTAAAATTATCACCTAGTTGCACTGGGCACTGCCATTGAGGTTAATGGCCACACATCAGTCAGAGAGGGCCATCATAGCTACTTCACCACCATTCTTCTAAGTCATGGGTGCTCTGTCAAGTAGCAAAGGCCTGACTGACAGTTATTTACAGTGGGATAGTTATATATATCATCAGAGATATGTCATCTTACTCAGTCATCCTCTCCTTCCACCCCAAGTCACTTCCAATTTCCATTCATTTCTCCTGATACTGCCCTACTGGTGGCAAATAATAAGTTGGATGTAAACAGTTGGTTGGAAATCCTTACCAAGTGTCCATGTGCTTGTGGGTCAACCAATATAGGCTTCCACTTTTGGTTTGGTACTGGTGGAAGAAACAATCCCTTCTCCACTCTTACAGGTATCTTGTGAGTTTCTGAAGTTGCAAAATTTGAACATGAAGGTTGCACAGATATTTACCCTGGCATATACTAGTGGGTTAGGGACCAAGCAGAGGATGGGAGAAGGAGAGAGGTCTACATATGATACATCATTATTCAGGACCATTGGTATCATGTGCCTCAACTGGAACCTATCAAGAATCTTACTTATATATGGTCACTGAGACCTTAGGTAGGTAATATTTGTAGTAACAAATTAGAAATTTTATAATCCCTAACCCAACCATCTTATTAATACATAAATATTATCCAAGCTTCACAGGTTTAAGAACACCCTATATGCAGAGGAAAGGGCAATTATTTCCAAGTAAATGAGAAAAAAAAGACTGTTTCCTTCCATCACTGAATCCTACCAGAACCATTCTTTATCATGATAATTTCAAAGTTTCAGCCTTATTCTATATTTACTATTCAGCACCATGGTAAGCAAGAGTGCTTTTATTTCCCAAATTATCCATCTATTCATCTCTGCCTTTCAGTGGTTTAACTTTATAGATCCTTTTTTTTTTTTTTTTCTAGCAGCATATATAGCTCCCAAACATTTGGGGTCTCAGAATCCCTTTTAACTCTTCATGATTATTGAAAGGGTTTTGTTTGTGAGATATATATTAATATTTCTCATATTGAAACCAAAACAATTATTAAAATGTCTATTCCTCTAAAATTCAAACTAATAAATCATTTATGAATTTATATAAAGTATATATATATTTACATAAAAAATATATTTTTGATCAGAAATGACTAACATTTCTCTAAAACGTTAGAGAAAAAAATAGCAAATTACTGTAGACTGACTTGGACAACATTTATTTCTCATAGTAATGGAGAATGAACAAATTTGAGGCACTGGCAGGTCTGTTATATGTATGTTGAATGCCTGCTTGTTAGCTTGTAGATGGCTATCTGCTTGTATTGTCACATGTCAGAGAAAGCTCTCTGTCTTTTATAAGTGCACTAATCCCATTCAAGATGGCTCCACCTTTATAACCTAATCACTTAGCAAAGGCCCCACTTCCTAATGCCATCACCTTTGGAGTTAGGATTTCAATAATAGCTCCATTTTGGGGAATTTGGGGAAACACAAGCATTCAGCCCATAATTGGTATTCTACCATTTGTGTCCCATAAGAAAAGTCTTCTACAACAAATTTGCTTCTTTGTCTATAAACCATCCCTAAGAGATTACTTAAGATTGGTTTTAAAATATTTAAGAGGGAGGAAATTATAGCTGATTATATAGAATTTATTCAATAAAATAATAGCCTTATTTTATATAGGTACATGTTTTTTACATATCTTTGATGTCATCCATTCGTAAAGATTTTTTCAGTAATTATGAAAGAATTATTTGTGACTAAGTCATCGTTTCTATCGTTTTATATACACACAAATAAGTATGACTTACTTTTTAAAAATCTTAGGAGTGGGCTTCCTTGGTGGCGCAGCGGATTGAGCGCCACACTGTGAAGCATCTGCGGCACAGCATTATGCGTTCAATCCCCGGCCAGGGAGGGGACCCACATGGCGCAGCAGACCTCTCCTGCCTAGCCCACTGCTTCCCTCAGCAGTGTATCTCAGTGGATCTGCCTGTTCTGCTCCCCACTCTGTCTCTGGTGAATCCTCTTACCTCCCACAACTCTGGCCTGTACCCCAGCTCTTGTATGCATAAATAAATAAATCTTTTAAAAAAAATCTGGGAGAATTTATAAAAAGTTAATTTTGTGTCATTCACATAGATTCACCTATAATTTATGTTTTTAATGGTAGTACTCAAAATGATAGACTCTTCAATCTTCTCCCTATGTGTTAAGTTTTATTGATATACATTTAAAACATTACATGATTCCAGAAGCCCATTTGTTAGCATTTTTTTGTATTAGACAATTGTTTTCCTTTCTGTGCTTGTTACTGCTTAAAGTATATCTTGGTATTTAAGGACTACATGAAGAGACCATATGAGTCTTTTAAACAGTTTAAAATTTTTCATGTACACATACTTTAGTATATAATAAATTTATGGTAACTTGTTATTATGACATGTTTATATATGTGGCTATAAATAGCATTGTAGTATAAATACATGTAATATATTGAGCCTCTGTTACTAGAGTGATGCAGCTGTCATTGCTACAGGTTCCTTTTATCCTGACCCTTGTCCCTACAACTTAGGTACTTTACTACTAATTTCCTGCCCTACTGTAAATTTACTGGATAAGATTAACAAAAGGTAACCCCTCTTCAAAAACTTCAGGAACCTCTGGTGTTAGGATTAAATCAACCTTATTATATGAGTCCGAAGTGTAGTGCAGATTCCCTGATCCTATATTTTGAAGTTATTATCCATCAGTGGCTTGTCAATGAAATTCCCAACCTTTTACTTACCATTATTAAGGCAGAGAAAATAAAACCATTTGCTCACTCTTCTTGGATTACCCTTTTGTGACTTTCTTTCTCCTGTATGGTCTCTCCAGGAATTTCCTTGTCTGCAGAATATTCAGTAGAATTTCTGGTAGTACAGGAGCGAAATCTGTAGGTCACAATGTCAATTTCTTTAATTATGTCACTCAGTCTATTTAGTATACAGTAAGCTTGGCCTTGGAAGCAAAAGTAGATTTTGTAAAGCCCAGATCCCTCTCCCTCACTGATGTGATCATTGTTAATCCATGCTGCTCCCCTCTTATGTCTTCTCTGTTTCAGCTTGCCTTCCCAAGAGTAGGCAAGCAAGCATATTAACTAGTAGGAAGCAGAGAGCTTATCTGTTTTCTCCAGGCCCAAAGTTTCATTGACAAAAGAACATGTTTGGAAGTTATCATTTTGACAAAAGCTTCCTTCAAAAATAGAATTGAGACTTTTCTGAAAACAAGAAAATACCAAATAGTTTTATGTCTTCTATATAAACTTACAATATACATAAACAACCTTTTATTATTGAAAAATGAAAGTAGGAGGCTTTCTAGTCCCATCCCTGGTCCTCTCCACCATTTTTTCTCTGCCCCTTCTTTTATGAGGATAGAGTAGCAACAGAATGATCCATTACATACTTAGTAGTGACCAAGAAAATCGATTCCCAGTAGCATCATCCATTGATTGGTATTTTTAATATATATACTTGCAGAGTTGAATGAGTGGTGTGTTGTCCATTATTAAAATGGTTTTTAGTAGCCATTGCCTTATAGGTAGTTGTCGCTCCTTTTCTGTATACAGAATCTTGATTTAATCTACACTTTGGACTCATATAATAAGGTTGATTTAATCCTAACACCAGAGGTTCCTGAAGTTTTTGAAGAGGGGTTACCTTTTGTTAATCTTATCCAGTAAATTTACAGTAGGGCAGGAAATTAGTAGTAAAGTACCTAAGTTATAGGGCAAGGGCCAGGATAAATTAATTTTGCATGTTATGGTAGGAAGTTAAAATTTTTGTAGTAGCTTAGAAATTGCTTTTTTGTAACATTACATTCTAAATGGAATCTTCTGTTTTTCCTGTTAATTCTTTTACCACATGAGGAGATATGCAATATCCACAGAAAAAAAATGTTATTTGTAGCAACTGCCATATCTTGGGTTCATTTAGAAATGTTAAAAATCACTTTTGTTTTGTAGGACAAACTATCCGAGAAAAAAGAATTGTAGAAGCCGCAGATAAAAAAGAAGTAGACTATGAAATAGGGGATATACCAACAGAATGGGAAGGTAAGGTTCTGCTTTTATTAGTATCTTCTGGAGAGCAGATTATTTAATAACATAGAAAATCAATAAAATATTTATAATAACTTTTTTTTGCAAAAATGTTTACAATTGGAATATATGAAACTTTTTTTAAATGTTGCATTTCTTTTGGAAGTTGTGTAGGTAGCACATTTTAGTATGAATGTTATTGTGAGTGACTGGTAGTGGAAAAAACAATTAAGAATTAGCAGAGCTAGGATTGGGTGATATGAGTAAAGCTCCTAGGATACAAAATTGATGGAGGTATTCACTTTTTTTTTCCTTACATCAAAATGTTTTTATTTGAGACACAAAAATGCAAAATTGCTGAGATATCAAACATTTTCCAATCAGCTACAATACTGCCACTATGTACAAAAGATACAATGATAAATGTGCACACATATAAAAATACAGTATGCGCTACCTATGTACAGTACATGTGCAAAATGTACGGTATTCAAACATGATATGGACTTGACTTCAGGGATGCAAACAGCAAATACAAAGGCATCATGGTTTTTCTTTTAAAAAACAACATAAAGGCAATACATGAATGGACCCCGACTGCCATAACTTCTTGTTCATTAAACTAACACTTTAACAAGCAGGCTCTTTAGATTGGTATCTTTCTCCTTTTTTTCCATATAGTGAGATGCTGAGACATGTTACAATGAAAATAAGAAGAGAAACACCCATCATGTTGCGTTTCTATTGCAAGCAAGAAAAGAGTCATTTGTATGTAGAAAGGAAAAAATTCTATATTACTACTAAATATGTATTATCCTTAAACCAACAAATCTATACTATTTTACATAAAAACAATGAGAAATATGTACATCTTTGTGAAAATTATAACGTTAAATGGATAATACATTTTTGGGATTTTTGAGATCTCACTAGTTTCAAAGTTTAAATACAAAATGCCTTCTTTTGGCAAATACTTGGCAATGCCTTTGGCTCCTTTAAAGCAAGTTTGCATGACTGTTTGTTACGTGAGGTTAAGTACTTTTGGTAGATACTAAACCCTTCCTAAATGTTTCCTCCTCCTATCAAATTAGCAAGTTTCTTTACAGCATAGTGCTGAGGTAATTGTTAGGAATCTCAGTGCTTCTGTGACCTTGGTGAAAGCTTTGTCTGAGTAGTTGGCACAAAGCTCTGCTCCACACAAGGCGGTGTCGGTCTTGTCAATGACAGAGCTCACTGGACTCCAGATAACACTGGGGGTCTGAGGTCACCATCCTGTTGTCAGACTTCTGGGCTTTCTATATGATTCCATTGGTCTGTGTGTCTGTCTTTGTTCTAGTACCAAGCTGTTTTAATTACTATTGCTTTGTAGTAGAGTGCTATTACAGTAGTGTGCTAGTGTAGTTGTGTACTATTGCTTTGATGTCTGCGAGTGTGATACCTACAGTCCCCTTCTTTTTAGCCAGGAGAGTTTTGGCTAATCAAGGTTTTCTGTGTCTCCATATGAATTTCATCAATACTTGGTCTATTTCTTTGAAGAATGTCATTGAGATTTTTATTGGAATAGCATTGAATCTGTAAATTGCTTTTGGAAGGATGGCCATTTTGATAATGTTGATTCTTCCTATCCATGAGCAGGGGGGATAGCTTTCCATTTCTTTGTATCTTCTTCCATTTCTTTTAATAGTGTTTTATAATTTTCTCTATATAGGTCTTTTGCTTCTTTTGCTATGTTTATTCCCAAGTATTTGATTTTTTTTGGCCTCAGTTGTGAAAGGAATATTTTTCTTGATTTCTTCTTCAGATCGGTTGTTTATATATAGGAAGGCTACTACTTTTGTGCATTGATCTTGTAACCTGCTACTTTACTAAACTGGTTGATTGTTTTAATTAGATTTTCTGTAGAGCTTTTAGGGTTTTCCAGGTACATTATCATATCATCTGCAAATAGTGATAGCTTTAATTCTTCTTTCCCTATTTGGATGCCTTGTATGTCTTTTTCCTGTCTTATTGCTCTGGCTAGGCCTTCCAGTATTATATAGAATAGTAGCGGAGAGAGTGGGCATCTTTGTCTTATTCCTGATTTAAAGGGAATGCTTTCAATTTTTTACCATTGAGGATAATATTGGCTGTGGGTTTGTCATATATAGCTTTTATCATGTTGAGATATGGTCCTTCTATCCCAAGGGTTTCAAGAATCTTCATCATGAATGGATGTTGAACTTTGTCAGATGCCTTCTCTGAATCAATAGATATGATCATGTGGTTTTTATCCTTCCTTTTGTTGATGTGTTGGATTACATTGATTGATTTTCAGATATTGAACCATCCTTGGAGGCACTCACTTTTATATACTAACCTTGCTCCTGTACAATCCCAGCACTTGAATCTTGTTTATATCATTCATTCCCTACATGTACTTTGGAAATTAACTCATACTTCTTAATCTTAATTTCCTCTCATAACTTGTGGGTAATACTTGCTGTAGATACCATTTGGAATATTTGTTTAACATGCTGATGACTCTCTTAATTAACTGACTTCCTGTTTAGATTAGGATGGACCAACTGGATCCTGACCTTAAGACTTGCCTATCTAATAGATGCAGAAAACACTGATCTATTGCAAAAAATCAAAAACAAAAACAAAAAAACACCACCCAGAAACTCATCTGCAAAACTTATGTAACAAAACAGAGAATATTTCTTAGGTTTCCAGAAACTTTCTAGTTCCCAGTACCATTTCTTTGAATGAAGTTCAACTGCAAGTCTGCCTTTGAGTTCTAGTGGCATCCCATATCTTTGTTATAAAATTTCCCTATTTTCTTACCAGTTCTTAGAATTTAGGAAGGCACATAGTTAATGCTCAATAAATATATATTGAATTCATGAACTCTAACTTGAGTTAGCTTTATTTAGAACTAATGAACCTCACCAACATCTATTTTATATATCACTTAACACTTATCAAGAGTTTACCTTGACATGCCATTGCTTTACAATTATTATACTGTTTAATCATCACAGCAATTCTAATGTGTAGACACAGTGATTATACCCACTTAATAGACAGGGAATCTATGATCTAGAAAGGTTATCTGAATTGTCTGGGTTATATACCCACATGCTGTAATCAGCAGATCTGTTTCCGCCTAGTAGGTTTAGTACGGTACCTTACATAGGGCAGAGGCATTAAGTTACTTTCATGCCAGCATATAAACATAAATATTTTCCTGCAAATATATTTTTCATTCCTTATTAGTGATTAAAATACTAGAACTCTGAGATAAAAACATAAAAATGGGTAGATGCCAGAGACTTTTTGAAGAAATGCAAAATATAAACTGGCAACTTCTAGGAGGAGTAATTGAGTTTTCTCATTTTAACAGGGTTTCCAGTGTTATAAGCCCCATTTGCGGTTCTCAAATAATGCTTATGCCTTTTTATAATGAGCTTATTTTGTTATTTTTTTCAGTAGCAGTATAGAATTAAAATGTTTATAGAAATAAGTTAAGTTATAAATAAACAAATAGGTGATGACTTATTTTTCAGCTCTTGAGTCTTTCAGAGAATTAGAATGAAGTTATAATGCTCTTTATACTCTGTCCTGATCTAGTAATTCAGCATAACTATCCCATGGGACATACCCTTAAAGCAAATGTACTAACCAAACACAGAAACTAAAATTATTTTTATTGTGTTACACATTAATTAAATATAAAAAATAAAAACTTCATACTATGAAAATATAAATAAAGACCACAAAATACTGTATACAGGAAAGGAAAGAGAAAAAAGCTTTTAAAATAAATAATGCTTTACCAAATGAATTTAAAGCATTCCAGGTCCAGGTGAATATCATATTTGTCAATTATTAGTAACAGAGCATAGTATCCACAAGTTGTATATCCTTGTATATATACAGTATATACCCTTGTATATATACAGTTGTATATACGTACGTCCCCTTTTCATTTGTTTATTTAATAAGCATCTATTAAGGACATCTACATTCATGGAGCTTACATTCTGGAATGGAAGAATGTGTTGAAGAAAGACAATAAAGCACACAAGTAGCTATACTATACAGTATGTTAATGACCACAGAAAATAAAGCAAGGAAAGGGAATAGGGAATGTTGAATTGGGGTTTTGCAGAGTTAAATAGTGTTCAGGAAAAGACATTGCTGAGATGAATTTTGAACAAAGGGAGAAGGAGTTGGCTATAGGGTAACTAACACAGGAGCATTCCTGGAGACCAAATACAAAAACCTAGACACAAGAGCATGCTCATGTGTGTAAATTATATTTAGCAGGATCATACTGGTTGCATTACAGAGAGTCTGAGGGGGGCGCATGCTCTTAAGAAACATGGATGTGGGCCTCCCTGGTTATGCAGTTAGTTAAGCAATGCACTATGAAGCAAACCGCAGCCACTGCAGCATGAGTTCAATCCCTGCCACATGGCATAGCAGACCTCTCCTACCTCGCCCGCTGCTCCCCTCAGCAGTGTATTTCAGTTAATCTGCCTGTTCTGTTCCCGGCTCTGTCTCTGGTGAATCCTCTCACCTCCCTGGACTCTGGCCTGTATCCGAGCTCTTGTATGCATAAATAAAATCTTTAAAAAAAAAAAAAAGAATCATGGATGCAAGAGGCACTTGTACAATTCAGGCAAGGAAAAAGTGTGACTTGGACCAGTAAGAGTGGAATAGAGAAAAAGTAGTTGTATTCTGAATCTATTTTAAAAGTAGAGCAGTGGGGTTTACTGTCAGATTGGATGTGAAATGTGAAAAAAAAAAGAGCAGTCATTGATGACTCTTAAGCTTTTGGGTCTCACCTGAAAAAATAGAGTTGCTGTTGATTGAGAGAGGTAAGATTGTCAGAAACTGTGGGAGAAAAATGACACCAGTTTTAATGTTAAGTTTGAGATGCTCATTAGATATCCAAGAAGAAATTGCATATGAGAGTTGAATTTAGTGGGAAAGTGTGGACTGGAGTTAAAATTTAGGAGTTGCTAGTAAATAAACGGCATTTAAAGCCAGAAAACTGATGTGACTGCAAAGGAAATGAGAAGTTTAAAGACTGTTTGGCTACTCCAATATGTAGAGACAATAAAGACAAAAAAGGAGTAGCCAGAAAAATAGAACAAAAAAGGAAAGTGATGTGTGCTGGAAGCCAAATATCAAGAAGGACGCATTGATTGGATGTGAGATGTGAAAAAAAGAGAGCATGTATAAACCTCAACTATGTCAAATGGAGACTGAAAATTAACTTTTTGCTTAAGAACAGGGAAGTCATTAGTGATCCTGACAAAAATAGATCTTTATAGTATTAGGAACAAAACCCTGATAGAAAAAAGAAAGACAAGAGAGAATATGGAGAGAATGAACATAGACAATGCTTATGAGGAGTTTATCTGTAAAACAAAGGATTGAAGCAGTACCAGGAGAGGATAGTATCTAGAGAGCAATTTTATTATTTTCTGTTTTGTTTTAAAGACAGAAGTAATCAAATCTTGCAATAGTGATGAGAAAGATTAAGTCAAAAAGAAAACATTAATGATACAGGGAAACATCCTCGATCATGTGACTCAAGATCTATTATGTACGTGGAAGAGTTGGCCTTTTAAAAGGGCATAGAAAGTCTATCAGTCGTGTAACAGAAAAGTAGAGTATACAGAGAGAGATGCAAGATTAAGTCAAAAAGAAAACATTAATGATACAGGGAAACATCCTCGATCATGTGACTCAAGATCTAGTATGTACGTGGAAGAGTTGGCCTTTTAAAAGGGCATAGAAAGTCTATCAGTCGTGTAACAGAAAAGTAGAGTATACAGAGAGAGATGCAGGTAAATGTGAAGGTGGGGACTTGTGTAAATTTTACTTTTGTTTTACCAAATAAGGCACAAGTTAAGTAACTCCTTAACAGCATGTATAAACCTCAACTAAGAGCCAAGATTTGAATTGAAATTCTCTGCTCCAAAATCCTTACTTTTAATATTGTCTACCTCATTAATAACCTAGCTACTCCTTCATATCCTTCAAGTTTCAGAGTAGACATTGATTCCTTTAGAAGTCTTTCTAACTCCACTTCTTACTCCATAGTTCAGATTGATGGTCCTCTTTTTATTCTCATCTCACATGTGCCTCCCCTAGTCATAACACAACATGCTATAGAGTATTTCCTATTTACTTCTCTAACTCTTCTCCCTAGTCTTGAAGGTTCTTATGGTAAGGTCTTTCTTTACCTTGTTCATAACTATATTCTAAGGGCCTAGCTTAACACTTAACATAAAATAAGTCAAGCACAATGAGTATTTATTGGAATGAGTACATTTTAAGGTGAAAGTACATAAGAGAACATTTTAGAAACTTTGCTAACTTGCTAACTTTAAAAATAAATGCAATATCATACCACAGCAATTGCTTCTAAACATATAGAACACTCAGACAAAGATTTAGCTGTGGGAGATAATATAATACTAGCTACTCAGTGGACTTTTTAAGTTTAACCCATGGCATGATCTGTAATTCTTATAAAGAACCTGTCAAAATGTGTATTTCTGTAATTCAAATGACATTTAACCTTCCATTTTTGTTATTTTTGGTAAGGTTAAGCTTGTTTGGCATTAACAGTAATAAACACTATTGATGAGAACCCTAAAACACTTGCAAAAAAAAATATAGTCAGAAAAGACAGTAGACTCTGATCCAATATTTCTTTTTAGTGGAAAATTAAACTATACTAATCACATGTACTCGTAATCTAAGAATAAAACTTCAGAATAAATTCAGGTAAAAATTACTTTTCAGATGTATTAGACCACACCTGTGTCATTAATACAGTTCATTAATAATGAACATCTCAGTATAAAATGCCTCGAACTTTCATTTTATTAGTTTTATTAATAATTGTTTAGCATGCTAAACATTTTAGCTTGGAGCACTGGAACATCCAACCAAGAACTTTCAAAGTAAGCTTCATAAGACAATGGACAGAGATAATCATGCTATCCTTGTCCCATCATCAAAATATGATGATCTGGTTCTGCAATGACCCTTTACTACCTTAGTCACTTTTAGGAAATTGATTTACCTCTCTATTTTTCACTGTAAAATTAAAAGACCAGGTTCAGTATCCCTTAAACCTCCATCTATCTCTGATGTTCTATAATTATATGACTTTAGAAGTATCAATTTATCACTAAACCCAGGGTCTCTAGATCTGCTATTCAAATTGCTTGACTGGGAGCTACTGAGAGTAATGATCTTCATCAGATGATAGGGTAGCTACTCCAAAAGTTAGAGGCCAAAAACAAGTAGTTATTGTCTCACAGTTTCTGTGGAATCTAGGCATGGATCATGTGGAACATCTGGTTTAGGGTCTTTCACAAGGCTTAATCTAGGTGGCTGGGTAGCTGCAGTCATCCCTAGGCTCCTCTCAGGATTCATCCAATGTCAAACTTATTCATGTACTACTGTTAAACAGTAGAAGATATAGTTCTAAGCTCACTCAAATGTCTATTGCCTGGGTTCATGTCCTTCCCAGCTATTTGATAGAAGGTCTTAGTTCCTAGATATAGCTAGCTAGCTATATAGTTCCTAGCTAGTTCATAGCTCTAATAGTCTTGATATTCAGTACTGTTAATTCTCCAGGTATTGTTTTTTGGGGTTATTGTGGCAATCTTAATTTCTTTGCATTTTCATAGTGATTTTAAAATTATCATGTTAACTTCTTTTTTAAAATACCTCCTGGCATTGCATTGAATCATTATTTAGACAGCAAAAAATTAACAATCAGAAACAAATAAGAAAAATGAGATATTTATCCACATTGTTACCATTTCTTATTGTAAATCTGGATTTCCATGTGCATTTTCCTTTAGTTTGAAAGGTTTTCTTCAACATTGCTTTAAATGTGAGTCTGCTGCTTTCGATTCTTTCAGTTTTATATTGCTGAAATATCTTTTTAAGGATATTTTAAAGATACTTCACAGGGTATAGTATTCTAGGTTAATAGGGTTTTTTCCTTCTCAGTCGATTAAAGGTGTTTTATGTGTATGATTTCTGTTGAAAAATCTATTGTCATGCTTATCTTTATCCCTTTGTATATAATGTGTATTTTCTTTTTACTGTTTCTTCTTTTTTTAAAATGGCTTTGAGCAATTTGATCATGATGTACCAAGATATAGTCTCTTGTGCTTGAAGTTTTTTGTGCTTTTTAATCCTGTGTATTTATAGTTTCTATCAAATTTAGAGAGAAAAAAATTGGCCATTATTTCTTTGAATATTTTTTCTATCTCCCTGTCTTTTGAGGACTCCATTCACAACTGTCGACCATTTAAAACTGTCTCACAACTCACAGATGTTCTGTCCATTTGTGGACACTGTTTTCCTTTGATTTTCATTTGTGTAATTTGTCTTGCTGTATCTTCATGTTCACTGATCTTT
Source organism: Galemys pyrenaicus (assembly GCA_019455555.1). Lineage (NCBI taxonomy): Eukaryota > Metazoa > Chordata > Mammalia > Eulipotyphla > Talpidae > Galemys > Galemys pyrenaicus. The sequence goes on from JAGFMF010011684.1 coordinate 3,285,911, forward strand.
TCTCTTATAATGTCAAATCATATTAATCTATTCAAAGTATTTTTCATTTCAGACATTGTAGTTTTTATCTCTATAGTTTGATATGGGTCTCTTTTATATCTTCCAGGTCTCTACTTAACATGTGCAGTCTTTCCTCTAGTTTCTTGAACATATGGAGTGCAGTTAGAACTGTTTTAATGTTCTTGTCTGCTAATTCTACCATCTGTGTCTGTTTTCATTAGTTGATTTTTTTTTCTTCTCAGTATGGGAAGTATTTTTCTGTCTCTTTGTTTGCTTGGCAATTTCTGATTGGATGTCAGACATTTTGAATTTTTGCCTAGTTGGATACTGGATATTTTTGTATTCCTATATATATTCTTGAGCTTTGTTCTGAGACACAGTTAAGTTACTTGGATACAGTTTGATCCTTTCAGGGTTTGCTTTCAAGATTTCAGTTGGAACTGGAGCTGAGTTTAATCTAGGACTAATAATTCTGCATTGTTGATCCAAGTTATTACAAGTATTTTATTCAGGGCCCCATCAATCATAAGATTTTCCATTCTGGGTGGAAGGAATTAACATTCCTCTTGCCACTGTGTAAAACCTTAGTCCTGTTTCTTCTTATCTTTTCAGGTAGTTCTCTTCCTGGTCTCAGGAGATCCTCACTCACATGATTGATTAGTACTCTGTTAAATACTTGATGGGCGCCTTCTGCTAATCTCCAGAGTTTGCTCTCATACATGTGTCTCCACTCTAGTAGCTTGTTCTATGAATTTTAGTAACCTTGTTTCCCTAGAGCCCCAGCTCCATCTCTGGTAACTTTGATAGTATGGTGTCCCCAAACTATACTACACATACTCTCAAAGTAGTAAATTGAGGTAATTCTAAGGGTAACCTTTGTTCAACATTTTCAGGGATCACTGTATTCATTATTTGATGTCCACTGTCTTGAAAATTACTGTTTTGTATAATTTGTTTCTGTCCTTCCATTTTGGTTGAAGCAGAAGTCAGCTTTCCTTCAATTAGTTTGATGCATTTGAGATACATTTTTGTGCTTACAAAAATTAGTGATTTATTTCTTTTTATTTCAGAGTAGAATAGTGTTTGTTTATCCATATCAGTTTTCTTGTTCATTCACCAGATGAAAGACATTTTAGTCATTTATACTTTATAACAGTTTAAGTGGATCATTATATAAATTCATGTACACATTCAGCTACACATTCATGAATATAAGGTGTTTTGTTTTTGTTTTTGTTTTCTTCAGTAAGTACCTTGGAATGGAATTTCTATGTCATATGTTAAGAAAAGACTTTTTAAAACTTCCAAACTGTATTTGAATAAGGCTATACCACTTAGCATTCCCATTAGTATTATATGAGAGTGACAGCTGCTATTCATCTTCTCTAGCCCTTGGTGTTATCAGTGTCTTTAAATTTTGAGCAGTTCTAAATGGTGTTTTTTTTTTTCTCTCTAATGACTAATGATACTTACCATCTTTTTATAACCTATTTGCCATAATGCAGATCTTCTTTGTTGTAGGATCTTTTCATATCATTTTTTTAAGGTTTTTTTCTTTTTCTTTTACTTTTGAGTATTCCTTTTACATTCTAGGACAAGCCCTTCACTGTTTATGTGATTTACAAGTATTTTTTTCCCAACCTGTGTATTACCTTTTAATTCTCTTGAAAGTACTTCTTAAAAAGCACACATTCTTAATTTTAATGAGGTCCAATTTATCATTAATGTATCATACTTTTGGTGTTGACTGTAGGAAATTTTTGCTTAACCCAGGGTAATAATACTTTTTCCTGTGATTATCTTTTAGAATTTTTATACTTTGCACCTTTGCATTTCTCTATGATCAATTTCATATTATTTTTTTATAAATGGCATTTAGGTATCAATTTCATTTTCAAATGGGTATCCAGTTTTTCCAGCATTTCTTTTTACTGTATTAAGATACACATAACATAAAAAGTACACTGTATTTTCCTAAGTTACTGCATACAGTCAGTAGACTTTGTGAGATTATCCTGGAAAAATAGAGCAAGGAGGAATCCAAGTATGTATTTGTATATTAAAGAATGGAGAATTTCGTAAAATGAAGAATGGAAACTTAAGCCTTCTGGACATTATGGTAAGTGAAATAAACCAGACACAAAATGACAAATGCTATATCATTCCAGTTATATAAGATACCCAGAGTAGTGAAATTCATATAGCTAGGAAGTAGAATGGTGATTATCAGAAACTGAAGGTAGGAGGGAATGGAAAGTTATTGTTTCATGGGTAAGGAGTTTAATTTGGAAAAATGAAAGATGTTCTGGAGATTGATTGTGTTGATATTTTACAACAGTGTGACTATACTTACTGCCACTGAGTTACACTTAGAACTGTTAGAATGGAAATTCTTATCTTATATATACCTTACCATAATAAAAAGTAAATACTAAAAAATCAATCAATTTACTCAACTATATTAGTCAATGAAGGAGACTAACCATGAAAATTAACTCAATAAATAATGAAAAGTTATTTGACAAAATCCAACACCTTTATGATATAAGCTTTTTCTTCTTGGAATACAAGAGAGCTCTTTTTATAGGTTAGGAGGCATCCATCAGAAAATTTATAGTTATCATCAAATGAACATGAAAAACTACACACTTCCCCCCTAAGACTGAGAACAAGGAAAGACTGTCCACTTTCACTAGTTCTACACATCACTGCCATGGAGGTTCTTGTTAGTACAATAAGACAAGGAAAAAAATGCATTGGAATAGAGAGAAATTGTGTAGACAAACCCAAAAAGTCTATAGTAAATTAAAATTAATAAGTGAGATTAGCAAGGTGTCATATATGGTAAATGGTTGATGTATAAAAATCAGATATGTTTTATGTATTATGACTGATTTGAAATCAAAATAAAAACAATTAACAATAACCTCTAAAAATTAAGAAACACTTAAGTATTAATTTAATAAAATATTTGTAACTGAAATTTATAACTGAAAACTACTGATATAAAAAATGAAAGCTAAAGAAATAATGAGAATATGCTATATTCATAGATTAGAATCATTCTTTTCAAACTGATCTGTAGATTCAATGTTTCCAATTAAATTCTAGATTTTTTCATATTATTGATAGAGAAATTTTTTCTAGTTTTTTTGTTTACTGTTATAGTTATTTTTAAATAACTATAAACCAATAATTATTTTTAAATTTCTTTGGATGTGATTATATATCATGGGTTGCAGAGTATTATTACATCTGGTTTTTAGCCCCTCTTAGTCAATCATTAAAATACTAAAGTATGCATATATAGATATATGCATAAAGTAGTGCATTTATATATATGTAGAGTAAAACCTACCATCTTAACCATTTTTAAGTGTGCAAGTCATGGTTAAATGCATTCACATTGTTTTGCAGCTATCACCACCATCCCTCCCCATAACTCTTTTTCATCTTAACAAACTGAAACTGTACTTATTAAACAATAAATTTCCCTTTTTTCCTCTCCCCAGCCTCTGGCAACCACCAATAAATATACTTTCTGTCTATGTGATTTTGACTACTATTCCAACACTAATTCAATCCCCCATTGAATTGTCTTTTCACCACTGTCAGACATCAAGTGGCTATATATGTGTGGATGTATGTCTGCATTCTGTATTCTGTCCATTGATATATGTCTGTCAGTTTATTGGGCATTTGCATGTAATCAGACACTAAGGAACTTTTAATGGGAATGTTTTATACATTGATTGTGGTGCTGTACCCAATTGTCAGAACTCCTGGAATTGCACACTTAAAATTTGTTTCACTGCATTAATATCTAAATTATATTTCAGTAAAGTTGATTAAGAAGAAAACAGTAATATTTACTAGCATCACAAAATTTGTCACTTAAATGTGCCAACTAAATCTAATAGTATCCTGAAGATACTATTAAGAGTTAGTAATCAGAAATGACTAATTTCATTTGAAGAATCTTTACAGTTAAAAATGTAGATTTCTTATTTTTACAATTCTTTAAGATGTGTTAATGCTCAGAACTGGCAAATGTCAGTTTTTAAAAGATGAAGCTTTATTAAAGTGCCTTTTTCCTGAGTGAAGTAAATTTAACTTTACAGCATAATTTTTAATATCTTTTGGGTGCAGACTGTTGATATCTTTCCATAATTTTGGTTCTGAATGATCATCTACTAAATCTGATATTGAATGTCTAATTTACTTTAACCCCTGTTGGCAGTGCTTCTAAAGTGTATTAGCCATTTTCAGTGCCTATGGAGATTTGAAGAATCTATGCTTTATACAGTTTTTTTCCTCCTTGCTTCTTCTCGCCTCCTTTAGTGATTAATAGGAATTTTAATTTGCATGCTCACTTTTACACTCATTATAGTGTGTTATGTTCCAATAAGAGTATTAAAGCTCAATGAAAATCTCATGCATACTGATGAGAATGCAAATGAACACTGATGAAAGAATACTAGGCTCTTAAGGCATAAACTGTCCAGTTATCTTGCTAAATTCTATTCAAACAATGGTTATATTATAATGAAGACTGATACAGAATCCACCATACAGATATAATTAGCAATGGCAAAATCATTATATAATTTATAATTGGATAGATGTTCAGTTGCAGATTGTTCTGAGGTGAAAAAAAATTTAATGATTTGCTATTAATGCTATCCTTATCTCTTCTTCCTTCTAACCTTTGCCAGCCTTCAGGACTACATAACTTGGTTATATGTAGTGATTGGGACACTAGAGATGATTATATAAATGAGTGATCACGATGAAGATTCTCAGCTGTAACCTTTATTGGATACATAATAATGAATGGGCATCAGCAAATGTCTCAGGAAGACATTTCAAGTGTCTCGTTATTGTAGAATTGTAAATATACAAATTTATTTCAGATAAAACAAAGATCTTTTTCCCCGATTCACTTACCAAAAAATTAAGGTAGCCCTTACATCTTTCTTTAGAGAATAACATCCCATGATAGAAAATAATCTAGGTGCTTAATACATTATGTTAAGTACATTATAAAAAGTTAAGTAATTTCTCTATGAAATAAGACTACCTCATAATTCTACAATGAAGACTAAAAGAAGTGGTAAAATGGAATTTTCTTTTTTTAAAAAAAATCTCCTATTGTATATTATTATCTCCTATATATCCTTATAAGTCAAGGAAATATTGATCTTTGCTTTTTTGAGTCTTATAAAATGTAGGTTTATTAAATAATGGTATTAACTTAGACTTGCATGCTTACTGCATGCCAGGCTCTGAGCTTGAGGTATATTGCATTCTTATACCTCTGAATAAATTTTTATAAACTTATACAAAACTATTAAGTTTAGAAGACACATGAGTTTCTTTAACCTATTAATCTACCTTGAGATTAAAGAATTATTTGGATGCTATTAAAGTATTTTTCTTTTACCACCCTTACAAAAAAAATGAAAATGCTGTTTTATAGACATGTCAGTAAGACAAATGTTTAGTTTTTTTTTCTCAAGGTGATAATAAATATGCATTGTGCCATCATTCTTTTTTAGTATAATCCTAATACACATGGTATATATTCATAGGCTTAAGAATGCATGATAATCATTTATAAAAAGTATAAGTTAATAATTACTGATAATATGAAAGTATTTTTGAATGAAAATATATAGTTGCTCCTAAAGGATTATACTTGATGGTAACCCTAGCATGGGGATTGGCAAGCTTTATCTTTAATGGGAAAAATGGTAAAAATTTTAGGCTTTATGTACCATATGATCTTTGTTACAACTATTTAATCTACTGTTGTAGCACAAAAAAGCAGACAATATGCAATGAATAATTGTATTTTCTAATAAAATCTTATTTATGTACACTGAAATTTACATTTTACATTTTTTTGAGTGTCATGAAATATGTCCTTTTGATTTTCTTCCTTAACCATTTAAAAAATATAAAAACAAACAATAGCCTAAATTTGACTTGCAGCCATAGTTTTCCCCCACCCCTGCCCTGGCAGTTGTTCTTTCTTAATCGACTTTTAATCTAATTAATCTTTTAAAGCCGAAAATTTATTGTTTAAAGCCTTTTATAGGCATACGACTCGTTTAGAATTATTTTAAAAGAAACCTCTTTCCTAGTGGAAAAATTGCCCACAAACATAAACAACTTTTATTTTGAATATAAAGAAGCAGTTGAAAAATTCCATAACCACTGATTTCGTTGATTGCAGAGAAATTTTGCTATTACTGAACTGGATTTTCTAAAACAGATCAGAATCCCATTACAACGAATATTTTTATAGTGGGAGTATTTCATAGTGAAAGTATTCATTCAACAGCTGTATTAAGTACCTACTCTTTTGAGGCATTTAGATGGTAGAAAATAAATCTCCCAGGGATGCATTTTACCCTTGACAACCTTATAACCTAAGAATGAATATAAAACCTGTGCAAGTTGTAGTTAGAAATGAATCAAGTAGAAGTGGAAGATGATAAGAAAGAGAATATAACAAAGAATAATGGGAGTAGAAGTTCAGAAACAGGAGAAGAGGAGGCAAAATGCTGGAACTATATTAGAAAAACTTGTACAGGATCAGTGTGAAAAAAGAGAGGAGCGAGAAAGAACTCATTTCAAGCCCACAGTTGAATGTTGCTATTTCTACCCTGACAGACATTCAATACTGGGTTTATTCGAGACAGGTCTTGGTGCTATTACTTGGACGACAGAAAGCAGGCTAGTGGAGCTGGTCAGAAGAGTAGGTGGCTCTTGAACTGACGACATTTTAGAGGCAGTTCAACCATGGTCTGATTCCTAGGTTGTTACTCATTAATTATGTGACCTTGGGCAGGTTGCTTAGACTTTCTGAACCTCAGTTTCTCCGTCTGTAATATGGGGAACTAATCCTTATTTTACCTTGTAATTAAGGTTGAAATCTTTTCTTAGTTCAGTGTTTTAAAGTTGGAGAAACTGATTAGTTAAGAGCATGGAAAGATTTTAGAGCCAGAGACAGGGTTAGATTTGCATTCAAATCCCACCTTTACTACTTATTGCTTAAATTTGGGAAAGTTAAGTAATTTCTCTATGAAATAAGGATACCTCATAATTCTACAATGAAGATTGGATGAAGTGGTAAAATGGGATTTTCTTCTTTTTAAAAAGACCATATTCCTATTGTATATTTCCTTACGAGCTCCTATATATCCTTAGGTCAAGCAAATATTATTGCCCTTTGCTTTTTTGGGTCTTATAAAAAAGATATAGTTTTATTAAATAATGGTATTAACTTAGAGTTGCATGCTTTACTATATGCCAGACTCTGAGCTTGATAATGTGTTTGTACATAATTTATATAATTTTCACAACAACCCTAAAATGTAGATACTATCATAATTATTACTTTATGGATGGGAAAGCTGATGTTTAGGATATTAAATAACCTACACTAGATGACATAACTAATAAACCCACAAAGTTAGTTTTGATCTTCTAAGTACTATCCTACATGTATTCCATGTATATCTGCTATACTCTTAAGAGGCAGCTGCCCATTCCCTTCATACTGCTATAAAGTATCTAGCACATACCCAGTACACAATAGGTCTCAACAAATATGGGTTTTTTCTACCCTGCTGTGCACTTCCAGGGGTTGAGCTCTGGCCTAATGAAACCAACCGATATAGACTGCTTGCTAGAGCAGAGCAGAAAAGAAATGTCTGTAAATGAAAACATTTCTACATTCCTTCCTTTATAAATTGAGCAATAAATAATTCAAATTTTCAGTATAATGTAATTTAATATTACCTTGAAGTTTACTGTATTGTGAATTTTACTATGTGTCATAAATACACTAAATGGAATTCAGACAATTATGAGATAGGATTTTGGATGTGAAATGTTTCCCTCTTCGATTTTTTTTTATGATACAAATTATATGTGTATGTATTTATTTCCTGTGCCCCCTTCACTAGGCAAGGAATTTATGATTGGCTCCCTGTTATATGCACAATACCTAAAACAATACATATAATAGGTATTAAATATATTTTTATTCTATGCATGACTGAGTATAATGCTTGTGTAAAATATAGAAAAGTTACAATTAAATGTTATTTTTTATTCTAGCTTGGATTAAAAGAACAAGAAAGACTCCACCTACTATGGAGGTATGTCTACACAAGAAAAATATTCAAATAACTTGCTGTTTGTACTCCCCAGGAATACAGAGCAAGATTTTAGGAGATCCTAGTATCTCTTTTTTTATGATATTCCCAGTTGCTTATGTTTAATGCCTTTATCAGTTTGTTGAAAATAACCTTCTATTCTTGCATACCTGTTAAAAAACTAGTTAAATTTCAGGATGCTACCATCATTGAACTCTCTACCTTTTTTTTTTTTTAAGTTCTATTAGTGAACTACTATTCCCAAGTAGACTTCTACCTGTATTACTTTTACACTATGGTTAAGCAAGTTCTTTGAAAAGATAAGCAAAAATGGGCTAACTCACTAAGAAAAAAGGGGAGGAAACTCTAATAAATAGGATCAGAAGTGAAAGAGAAGTTACAACTGACATCATAGAAATTCAGGGGATCATAAAAGATTACTGTTAACATCTTTACTTCAATAAGCTGCATAACCTAGAAGAAATGGACAAATTTTTAGAAGCATGCAACCTTGTAAGACTGAATCAGGAAACAAAACAGAAAAACCTGAACAGATCAATTACAAGTAAAAGCTTTGAAAGTAATTAAAAGTCTCCCAAAAAACAAAATTCCAGGACCAGATGTTTTCACACGTGAGAAAAGTTGAAAAGGATGGAATGATCCCAAACACATTTTATGAGACTACTGTTACTCTGATACCAAAAGCAGACAAGGGCATCACAAAAATGAAAACTACAGACCAATATTGCTGATGAACATAGATCCAAAATTCCATATAAAAATTTAACAAACTGAATTCATAATATGTAAAAGAATTGTACATCATGATTAAGTTAGATTTATTTCAGGGATGCAAAGATGATTCAACAGCTACATCAATCAGTGCAATTCATCATATCAGCAAAAGGAAGAATAAAAATCTTATGATCATATCATTAGTTGCAGAGAAAGCATTTGATAAGATTCAACATTCACTTATGATAAAACCTCAATTTTTAAAAATAAGGATAGATGGAACATACCTCAACATAGCAAACGTTATATATGCCAAACCCATAGCTAACATACTCAGTAACAAAAAACTTCTGAGGTCAGCTACAAGACAAATCGGATGTCCACTTTCACCACTTTAAGGCAACATAGTATTAGAAATCCTAACTAGTGCAGTTAAACAGAAAAAGGAATAAGAGACTCAAAATGTGAAAATGACCCATACCAAGAAGACCAGAAGTAGTGTTGGGGGAAAAAGGAACCCTTGTACACTATTGGTAGGAATTTAGAACTGGTCCAGTCTATGGAAAACAATATAGGGTTTCTCAAATTTTAACAACAGATTTATCATGTGATTCTGCACTCGTCTCCTAGGTACCTATTTGAAGAATACAAAAACACTAATTTAAAGGGATTTATGCATTCTGTGTTCATGGGACACTATTTGTAATAGCCATGCCATGGAAACCTAAGTCCATAATGACACATGAGTGGATTCAGAAGATGTGGCATAAAGATACAGTGGAATACTATTAAGCTATATATGTACTATATAAACTATAAAAACTATCAAATCTTGCCATTTTTGACAATGTGGATAAAACTGGGGGGTTTATGCTAAGGAAAGAATTCAGGAGATAGATGTATACTGAATGATTTCACTTATATATGGAATAAAAAGAAACAAAACAAACAAAGGAACTGACAAAAGTAAACCAAAACAAACACTAGAAACCTGACTGCAGAAGTGTGGCAATGAGTAAGAGGTTATTAGGAGCATAATGGTGGGACGGGGCCCAATGAACTTGTTGGAGGATTATTGATGCTTTAGTCATTGGTGTGATGTGGTAACATACAGCTGAAGAGACATGAACTTATACCCCTAAATTATACACAGTGTTGTAAACCAATATTACTTCAGTAAAAAAGATAGTTTTTAAAAATTAATTAGTAGCACTACAGTAACATCAGAAAATAGTAAATTCCTTGATATAATTTAAGTAAATTTATTTAAAACATGGACATTTAAAGTTACAGAGCATTGGCGAAAAAAAAACCACCTAAATTAATGGAGAGATATATCTGGTCATGGAATTGTCCCATTGTCTTATTCAGTATTGCTAAGCTGTTACTTTTCCCAAATTTATCCATGCATCAGAATTACCTGGAATACTTTTAAGACACAGATTGCATGGCTCTTTCCCCAGAATGTTGATCTGTTAGGTAATAAGTAGGGCCTGAACATTTGCATCTATATTAAGTTTCCTGGTGATGCTGATATTACTGGTCTAGAACCCATACATTGAGAATAACTGATGGAGTCAATCAAATAAAAATCTAATTAAAATACCATCAGATTTATTTTCATAGAAATCAACATGCTTGGAGCCTCCCTGGCTCAACAGTTTAAGTCGCAGCACTATGAAGCTATTCGCAATCACTGCAGCACGAGTTCTATCCCCAGTCAGGGAGGTGACCTACATGACACAGCAGACCTCTGCTGTCAGGCCTTCTGCTCCCCTCAGCAGTGTGTTTCAATCTAGTCACCTGTTCTGCTCCCTACTCTGTCTATGATGAATCCTCTCACCCTCCACACCTCTGGCCTATGCCCCAGTTCTTGTATGCATAAATAAAAATAAATCTTTTAAAAAAAAATCAACATGCTTATTTGGAAATGCAAGGGACCAAAATCAGCTAAGAGCAATCATGAAAAAGGAGATGAAAATTAGAGGATTTAGACTGCTTAACTTAAGATTTTTCCCAAACTACAGTAATCAAGACAGTGATCCTACCATAGAAGTTATATAAATAAGTCAGTGGAAAAGAATAGAAAGTCTAAAAGTAGACACTACAGAACCATTTTTTTTTTTTAAACAATAGCACTGAAGTAAAACAGTGAAGAATGGAAAGTTTTCAGCAAATGATGCTAGGATTACTTAATATTCATAGAGAAAAAATAAACTTTGATTCCTACCTCACTTCATACACAAATATTATGGATTGGATCCTGTACTATACATAAAAACTAAAATTATAGCACTTCTAGAAAAAACATAGCATACTATCTTCATAACTTTGAAGTTATGAAAGGGGTAGACAGGAAACCAAAGCACTATCCATAAAGGAGAAACACTGATAAATTGTAATTAATCAAAATGAAGAACTAATGCTCATCAAAAGAGAACCTTAGGAAAGCAGCAGACTGGAAAAAAATAATCACAATACATGTTTCTGATAAGAGCTTGTGTCCAGACGATATAAAGAACACCTCAACTCAGTGATTTAAAAAACAAAGGCAAAGCTAATAAAAACCCAAGAATAACTACTAAGCCTATGATATTTAACATCACTAGTTATCAGGGAAACATAATGAGATAATACCACACACCCTTGAAAGTAGCTAAAACTGAGAAGATTTTAATGACCATAAACACAGCAACCATAACTTTCACACTGTGCTGCTTGGTGTGGAAATTATACTGCCACTTTCCTAAAACTGGAAATTTGTTACAAATCATACATAAATCTATCATAGGTCCTAACAGTTTCTCTCTTAGTCACTATGATGGCTAATGGAGTCAATTTTGGAGCACACTTCTTGGGAAACCTTGTCTAAAAGGTCTAATTTTGGCATACCATTTAAGGCCTCCTGATTTTGTAGCTCAGTTTTCTAACTTTGTCTCCTTACTGTTGTTATAGTCACTCTATTCTCTAAGAAACTTACTGTTTCTCAAGTTCATGTCTCCTCTCTCTCCCATCAGCTAGCATACTTAGAAGTTCATGCTCAATTCTCTTCAAAAGGGTCTTTTAAAGTCTGATGCTTTCCTCAACATTTTTTTCTTCAATTTCTTAGCTAGTAGAGTTACTCGTTTCCTGACATAACTATACTGCCTTAAACACCTGTTTATTCCTTGAGTTCAGTATTAGAACAATTTGTCCATCTTTCTGACATATTGTAAGCCATATAGCACAGAGATTATGTGTTATTCATTTGTATGCTATAAGCACCAAACACCATGCCTAATTCATCATTTATTTAGATAGGTTTTTATTGAAATTCTCAATGTGGTTTTTGTGACATGAATTTGAATTTCCAGTGCCAACTATAAAATAATCCTATAAACCTGGATAAATTTCCAGGTCGATCATTGTTTTTCCCATAGAAACTGATATTATACGCAGGTTACCAATGTAGTTTATACCTGTTCATCAATGCAGTGCAATTTGAATTAATATTCCACAAAATTAAATATGCAGACTTTTCCTAGTCTTAATTCTATTAGAACACATTTATAGCAAATATTTTGAAATGTTGCTTCTCCTTTCATACTAACAAAACACTAGGAAACAGAATGAAATTTTCTGTTTAAAATAAATTGTAAATGCATTGCCAAGTATTAACAAAATACATGACTCTGCAATAGGCTTACAACCTGTAGAAAAAGATACACTATTAGAACTTGCCTACTTCATTTTTAATATATAAGCTCCATGAAAGAGGAAGAGGAAATTCTAGAAACCAATAGAGAGTGGAGCTGGAAATGGTGATACTCTACACTAAGGAAAAGCTTGTTAGCTAGTAGGACCACACCTCATAATGCCTTATTTACATGACCATGTTCTCAAATCTGGGCTGGATTCAAGATTCAAACTGTCAACACTCTAGATGAAATCTAAAAGACATCATGATTCTAAAAGATATCACTGTGATAAAAACCACATGAGTTTGAAATAATTGCCAGAATTCCAATATATTAATTTACAGTAAGAATTTAAATTGGCATAGGAAAAGGCATAGGTTACCTGGTAAGTATGGCATTAGGATTAGTAAAGTTAAATAAAATAAATGTTTAATTGTGTTAAACCTAAAATCTACCCTGTACTGTCCATCTCATAATAGGAATGTCTGACACATAGGAATGAAAATATTTAAATAAAATTGGCCACAATTCCCTATATCTGTCTCTGTCCCAGGAGTAGCCTTATGGTTTGGAATAGAAAAAATTGCCACATACTGGCTAAGATTTGGACAGTGTTTTTATGGATTGCCAGCATTTGTCTCTACAACTCTCCCTTTTTCTTTGCTTCCAGATTCTGATTGGCATATCTTTTACTGTTATGACAGTTATGTTATGGTCGAATGTTGCTGGCCCTGGAGCTATTCTTCTACTCTTTTCAATAATGTGTTGATCTTGCAGTTTAACTTTCAGAGAATTTTATTTCTAAATTCTTTGAGTCCCATTTCACTGTGTTCTCAGAATAACTGACATTTATAAATGAGTTCTATGTCGGTATTACTAGGTTTATTTTTATAATTTATGGAATTAAAGTGTTTTAAGATTGACATTTTGCATATATAATCCTACTTTACTATTGACTTAAATTATATTGATGGAGTGCTTGCTTGTTATGTGGACAAAAAGGCCCTCACTCTAAACCTCACAATATCACTTTTAGGAATATGGTAGAAATGGATAAGAAAATTGCAGCATTATCATACAGTAGATTAGAACTTCATTCATTAAAAATGAATGAACTAGAGCGGCATATATCAACATGGATTAATCTCAGAAAATGATATTGAGCAAAAGGAGCAGGTCACAGAAAGTTTCGTGCAATATGAAACCATTCACATAAAATTTGAAAGCAGGGAAAGAATAATAGACTTTCCAGTAAAGGTAGTGAGTTAAACAGATGAGTTTACTTTCTTTTACAAGACTTATAATAAAAGTAAAGGGTTTCATTTTAAAAAGCATACACCTATAAACATCAAGAAAAGTTAAAGAGGTGACAACAGCAACAAAGTTGTAGTACTTGGGAAGTAGACAAAGAAATGTTAATAGATTTAGTGAAAGTGAGGAGAATGATTCCTAATCTGGTAGAGGCAAAAGTCTAGAAACAACTGCATTTAAACCATAGAATTCTAGAATGTTCAAATTGTCAGTGCTAGGAACTTTAAAAGTAGAGTTGAGGTTGGTGCTAAAAACTTGACTGAAAGTCTGCTTAAGAAGTGATTAGATGCTAACCAATAAATGTAGGGGAAATAATGGAATTGAAAAAAGTCACCATTTTCCAGCTCTCATAGTAATCATATATTGAGGAAAAAAAGCATCGTTGGATGCTAAAACCACTGGTTCCAATTTTGTTGGGGAACAAGTTATTTGTATTGTCTCAAGCCATCTTTCCAAAGATTATTTATTAATTACAAGGAGGAGAGGGAAGGTATTTTTATAGTATCTAAATGTGGCAGATACCGTCTTAACCAAGTGGTCAAAGTTGTGCCAAGTAGGACAGACTTGACATGTGTGATTTCCTGTATGATGATGAAATTGAGACATCATTCATGTAATATTCTTGCCAAAAATGCATAATGTTGATCATGAAAGAACTACCAGAAAGCCTAAATTAGGATACATATCATAAAACATCAGGCCTGTCACATCCGTGTCATGCACGATAAGGAAAGACTGATCAACATGACAACTAAATGTAACATGTGATCCTTTGTTGGGGAAAAAATCTTAGCCATAAAAGACAGTATTGGGGTAATTGGAAGAATTTGAATATGAGCCATGTATTAAATAAAAATATTGTATTTATGTTAAATCAGCCGGGGGGGGGAAGAAGCTGCTTAAATTTCTTTCTTGCAGTATACACTCAAATAACTGAAAATTTATTTATTGGAAAAGGAAAACAGCACAGTCTTTACAGAACTGATTTCCGGACAAATTTGAGAAAAGTTTCCTCTGTGTAAACAGATATAGTGAACACATACTATACTGTAAATGAGACCTTCAGATGTTTTTCCTCTTTAGGATCCCAGAACAAATAAAGTAGACATCTATGCATCAGTGGGGTAATTAGAGGAGATTTCTGGAGATTCAGAACAGTCAAGAAGTAGGACCTAAAACCTCAATTAAATTAGAATAAAACTAGGCCTCCCCTAGTGGCGCAGAGGGTTAAGCAACGCACTATGAAGCAAACCACAGCCACTGCAGCACGAGTTCGATCTGGGGTCATCAGAAAGTGCTTCTCTAGAAGATGACATCTCTTAGAAAATGGAAATAGGGCCTCCCTGGTGGTGCAGTGGGTTGGGCAACGCACTATGAAGCAAACCGCAGCCACTGCAGCACCAGTTTGATCCCTGCCACCAGCCAGGGAGGGGACCCACATGGTGCGGCAGACCTCTCCTGTTGTGCCCGCTGCTCCCCTCAGCAGTGTACTTCTGTTGATCTGCCTGTTCTGCTCCCCGCTCTCTGTGGTGAATCCTCTCACCCCCCACACCTCTGGCCTGTACCCCGGTGCTTGTATGCATAAATAAAAAAAAATTAAAAAAAAAATTAGAATAAAACTAAGTTAACAATCATTACCTTTGGCATCAGGGCTTCCAGTCAGATTTATTCAAAAAGGTCCAACATCTAAGGAAAGACAGAGACCCAAACAAATAAACAGGAAAAGGCAACTTGGATAAAACATACTTCTAAAAAACTTAAATTGCTACCCTCAATGGTAAAAGATAGTGTAATCATGAAATAAAATAATGCTACATAAGAGAAGGAAATTCCAATGAGCAAGAGTTCTTAGAAAAATAAACATATAACAGACATAAAATATTAACAGAGGAGTTAGAATTTTCTGTTGAATAAACTTTCTGAAACAGAGCAGAAAGAATAGAGAAAACAGGAAAGAAAAGAAAGTTAGAGGACAGCACCCTAGAAGCCATAAAAAAGCTGAATCATAATGCCTTTGACATTCTGACAGTTCGTTGGGTTCCAAATCTAGAATTCTAGACTCTGTTATATTAGGTAAACATGGGAGTAGACAAAACATTTTTCTAGACATTATAGAAGTAGCTCCTAGAAAAGCCTTTCTCAGGAAAGTACTACTAGAAGAGTAGCAAAGAGAAATGGAGGTTGTGGGGAGTGAGGCCCAAGAAACATAGCTATACTTTTAGGTAAAGGATATTAAAGCATGAAATGCCACCAGTAGGTGAGAGGCTATATGAGAGATTTTTTTTCTGCAAAAGATGAAATAGAATATACCCATAGTTCTGAACCTGAGCTCTGAATTATAAATTAAGTACATGTGAGATTGAGTTATAAACAAGTACATGAAAAGTAAATATAATTCATTTATTATCTCATTTTCTTACTTGGAAAAGGAAAAATAATCTTTTTTATTAGATTTATTTAATTGTATTTGACATCATTTATAGTTCCCAGGGAGTTCCCACTACCATTTCACCCGTGCTCCATCACCTCAGTCCCTTGTGCTCTTTATGCCCTCATCCCTGTCTTTGCCCTCCCCTTCCTCCACCCCACCATGATCCCTTTGGTTTATCTTTGACCTTTTTATCTTATTGAGTTTTTTGTTTGTTTGTTTGTTTGTTTTTGGTTGTAATTGCCCAAGGAAAAATAATCTTAGTATACTAGATAACCTATTGATAGTGTTTAAATACAATAATGTAAATATTGACAATTGATCTATGACTATCTTGAGATTATTTGGTTACAAGAAAGATGGCATACATCCACATTCTAAATAATAAATTAATATTTAATATACAGTGCTCAAAACCAAAAAATAAAGAAGCTATAAGAATATTATTTAAATATTATGGAGGGCTTAAGGCAAAGTACCTTACAGCTGTCACTTTATAACTGTCACTTTATAGCTCCCTGGTTTGACCTGTACTATATGCATAAACATACCTTTAAAAAGATATAAAGTAGTTCCTTCTGGGGAGGGTGAAATATTATTTTTCATAATAAGCCTCTTAGAATAATGTGACCCTATAAATTATGGGAATATTTTAATTTAAAAATAATCTACCATACTATAGATGAGGGGTAGCAAACATTTCCTTCACTGCACCAGATAGTAAATATTTTGGCTTGTGAGCCAGGCTCTCTTGCACCCATTTAATTCTGCCATTGTAGCGTGACAGCATTTATAGATGCTATAAGCATGTAAGTGTGGCTGTGACCAATAAAGCTTTATTTACAAAACAGGTGGCAGGTAAATCCTTGTTTACCAGCCTCTGCTCTGGACCAGCCGTTTTCAAATCTTGAAACCTGTACCACTGGGTACACAAAGACTTTCTATGGGCTATCTTTAAAGATTAATTTCTACATTCTCTCTTTCCATGTGTAGTCTTTCTGAAAAATGATCTACCTGAGAAGGCCTTCTGGTCTTTCAGTTCTCCTTTCCAACTTCTTTCATAATCATCTGTCTCCCACTTTTCCAAAAAAAAAAAAGCTTACCCCTCATTGATAATAAATCTTACTATGGTACATGGCCTTGGGGTTTAAAAATCTCCAGGACATCAAACAAAGAAACTACTGGAAAGTGAATTTCTCCTGAGGGAGAGTCCCCTGAGAGCAAAGCAGAGGAAGCTTCAATAAAAATGATTGAAGAGGACAGCGTATTGCTTCATCGAAGTGACAACTCATGGCAAGACTCCATTCCCATAGTTTCTCTCTCTACCTAGGAAGTGAGCTAGTTATCCATTTATTTGTCTTAAAATTAAAACTCACAAGTGAGAAAATTGTCATGGTAGTGCTACCATGTAAAGTAAATAACATATTTACTTGATTTACCATGTCAAGTAAATAACATATTTACTTGAATTTAAAAATTAAGTCAGACTTTTCCTAACAGACAATATGTCAGATTTGGCTGATGAGGTTTGAGAACTGACTTTGCTGATAGTTATATGGTTATATTCTCTGTAAGTTGAATAGGCTAAACTGCAGCTCCAAGGCTTTGAAAAATATATATATTTAAAGTACACATTCTATATGCAATAATCTGGAAAGTACATTCCTTGCTATTATTTAAGCATCAAGTTAAATGTGTTAGATGGCACATAGTTCTGAAAAGTCTTAGGAGATATGTGCAAAAATTTAGAAAATTGTTATTATTGCTTATGTATATATATAAAGATGTAGTAAAGGTATAAAAACATGAATGAAATTTAGAGTAGTTATCTCTTGTGAAGGAAAAGTGTGGAAGGGGGTCACAGGGTTTTGATCACATCTATAGTGTTTTATTTCTTAAGTTGGGCACTTGCATATATACTATATTTAATTAAAAAGAATACTATGAAACTTTGGTAATCATATATTTTTAAGAGAACTTGGTGGTTCTCTGATAGAAAAGAAGATATTCAGAATAAACTGAACAATAAAATACTTGACATTCTGATATACCAACCATGAAATTATAGCAATACGCATAAGAAACAATCTTATGCTTAGTTTTTAGAACTTCTTATTAAAATTTTACTTCTTATTTAGTTGCATTATTCATTCACATATCATTCATAGCACATATCAAACACCTGATATGTGCTAGTAGCTATTATAATTTCCTGTAGGCATCTTTTGGTATATACTAACCTATCCTAGATATCATAACTCTGTTATGTTTAGACTTTGTTTTTCATGTCATATTTTCTCCTATGACTAATTCAGATTAGTTTGATTCTTTAGGGTTGCAAGGAAAAAACATTTACATATAGGAGCATTATGTATTAAGTTGTACAGTCACCCTAGGATCTTTGATTTTTAAGACTGGAAAGGGTCTTGATCAACATTTTATTCTTCATTTAGCTACCAGCACTACTATCCCTCAGCTGATAAGGTTGAATGGATTTACCACCACCACAACAAAAGGTCCCTGTTGGATAGTTTTATGCCAATCATTTGACCTCCTTTACACCTAACCCTTTTGTGTCTGCCTTTGATCAGGCAAAGATGAGACTTTTTCTTCTTCAGGAGTGTCTGATGGTCTATAGTTAGTACCTGCCAGTAGAGCTGTTGGGTAATTTTGTTACTCTCAGATATGGCCTATCCAATGACCTCGACTTTTTCCCATTGTTTTATTTATATTTATTTATTTTTAATTAATTCCCCTTCCCCTTTACCATCTCCTTCTTCTCTTTTCCCTCCTCCTCCTCCCTGTTTCGGATCTGTGGTCAGCATTCAAGGGTAAGGTTAAAGTTTGCCTTTGACCCTTTGTCTGGTTTCTTTATATTCCACCTATGAGTGATACCATCCAGTATTTATCTTTCTCCTTCTGGCTTGCATGAGTTTGTCTTTTTTGGCCATTGATCTAATATATACATAATGGAATACACACACACACACACACACACACCATCTTGTCCACTCATCTGTTTTGGGGCATTTAGGTTGTTTCTGTATCTTGGCTATTAGAAATAGTGCTGCAGTAAACCTAAGAGTGCGGGTTTCCTTTTTCCCCCTTGTTTTTGTGTTCTTTCAGTAGAAAACTAGGGTAGAATTGTTGGATACTGTGACTGATTCATTTTTTTTTTTAAATATTTATTTTTTTTAAAGATTTATCTATTTATGCATACAAGCACTGGGGTACAGGCCAGAGGTGCGGGGGGTGAGAGTATTCACCAGACAGAGTGGGGAGCAGAACAGGCAGATCAACGGAAGCACACTGCTGAGGGGAGCAGCGGGCGAGGCAGGGCGAGGCAGGAGAGGTCTGCCGCACCATGTGGGTCCTCCCGCCTGGCCGGCAACAGGGATCGAACTCGTGCTGCAGTGGCTGCGGTTTGCTTCATAGTGCGTTGCTTAACCCACTGCGCCACCAGGGAGGCCCTGTGACTGATTCATTTTGAGTCTTTTGAGAAACCTCAACACTGCTTTCCATAGAGGCTAGACCAGAGTACACTGTTAGTGGATATGTAGACTGCTTCATTGTTTTAAATTAATATAAATGTAACTTTTTAGAAATAGAAATAATATTTAATACAAATTCCATGACTTTCTGCACAACTCTTAATTTAACAGGTTAATTTACCCAGGCAAACATTACCTAACAATTGCGATATACTTAATATTTTGTATTCTGGTGTTTCACTTTAGCAATAAATGAATAAACATTTGAAATGTAGTACACTATACTTTAGACAGTTCTATATACTTTGATATTGACTTCTTTGTACAAACTAAGAATATGTAAAATGTGTCATACTTCTCTGAAAAAATATGGTAAAAAATGACACTGATTCATTAGAATGTTTTGATTTCTTAAATCTTGTAACCAATAAGCTGTCCTCCCTCTCTAACAGTAGCTACTTATTACTTGTGTCATTATATAAAAATTATTTGTATAAAAAATTGTGCTAGTTTGGTTCATAAAGTCTTTGTTTTTCAAAACATTAATTATAAGTTGGTCTTACTAAAAAAGTAGTATCTCAAATTTCAAACATCCTACCTTTCCTAGTCTAAAAGGGTTACCTTTTCATACCCCTATACAAAACTGAGGTCTCAATTTGAGCTTTGTTTATTCTTAGCATATTTTTCCCTCTACTTTTACTTTTATATGACTTTTAAGGAGCAGACTATAAAGAGTTATTTTTAAGTTGCATATAAAGTGCTATTATTCATTGTTCTTAGATATGTTTCTCAGGGTCTTTTGAGATTCATCATAACTTACTAGCTGCATATTAAAAAGTATATAGAATTAGTTCTGAATAGGTAGGCTTCTAAGTCATATCATTAGTCATTAAGACAAATCCCATTTAGATTTTAGAATTGGGCTTACATCCAGAGTGAAAAAATTAAGGGAGTTAGGCTAGGTGATAGGGTTTTTATCCACACTTTTCCTCAGTTATCTCACCAAAATATTTTCTGTAATTTTCCTTTTATTATTCTCAGACTGGAGAAGCAATACTTTTCTCCACAATCTAAATTTTTAAAAAATAAATTGCTTCTGGATTACTTTTATCAGATATAATATGATTTCTCTAAGCGGGGGGGAAGAATAATGGTGCTTAGCAAAATTGTATTGACTATATTTGGTGATGTACCATCAAGGATACCAAGCCACAGTTGATTGCTTCTGACTTAGTTCAAACAAGTTATCACAATTAGCAATGACAATGTAAATGTAACTCTAATAAGTCAGTTGACTTAGCCTGGTTCCCATTTACTTCATATTCATATGCATTACCTTTATAAACACATTGTGTGAGAATGAGTTATAAAAAAGAAGAAAGTTATAAAATATACCATGTAATCTTAACTCTTGCTATTTTTTAAAATAAGGAAATCTGTGTGTAGAAAAATAGTTGAAAGGAAACAAGTACTTAATTATAATGATTATTTGGGTGGTGATTGGTCTTATTTTCTTTATGCTTTTGTGCATTTTATGAATTTGATATATAAGGGCAACATCTCTATAATTAGAAAAAATATTTAAATTTTAAAAGAAATATAAGAATGACAACTCAATGGTTTCTGCTTCTCAGTGATCTGACAATTGGTCTTAAAGGACATAATGAGGAAGAACTTACCATAATATCCACTTCTGAGCCTTGGGCTGTACCTTGATTTCCTTAATTTAGTACCAATCTCTTGTGCATTATTCACCTAAAACCTTGAAACTGACTTATTCTGTACTCTGGGAGAAAACTACATTATCTAATAAGCTGAAACCAACATGGAGAGTCAAGAAAAATGAAGAAACAGGAATATATTCCAAACAAAAGAACAAAAGAGTCACCAGGAAAAGATTTTACATAGACGGACATAGGTGGTTTACCTCATAGTTTGAAATAAGAGTTATAAAGATATGCACTGAAGTCAGGAGAGAACAGCACATAAACAAAGGGAGACTCAACAGAGAGAAAGCACTAAAAAGTGCCAAATAAAATTCACAGCACTGACAAATACAATAACTAAATTGAAAATCTCAGTGGAAAGGTTCAACAGCATACCAGATCAGTGAGAGTGCAGAATCAGAATCAATCAACTTGAAGACAGGGCAGTGGAATTCATTCAATCATAGGAGAAAAAAATAAAAAATAAAAAACAGTGAAGATGTTTTCAGGTACTTATAGAATACCACCCAGCACACCAAAAGTTGTGGGAAAAGTTATTTTCATTCCACCATAGGTGCAGGTATGAGCTGATGTTGACTCTTTAGAGAGTTTTCCAAATATATGGTAATCTTTAATGTTGTAGTTTCAGTACTGAGAAGGTTTTCTAAGGAATGATCTGCAGTGTGTTAAAATTTTATACAACTATATTATTTGTAGCATTGTAAAATATGAAGTATCCTAAACATCCATCTATAAGAGAGTGAGTAAATAAAGTGTTACCTCTGCCCAATGGAATATTGGCATTTATGCAGCCATTGAGAAGGATCGTGTCCATCTACATATTGACACAAAAAGATGCCTGGAAAGTACTAAATTAAAAGTAGTTTATAGAATAGTATATATAATGCATATTATACGTATACTTTTGTAAATTAGTTACATTATGTTCATATAGTAAATGTATGTATGAATAAGGAAAATCTATATTCCAGACTTTTAATATTGAATTTAAAGTTACATTCTATTTACATTTTCTACTTCATGGATACCTGTTTTTTTAAATATCAGTATTTGTTTCAAGATGCATTTTATAGAAAAAAAAGTTATTACCATCTTGAGAAAAGAAAAACATTAATCCATTTGCAGATATTCCCACATTATTTCAAGTTTCCTGTTTCTTAACAGACCCAAAGGACAGGCTGATTAATTAGGAAGGATATGGCAACAGTAGACAGTCACCTGTTAGCTTACAGTCACTAGCTGTGCTATTTGTTGGTTTATCATTTGTTGCTTTCTACTAGAGCTTAAGCTTCATGAGAGCAGGAGCTGGGTTTTGTTTCCATCCTTTCTCTAGGATCTGCTGTAAAACTGTGACTCAGGGTAGGTGCCCAGTAGTATGGAATGAGTGTGTGGATAAAAGTGAAAGAAAGAGGTGCCAACCTAGGTCTCTCGGTAGGTGCCATAGTAAGCCCCTCATTCCTTCTCTACCCTTGATTTTCTTTTTCTCTTATTTCTCAGTGAACATTTTGCTACCTTCCCTTAAGTCCCATGAGAATTTTCACTCCCTGTTTCTCTGTCAGTTCCAGGACATCCTTGAGCCTCCCTTTCATGCCTGACGGTAAGCCAAAGGCATGCTTGGCTCCTGAGCCAGTACTGATCCCCTCTTGAGCTCACCCAATTGCCTGATCTTTAAAACGCACTCTGTAACCCTAATATTCTGATCTTTTCACTTTCTCTTCAAAAAGATGTCATAGTGGTTCCTCTTTTAATCTTCCCACCTTCCCACAATGTCATTTCGAATGGTGTCATCAGTTACTCCTCATTTGGGAATTCCACTCCCTCCCAGTGTGATTGCTGCAGGTAGCCCCAGTAGTCTCTCAGTGCTACTCACTTTGTCTAAGTGGATGTTATTGTTATTGTTCCTGAGGTGGTGGGTGTTAGCTAACTGCCTAGTTCTAGTTTGCCACATGGTCCCCTTTCCCCAGCCCCCAACCCTGCCCACACTTTCCCAAGCCTATCATCTTATTTCTGTCTGCTCCATCCCAAAACAGAAGGGAAATGCTTGAATGTTTTTGGAGTGGGGGAAGTGAGGCCCTGTTGCATTTGACCACTTACCCATGGTCCTTCCCTCTGTACCCTTGCCTCTTTGGGGAAGTAGCACCAGCAGTTCCTCAGACAGGCCAGCAGTTTGCTTTCAAGTTTCAGTTAGTCAAAGATGCTATGGATGATGTATTGTATTCAGTCACATTGTATTTTTTTAATTGCAGATGTGCTAAATGATCTTTATACTGGGGCTATAACCATCATTGTAACACTTACTCTGAAGGAGGACAGTTTTTATGTCCAAAATAATTGACTTATTATATTTTCCTTGATATATTATTATATTTTTCCTTGATATTTACCTTGATGCCTTCATAAGATAGGAACTTTGTATTTGGGCAGTGATATATTTTATGTCAAACACTTTCTGGTTGACAGGTGAAAAGATTGACATAGAAAAAGATTTAATTTTTTCTTAATTTCCAAATGAGCAAACTGAGTCACCTTTATCACACTGATAGTTTATGAATCCAAGGGAATAAATAAATTGCTGCCAATTTTATCTCACTTTCTAGGTTCTTAAGTCTTTCTCAACATTGTAAAGTCTGTAAGTCTTTCAGAATCAGAACATGTTTTATTAACGATGGAATATGATTTATTCTTGACTATCAGCTATTTAAGTTTAGAATTGAATTTGTAACACAATAGCAAAATACAGAGTTAGCCTACTCCTACAGAAGTGAGCAAAGTGTACATACAGAGCCAAATTAATTCACTCAACAAACAATAGATTGAGCACCTCTTATGTGCTAGGTAGGCTTTGTTCTAGCCAATGAGTATGGGAGAAAGAGTAGAGGAAGCAGGTAGAAAGGATAGTGTGAAAATAGGAAATTTGGCATAATTCACAGGGATACTTGAAATAGTAAATATAGATATAGAAATAGTAAATATGACATAACAAAAAACTAGAAATAATCCAAATATCTGTTATTAAGTCATGGTATTCACCATATTCTTCCCAGCTGGGAATTGAGTCCTTTCTTAAAGAAGGATCTGATCAAAATATCTCCTTGTCTGCCATGACAAATTTGGGCTTTGTGGAAGAGGTCAGAGGTAGCTATAAGGACATGAGATCAAGGAGGACCGAGGAGATATAATTAAGAGGTGAGAAATACTGTTGGCAGTGGAGCTGGAGAGAACAATATAATTCAAGGTTCATTTTGGAGACAGAACTGATAAGATTTAATACTTGGAGTTAAGGGAGAAATGGGAATCCTTTTAGTAAATGTACACAGTTGTATAAGGGAGGTTGTTTTAGCAGCTGCTGGCTTCTCCTCATGAAGATATCCCAGTAGCTTCTTCTTCTCAAGATCCTGCCCACTGATGTGCATTTGATCTTTCAGAGAGGCTACTCTGAGAGTATGGTAGTTCAGTGTTGCCAGTTAACCACATGGCCCCCATTCTATATACACTTAGTAAGTAGGGTGTCACCTTGGAGCTTCTGTCTTAGCATGTAATGAGAGGGAATAGGTTGAGGCCTGACTGAAACAAGGCTGACCTCTTCAGGGAAGCACTGTTCTGGCAGCAATAGACTGAGCCCAGCTGTATGCTGAACCCCATGTGGGGCATGCTGAGAAGTGTGAAATGAGCAGTGGAAAACATAATGGAGACCGAAGTTTCAGTCAAGTTTAGGTTAATTGTGTGACTCCAGGCTAGTCTTCTAAGCCTCAGTGGTCTTTGGAGATACTTAGTTTAGAAACATTAGACTTCCAAGTGAATACATCAACTAGAGAGCTGAATATATAATTCTATAGCTTGGGGAGTGGTCAGCCTGCAAATATAAATTTGAGACTCTTCAGTCTATATAGGAACTATTTAAATTCATAAAATTAGAAACAATCACTTATTATTTAGGGAGAAAGTAGAAAATGAAGCAGGCCTAGAATTGAGTCCTGAAACACTTCCGTATTCAGAGGTTTGGCCCAGAAGAGTAACAGTTATATACAAGATATTTTAATATTTTACAGAATATCAAATAAGGAATTTTAAAGTAGAATTCCCTCTCTTCCTCTCTTACTATGGTTCATGGCATTTTTTGCTGCCAGTAATCAGAAACTTGGAATTGTTCTAGTCTTTTTCACCTTCATATTCTTGATTCCTAAGATGTTTATTCTTTTTATTATCTTAATCTGTCTTTTCCTCTCCATCTCAAAATCACTGCTATCTTGGAACCTGCTGTAATGATTTCTTACTTGAGTCTCTGCAGTAGCATCCTAATGGATTTCTTTACTCCAGTCTTACCCTCTCTGATTCAATTCCTACAACTGCCAGACTCATTTTATTTAAAATGTGGTATAAACATGTAAGTTTCCTGATATGGTTGCCAGATTTCACAAATACGAATAAAGGGCACTAGTCGAATTTAAATTTCAAATAAACAATGAATAGTTATGACTGTAAGTTATATCCCGTGTAATATTTAGGATATACTTACACAAAAAAATTACTTCTTATCTGAAATTCAAATTTAGTTGGGCATCCTACTCTTTTCTGCAAATCCTACTCTTGTTTCAAAATCCAAAATATTTCACCATGCTTTTCAGGATAAAATCTTAATGTCCTAACACTGCACTGTAAGATTTGGCAT
Source organism: Galemys pyrenaicus (assembly GCA_019455555.1). Classification (NCBI taxonomy): domain Eukaryota; kingdom Metazoa; phylum Chordata; class Mammalia; order Eulipotyphla; family Talpidae; genus Galemys; species Galemys pyrenaicus. Next base: position 3,312,117 of record JAGFMF010011684.1, read on the forward strand.
GTTCTGACCTATACCTACCATATGAACCCCTTCCAGTGTTTTGAATTTTCTGCGCTGCTTTACTCTCCCCTACCTATGAATGTGTACTTAACTCCTCTCAGGTCTCTGCTAAATTCCTATTGTTAAGACTCAAGCATCACCTCCAGGTAATCATTTCTAACTTCCTGTTCTCCACCTTTTAATACTAATAAGACAACAGCTTTTCTTCAATGGTCTCATAATATTATTTTTTTTAATATTATCACAGAACTTAGCATGCAGTAATTTAATTTTTTTTGTCTGTCTCACTTCCCTACATTATTTGAGCTCCTGAGGACAGAATAAAAATTGTGTTTTAGCTATAAATCCTTGAAACTCAGTGAACTCTCTATATATGAATGAACCAGTGAATTAGTGAATGAGAAAGTAGGAAAGAACCCATGAGCACTTGTCACATAACTGGCCATCGGTGCTTACTTAACTCTTGTTACAGCAAATCACTTCTTTTCTTGTCCTCTCTATACTCAAGGAAGCTCCATAAAAGTAGGAGCCAGTTTTGTTCTCTGCATTCCCCAGGGTATTGAATTGTCATTGCTCAATATATATCTTCAGGTAAAAGAAAGAAAGAAAATGCATGCATGAATGAATATACCTTGCAGAGTTCCCAGTTTTGCTGTTCCTTGAAGTGTCTTGCAATGAGGTCCTTGGAAGGGCAAATTTCAGCTAGGACATTTTTCATTTTGTAGGGCAGTTTCTGTGAAGCTGGAGTTGCAGCTTCTCTAACTCTATGCCTCACCTCTTTTTATTCAACACCTCTTCTTCTCTCTTTAACCTAAGAGAGAAATCTTCCACCATAACAGCTGGCTCATAACAGTTCAATAAATATTAACAGTCATTCACAGATGAAACCACCTTGCTCCTCTGGGACTTCTATGCCATTTCTTTTCCACTCCTGGGAACTTGATATTGCCTTTCCTCCCAGGGATAACAGTCTCTTCCTTGCCTATACAAGAGATAAGATTTTTTTTTTGTCTCCCATCAGGGAATTTCAATTAAATAGGATTAAAGTTAAGTGACTCTAATTTTTTTATTAATATTTAATTGCTAGATTTCTTTTTCAATTAAATAATTATTTCTTTACACTCACAGGTCTTTTTCCACATATATGGGACAGCAACCCGATGCTCTCATTCTAACCTTATTTTATTAAAGGAAATACCACCTGCAAAACTATTAATGACTTGAGCTCTATGACTACTTCATTTTAGTGACAGTTTGAGATTTAATAATTAATCTGGCCTGAATTCAAAGGAAAAAAACTGAATGCCAGAAATGCCTAACCAACAAAGAATATAAACAAACCTTACAATTGTCCCCTCAAATAGCAAGAATCATTGAGATCCACTTCTTGCAATTAGAAATGTTTTGAAAAATATACAAAAGTTCAAAAACACATGTCATAAAAACCAAAGCCCAGTGTACATTTTCATTACTGTAATTGATCAAAGGATGTATGCAATAGATTTGAATATGAATAAATTAAATGTGACACTGATTTGGCAGAGCATGCTAGTGATTGGCAAGAATACATAGCAGGAGCAGCTTCTGCTAAAGCAAGACTCACTTGGTTGTTTCACGCTAATAGATTTCTTAGCAACCCAATGCTATCATTCTAATCTACACTATCATTTTTTTACCATTTTGGTTTTTAGCGCCACCCAAGCAAGATTAAATTCATTTTGATTATTAATCTAGTAGGCATTGCTTTGGGTGTGAACACAAAGTACTTACTTTCATGTGACCCAGTCACTTCCCTCCATCTTTTTAATTCTGCATAGATTGAAAAATGGTGATCTAATAACTTATTCTTTTATCCTGGCAGTTCAACTTGTAGAACTAGAAAATGTGGTTTAATTAAACAAGTTGACAATGCTTTCAAGCTTAGGCACTACTATCACATTTGCTAGACATGAATTGCTTCTTGCTATTTTACAAAACCAACACCTAAAAAGAGAATATTGAGCTTAAAACATTTTGTAAGAGTTGTACACCAAAATCCCATTATAGTGATTTCAATTGTGGGATAGGAGGAAGAGGAAGGGTGTGGTATATTTTAGAAAACTACATTCTGAATGAGACTATTTTACAGTAACCAAATGTTTGAGGACCTGGAAAAAAAGGTAGAATACATACATATATTTTATGATACACTTCTTTAATATCTGACATCATGCTCCTCTGGAATTTAGTATTAACAGATGATCTCCATTTGATCTCCTTGTGAATTCCAAGTTTACATATATAACGATGTTCAATTTTAAGTACAAAACATATCCCAACATAAAATTTAAGTACAATTTAAAATTAATTCAATAGTACCTAATGTAATTTATTAGTATGTGTTGTTAAATTATGGGCAGAAACTAATGGAACTATCAGAGTCAAATATATTTATACTGTGTATAGCTGTATATACATGTCTGGAGGGGTGAAAATGTATGGATTGGGGTAAGTGTATTTGGTAATTTAAATATTTTAGAAAGTTTATTTTGTCTTTTATTGTTCTATATAATATGACTTGATCACTATGAAATGGTCTTGGTTTTATTTCCACAGAAGATTAAAAAATAACCAGTGACACAGGCAATTTCCATAGGACTCCAAAGTGTATGTTTGCCCTTGAATATAATAAGCTTTCTAACAATTAGATACTGTTAAATTAATTTTAAACTGTACTTCAGTTTTAAATTAGGATATGTTTTGTACTTAAATTTGAATGTTGTTACATTCAAATGTTGTTACATACTTGGAATTCACAAAGAGAGCAAACGGAAATCATTTGTTAACACTAAACTCCAGAGTAGCATGGAGTCAGATATTAAAGAAGAAATGAGTTACAATATGTATGTATACATACATATATATCCTTCTGCCTTTTTTTCCTGACTGTATTCAGTTTTAAAACAAACTTTATAAAACCATAAAAAATAAAGGAGTGACCATTTGCTCCTAGACCATTTCCAGTTCTATCATATGTCTTACAAAATAACTTTGAAGTTTATTATTATGTTTAACATGAACCATCAGCATCACACATACAAAAGAGCTATAAGCTAACATGTTAGTAGATTGCATTCTTAAGCTTCATTTTGATCTGTTTTATCAATAAAAAATTAATAATCTTTTGTTTTTTCCACATGCTACAATTTGCAACTTTGAATAAAAAATAGCTACCAAAAGGCCTCTTTAGCAGGTCTCTTAGCCAAGTGGTGGCATTTCATAGGACTTGAGCTGTAAACTTCTGGGGGCTTGAATAGACAACAAACAAAAATAATCATTAACTTATCTATACTACAGAAATATTGGTCAACTTGTTAAAGGCATCTGAGCTTTTTCTTGTTTTTTTTTTTAATCTTCGTGATGTAATCTTTTATAAACAATGATAATTCATAATTTAACATGAAAAAATAAATAGATTCAGACACTTAATACATAATACTTTCAATAATGAATTTGTTTGCTTTCCCAATATCAAGTTTCCATAAACAACTTAAGCCTAATAGGCTAATTTGCTCAAACTGGGCACTCCTACAGACTGTCGAAATGAGAGAGATTACCACAGAACAATAGTCATCATAAACAATACATTTACAGAAATTTTGAAGTAATAAATTTTGGTATCTCTAATGCTTCAGTATTCCACACCAGGGGAATCTTTGATGTGACCTCAGAATGGGTCACATGTATGGCTTTCTAGTTGTCAGCTCCACTAGTCTCAGCTTTAAATGAAGGAGTGCCATTGTTGAAATACTGCAAATCCCAGGCCAGGGGAGCCAGTTATGTGGCTGGAAGGTCTAGTGGGAATAAGAGGGAATAAGGCATTGCCTGCATCCCAGGCAGTGATATTATTTGGAGGGGTACATGTGGTCTCAACAGTCCTCTTGCCTTTCGGGCTGTACTTCTCAGTGTAGTATAACTGACATCTTTGCCAAATCTGAGAAGTCCTCTTGGTGGGGGTATAATCATGATAAGTCAAAATCCATAGCAGTAGCTTTAACAGTGTGATGATGCTCTTCATGTGCTCCAAGAGCCTGGAGTCAGTGAACATAAAGCTCCAGGGTATCTGGCACCTAGCAGAATATCCAAAAATCTAACATTTCTCCCTGCCATGAAGTCCTTCATTTCTCACTCTTTTGTGTAGATTCAAGTTTCCATCTTGCATCATTTTCTTTCAGCCTGAAGTACTTCCCTTAATATTTCTTATAGTAGAGGTTTTCTACTGACAAATTCAACCTTTGTCTGAAAAATGTTATCATTTTTGAAGGATATTTTCACTGGATATAGGACTCTAAGTTAGTGATACCAGGCAGCAAGGGACACTAAAACCAGCTAAGGACACTGTCCAGATAGTTTACCGGTCACTGTCTGAGTTTTTCACCCATATGCACAATTGCAAGACTACTCAGGATCAAGGAACAACAACAGTGGGATTTATTTAACAAATTAGAGAAAAATAAAGAGCTGAGGTCATAAATGGCCATTTACTTCACCTGAAGCAGTGTCCAGTGTTTTCAAGTCCTAAACAAAAGCAGCTAAGATGGTGTCTTCTGGCCACTGAGGATGCAGAGCTCTTCTCCAAAACAATAGGCCACATGTCCAAGATGGTGTTTTCCTGCCACTGTGGACATGCAGCAGCCAGACTGTATATTGGCCAGGTGCCAACTCACAAAGACAACAGAAGACACAGGAAATGTCAGGAGATGCTCCCACAGCTGCTGAGATGCCCCCAGCATAGCACCAAACAAGTGACACTCAAAACATCAGGTGCAGCAGCTGAACGACCCAACAAACACCTACACTCACGCAACTCAGAGGCGCCTGCTCTGGGTCTTCGCCTTCTCTGCAAGGCTGTAACAGCAGCAAAACCCGGTACAGTTTCACTTACTCAGCTACTTGCAAAGCCTCTGAACTTTTCCTCTCTGAGTTTGGCTGCTGAAGGCCTCTCCATGTTCAGAGGCCCACAACAGCCTTCTGGAAGATCAATGAGGTGGGAGCTGAAATCACTGACCTTGAAAACACTGAATCCCAAACACTGAATGCTCAAAGACTGAAGCCTAAAGACTAATAATCTGTGGCTGCTTCTCCAGCCCCTTATATTTTTTATCAGTTGCTCCACCCCAAATGCAATACTTTTAGCATTTTCTCTGATGCTATCTATTCTCAACAGCAGCGCCCTCCAGGAGGCACCACCTATAAATCTTTGGCTTCAGCCTTCAGTTACATTTAGCAGTTTTTCTTTTCTCTCAGCACATTAGTCTTTCCATTATTTTATATATTTCATTGTTTCTAATCAGAACTCAGTAGTGTTACTTTGTCTCTCATATAAGTGTTATTTTTCTGAGGCTGATTTTAAGATTTTATCATTTGATTTTAGTAATTTAATTCTGATATTCTTTGGTTTTATATTTATCCTGAATGGGTTTTTATGCATGTCTTAGAAATGTACATTTACTTGTTTATATGTTTTGGATATATTTATTCATCATTTTGTCTTCTGTCTTCACTTAGTGTGACTCTAATTACATGTGTGGTTAGACTGCTTGATATTGTCCCAACTCACTGAGACTTTGGTTCGGTTTTAAACCATTTTTTTCTTTCATACTTCAGTGGATAGTTTCCATTGCCTTATTTTCAGATTTATTGTTTGTGTGTTTGTTTTTGCAGTATCTAATCTGCTGCTAAGCATATTCATTACATTTTTCATCATTTATTTTTCACCTCTAGAAATTCAACTTGGTTCTTTTTAATAGCATCTATTTTCTCTTTTGTTCATTTTTCTTTTAAGTCTTTGAATTATTTGTAGTAGTAAATTCTCTGTTAATTTCATCATTTCTGTCATGTTTGAGTCTGCTGACTGGTTTTAGATCAGTTCTCTTCACTTTTTGATATGTTTATGAATAGTGAAATATTGTTTGATGTCTGGGTTTTGTTGTCTTCCTTTTAAAAATGTCAAATTTTGTTTTAGAGTACGTTTATTTACATGTGAATAAGCTCAAACTTTCTAAGACTTATTTTTTTAGGGTGGACCTAGAGTAGTACAGTCTAACAGGAGTTGCTAAAATGATGAAATGTTTTTGTTTTTTTTTTAAAAGATTTATTTATTTATGCATACAAGCACTGGGGTATAGGCCAGAGGTGTGGGGAGTGAGAGGATTCACCACAGACAGAGCAGGGATCAGAAAAGGCAGATCAACAGAAGTACACTGCTGAGGGGAGCAGCGGGCACAGCAGGAGAGGTCTGCTGCACCATGTGGGTCCCCTCCCTGGCTGGCAGCAGGGATCGAACTTGTGCTGCAGTGGCTGAGGTTTGCTTCATAGAATGTTACTTAACCCTCTGCGCCACCAGGGAGACCCCCAATGAAATGTTATAGCTGCACATTCCAATATGGTATCCACTAGTCACATATGACTACTAAACACTTGAAATTATATCTATTCCTGGACATTTAGGTTGTTAGTGCTGCTATGAGAGTGCAGGTTACCTTTCAAATTAGTCAACTAATTATGGTGGAGGATTATGCAATGGTGGTGGGAGAATTGTGGTCACAGACACTGAGAGGAGAAAGCCTAAACTATGAAAAAATTAACAAAGATGTGAAATGATGGTCCTTCATTAAAAACATAAAGATCTAATACAATTAAGGAATTGAATTTTTTAATTTTAATTTAAATAATGCCATGTGGCTAGCAGCTACTGTTTCATACAATGCAGATCTAGGGTTATCCCTACTCGCATGCCAATTTATCCTTATTGGTAAGGAGTAATTTTTCTGGTCTTTATACTGAGTGTCTCACATATTCTATGAAGCATCCCTGGTTGGTCTGAACTTGAATGTTTCCTAATGTCATGCAAACACAAAGAGGTGTCCAGTTTATAGTTCCACAGTAGTTATTCTTTATCCAAAACGACCTTCTTGGCTCTGTTAGAGCTTCACCTAATCCCATACAAGTTAATATTCAGCAGAGCACTCAAGTGTACCCAAAGGTAGATTTCTAGAACTCTTTCTTTGTGTATTCTAGTATTTTGCTTCATAAATTCCAGCTTCCTCAGGCTCTCTAACCAACCATCTCAATGTCTTTAGCTTGATAAGACTGCTAACCACTGCTTGGGTTCCCCACAGAGTAGCACCCCCTAATATAGCTCCAGACAGGGAGTTGAGATAATACAGGACTTATCTCACTTGTTCTTGCCTCCTGGGCAATCACAGTACTGCATTACCTATTGTCTAGTATCTGAAAAGTTTAATGTTTTTTGTCCAGTTTTCTAGTGTTGATGGCCGAAGGACTATTCTGGTACCAATTACTCTATCTTTTTTTCAACTCCATACATTTGTTCCTACTAGCACCTCAATTCTCAATCCACTGGTAAGAGTCACTACAACATTTGTTGAAAGCTGTAGCACAATAAAACACTACAGAACACTAGTAGCAAAATAATGAATTTTGTCTGTTTATTGTTTATAAGGATAGTAATTGATATGGGGTTCTGACAATTACAAGATTTGTACAATAAATATATAAGCTATGTCACATTTAGTGGGCTAAAATTTTAAGTATTTAAATGAAAGGATAAGTATTGAGACTATTTCTATCTTGAAATAAGAGTAGTGGGTATTACTTTGGTATTTAATTTTTAATGGAATAAAATAAACAATCACTATTGAAAAATTCAGCTGTACTTTCTTAGACATTGAAGAGACAGTATTGTTATTTCCATTTTATACATGAGAAACTGAGACACAGAGAGGTTAAGCAACGTTGACAGAGATGCAGAGTTAATAAATGGCAAAACTGGGATTTGTATGCAGGTAGTCTTGCTTCAGATTCCATGCCCTTAGCCATTATTAACAAGCTTTCAAATGAACTGACAATATGAACAGCATACACATATATAAGTATTTGAGATGCAGATATTTATATATGTATAGTTACTTCATTCCCATTTGCAAATAAAGAAAATGAAACTGAAAAAAGTTAAGTGACTTTCCTTTGGTCAGAACAAGAGGAAGATATGGGTTAGAAACTATGTCTGCTTGGGTCAAAGAACTATTTAGTGGATGGTCATCACAATGCAAGTTTTTAAATATTGAAATATTAAAAATAACAATAGGGGTAGTTGTTTAGTAGATAGTGGTACAATGCAAGTGATGAAACTAACCACATAACCATCTTTTTTTTAATGTTGAAGAATACTGACAAGAAAAGAAGCTGTATGTAAAAAGAATAATTACTTGTTTTGAATATTTAAATATTTATGTAAGGACCCACTTGGTTTATCCCTATACAAACACTGAAATAACATGCTGTTTTTAATTGATAAATATTTTGAGACTTAAGATGACATTGTTCCAAGGAAATGTAAAGAAAAATTTTTGCTTTATGGTAGTTTTTTCACTGTAAAATAGGCTTTCTCCAAAATGATTTAAGTATACAAATTCCTATTTTTCTGCCTAACTACTTTCATTTTCTCAATTCCAAATATTTACAAAACTAGATTTCCTTTCAGAAATGATTTATGTTTTGTTTAATTTTCCTGGAAGCTGTTAGAAGGGGTCTGGTAACAATTAGTTGTTTTTTTAAAAGGAGATTCTTCTCTAGGAAAAGTTATAGTCTCCATGTTTTTTAACTCTGAAATCTTTAATCCATCTTCATACTTTAAAATGATTAACATATTTAGATAGGCTTTTCATTTGCCTAGATAACGTATAAGAAAGAAACTGACTTGGCAGAATAATGGTGAGTAAAGTATATGAAGAGAGGAAAAAAGAAAGAACAGCCCCCTACCCTCTCTATTTTATCCAGAAGGCATAGGCTTGCACCAGCTCTAAGACTGCAACAGTAGAACTGAAGTAAACAAAGTAGGCACCGGCAGCTCCAGGCAATGCCGCCTGATCCTCTTAGACCAAAACCAAGCAAGCTGCATACCATTTCTCCCAGTAACTTCTTGCTACCTGTTGTGGGTTACCAGTGTAAGTTCAACCCCGTCCTGACCTTTCCATTATGCTAAAGAAAAAGAACTTTTGTAAGACACAACAGTTCATGGAGTTTATTCAAGACCATGGAATATGCAAAAGTATTTTCACTTACTTCCATCATTTCTGGTATTACATTGAGGGATTTCTTTTCTGACACATGGTTATTTCACCTGAGAATTCTCCCCTCCAAGTACTAACCAGGCCCGACCCTGCTTAGCTTCCGAGATCAGACGAGATCGGGCGCGTTCAGGGTGGTATGGCCGTAGACTCACCTGAGAATTCTATGGGTTATTCTCACCCTCAGAGCAATTTCCCCTAAACTCATAGTTAACTATGGTTATTAAAGTAAGCCATCTTGTTGCAGAAATTGTAAGAATACATGACCTCCTTGGTGATGCAATGGGTTAAGCAACACACTATAAAAGGAAACTGCAGCCACTGCAGAATGAGTTCATCCCTGCTGCCCAGGGAAGTGACCCACATGGTGTAGCAGACCTCTCCTGTCTTGCTTGCTGCTGCCCTGAGCAGTGTATTTCAGTCCATCTGCCTGTTCTGCTCCCCACTCTGTCTCTGGTGAATCCTTTTACACCCCCCCCCCACCCCACACACACACCTCTGTTTCATGGAAAAGATATTTTCCTCTATCTTTTTATTATACTACAACAAAGAAATGTTTAATTCTAGTAACACTGGTATATAATAAGTCTTTCCAAATGTAGAACGAGACAGGAGAGGTCTGTTGCACCATGTGGGTCAGCTTCCTGGCAGGGGATCGAACTTATGCTAGTTAGTGATTGACAATAGTTTGGTACTGCTGAGATTTGAACACTTGCACCAGCAGGAAGGCCCCAGTCTCGTTTATATTCACTATTTTATTTCATAAAGTTTGTACTTTGGCTTTTCTTATATCTATAACTTTTAATAATTTCTTCCCTTTTTATATGTGTAGGAAATACTAAAGAATGAAAAGTATAGAGAAGAAATTAAAATTAAAAGCCAAGATGTTTATGAAAAAGAACTCCTTAGTAAAGAGAACAATGAGAAACTTCTAGTTCCATCAGTTGAAACTAAGATTAAAGGACATGCCTCTGCTCCATACTTTGGGAAGGAAGAACCCTCGGTGACTCCCACCAGCACTGGTAAAACCTTTCAACCAGGATCCTGGATGCCCCAAGGAGACAAGAGTCATACTCAGTAAATGCACTTTGGTAAAATTATTTCCTTTATATGTTTGTGACTCGTTTAACAAATAAAATGTTACTTTGTATTTTCTGACTGCCCAATAGTTTTCTTTCATTAAGTTTAAAAAACTGTGAATAGAAATCTTACATGCTATAGAAGTGGCTGTAACTGCTCAGCACATACTTTTGGATCCTTAAGATCATTTAGGAATCATCCAAGATCTCTTTTATTAGAAAATTTAAGCATAAATAGTTAGCTCTCCCAAATGTCAAATATAAGAGAAAACAATGAGAAGACTGGAGAGACATTCTATAAGATTCCAAAGGTTTAATAAAAAAATGTGACCTTGAGTGCAGCATGTGGAGGTCAATAAAACTTAGTTGATAAAATGAAACTTTATAGAAACCATAGAGACCTTAATGAGTAGATGGGACAAAAACTAGTTTGTGGTGGGACTGAGGTTACACTTTTAATAGATGTTTAGGACCAACTAAGTAGACAATCCATAACAAAAAATACAGTAAACAGAAATGGTACAATAACTGGAGTTCCATGAGAGTAAAATCACTCTGAGAAATGGAAAATAGAGGTTTTCAGAAAGCAATTCCACTGATAGTGGGGACTCCAGTTGCTTATATGTTAAAGAAAAATGTAGACAGGGGCCTCCCTGGTGGCGCAGTGGGTTAAGCAACGCACTATGAAGCAAACCGCAGTCACTGCAGCACAAGTTCGATCCCTGCTGCCGGCCAGGGAGG